>OX578143.1:120617889-121082889 GCA_951213105.1 Amaurobius ferox | reverse complement strand
CAAACTAGTTTAAGACATTCTTGAAAGCTACACCGGGAACTTGAATAATTCATCACCATTTATTCAGATACTTAAGTTTTAAAACCTATTAAGCGGTTTATATTATAACACTATAAACAGAGCTGGATAAATTATATTAGTATCTAAGGGTCAGAACGAAAATTCAGATACCAATCTCATATGTTATTTTACAATTTTATATTTTTCTAATTCTTAATTTGTTTCTATTTCAATATAACCTCTGTCAACACTAATGTTTTAGTAAAGCTCCCCTGAGGCATTTCCTATATTTTTATACAAATCCTTAAATATAAACCTTTGCAAATATTTAAAATTATTTGAATAATTACAAGGGGGGGAGGGGACAAAAAAATTGTGTTAAACAGGATTCACACTTTCAGAACAAGAACAACTTTCAGAACCAATTTTTTTTTTTAGATTTTAAAATTTTAATTTCTGATAATCAAAGATACAAAATAGCAAAGGCACATACACTAAAATATTACACAAATGTATATGAATTGTTGAATTTAAAGGTGAATTCTGATGGCAGGTGAAAATTAGTTTTGAGTTGCATCTTAAGAATAGGAGCTTAAAAATATTCAAGGATTTTTAAGAACCTTGTTGGAAATTCAAGCACTTTTAAGGGTCTTGAAAACCAAAATGTAAATCAAGCACTTTTCCAAAGATTTTCAAGGACTGTAAGAAATCTGTCAGAAGTTATTTGTATACGTTAGAGAAAAGCAAAAAATAATGAAAACGTAAACAAGCAGAAGTTATTTTTTGTGTCTTGTAATCACATTCATACTTTGTTTTGATCATTCTTAAAATTAATTTTGAAGCTAGATATAAAGAATGGTAGCATTTATATGAACACGGTATAATTCTTGTTCTGATGACCTAACATGGACGATTTTGTCCTATGAATCCTTGTGCTATGACGTCTCTGCAAATGTGAAATTTTTAGCAAATCAAGAATATTAAAAATGGTTAAAGCCTAGTAAAAAATTCCAAGCACCATGGTTAGTTAACCTGCACTTATGGTTTATCCAACTCTGACTATACATATGAATAAAACAAATGGTTCTGAAATATTTTCAATTTTCATTATACAAAAATATCCACCGCAAAACATTAAAAATTATTGCTGCTAAAAACATCAAATCAAAATTTTAAAAAAAGTACAAAAAATTAATATCTGTAAGCATTATGAGAATGGCTTTTGTTGAGCTAAATATATTTTCTTTAAAGCAAAGAAACAATATAAACACAAATATAACGACATAAAACAGTATATAAAATATACTTTTCGGTCAAGTGACGATGCTGTACAATTTCTGAAATGCATTCAGATTTTGAGTGAGCATATGAATATTACACGGATTACTCATACAATGAAGGTGAATAAAAGTTTAAAATTTACGTGAAAAGCAATTTTTTGAAACATCACCTTAGCATTTTGTTAAAAATTACAATCTTCAATGGCCAGCTTGGTAGCCGAGAAGTCTAAGGCAATCGTTTCCCTGTGCTCTTTCGGTAAACTTCATGTGACTGCAAAATGGTTCACATTCCAGCTGATGTGTGGTCGAATGATCAGTTAATCAAGTGCCTGGCCATTAATAACAAACAATCTTCAATGGATAGAAAGTCTAAAAAAAGTTCATGAAGCTAAATGCAATACTTAAAAATATATTTTTAAATTATACAAATGCTAGTAATGCAATAATTCATCATACATATTGTTAGTTTTTGCTATACATTTTAGATTAAAAGTATTAATTAGATAATTAGATCATAACTCCAATTCCTACATCTATGCCAGAGCAAAACTCAAATCCGCCATTTGAAAAACTAGAGACAATGGTTCAGCCATATATGGACAGAACATGCAATGGACTGGCATACACTATACCCCACCTCAAGATTTAACATTATCACTGAGATCTATTGTGAAATTTCAGTATGTTATTCTATTGGCCTGTTAGCACCTTTCAGTTATACCTGATTTCAAGCAACATTAAAAAAAATTCATAATCACTTTCCAGAAGAATTCTAAAATGCAATTCACAATCATGTACAAAAGTATGAATTAAAAGTTTTACCTTCCATTTATTTAAATAAAAGTTTACTTGGCAAGAAAGAAATTTATTCTTTCTAAATATATTAGAACTTCATTTTATATAATATGAATGTTGATCTAAAATATGATTTTAAAAAATCATCATAAGAAAATAATGGGAAAAATAACATATTTATGCACATATCAAAATAAAATCTGGATACAGCTGTTTTGGAGATATGCTGGATCTTCTTTGTCAAAACTAAAATGACACACCCATAGTTAGAAAATCATCTTTTTAATTATGCCTTTCACGTTTCCACATTGAAAAAGGAAATCCTGTATATTTATGAAATAGCTGCATGCAAATTTTATTCCAATTTATGCATAAATATGTTCCATTACCGTCTTACTATTTGCACAAATTATTTTTTCACTATTAACAGATCTGTATACAAATACACAAACAATCCAAAACTTAAATGTATAAGAAAAAAACACACACACACAGCAAAGTAAAGCTAATCTGCTTTTAAGCATGCATTTAAAATATCAATATTACACACAGCAATTTTTATTGCAGCAATCGTTGCTCTGTTACTTATTAATCATTCTCTTCACCATATCTTTACTTTATGACAGGAGTTATAATTGGACAAGAGGAAGAGAAGACCAATGCAACCATTAGATTTCATGAGCAACATATGGTTTTCATTTATGGTTTCATCCATAAATGAAAATATTCCAGCAATTTTTGGAACCAGTTAGTTCTCTTCATAAGTTTGAATAATTATGTTAGATTGTTGCTTAAATTAATTGCTGCGCGTATATTACCTTCATAACAAAACTTAGATTTAAGATCAATTCTAAGTACAAAATTTTAAATCCACACACAGATAATAAAACTGTACAAGATGTATATGTTAATAACGATAACACTACTTAATAAGTTTTTTTAGACACAAACATTTTTGCTCAACAAACATATAAAAAATGTAACAAAACATGAAATCATAATCTACACAAAAAAGGTATTTAAGAACATGTCTGCCATCTATTATCAATAAGATATATTAAACTAACATAGCGTAAGTATTATACAAATAAAAAAATCCCAATAATGTAAAATAAATGAACCGCAAATATAATAAATAATTCTGTGAAAGCAATTTTTGCTGACAGCTTTTCTCCAAGAGGAAAAAAAGTTAGGCTGTTAAACTTTTTAAGCTATAGAGATCTTGTTTCCCAATTAGAGGGCTCCATGTTTCCCTGTAGTATATTTCCTTAGCTACAAAGAGGTACATTAGACTGAGCATGTTCCGTTTTAAACAGAATGTGATGTATGAAACTAGCTTACCATTTTTTACACCTGCATATAAAACACATTTACGCAACCAGCTAAATTTTGGAAACTGTTGACCTATATCATTTGAAAGCAGGCCAAATAGAAGTTAGTTATGGGAAATATATCTTCTAAATTAGTTTAACTATTTCCAAGAGAATTTCATAACTTTATACTTAACCAGCTATCAGAAGAAAAAGAACAATTTCAGTCTAATATTGCACAGCTAAAACTGACTAGCAGTTTTATTATACATAAAAGTTCATTTTTCATAAAAGTTTAACTTATAGAAATTCAAGTTCCGTCATTTAAAATATTATAGCATTATAAACTTTATAATGCTAAGAGTATTTCTGAGAAAAAGATGTAAATAATATCATATACATAAAAGAATCAAGAAAATGAAATATGGATCTTTTAAGAATATAAAATCAAGTCAGTTCATTAAAAGAATAATTAAAATAAAAAGTAAAAAATTTTAAGTGCAACAAAAAGTTTAGATATTTAAAACACCATTAAATTATTTCTCCATTGTCAAATATATATATATATATATATATATATATATATATATATAAATTCTGCATTTAATTTTGAAAATTCCATATTGAAATTCCAAAAAACTAGAAACATCCCAAGTTATATTTAATTTAAGGAGAGGTCTGATACTATCTTTTTCAAATAGGAATTACACGTGGGGGAAAAAAAAAATTAATCTATTCAAATGCATAATTAAGTTTTAAGTAGAAATTTGTATTGAATGCTTTAGCAATTATTAACAGTCTGAACCATTCGATGCTAAAACATGAACAACCTCTTATCTCTCTATGCTATAAATAATTACTGTGACACACTTGACAAAATCATAGCCAAAAGTTGAAAATGATAAATTATATCTAAAAAAATAAGAGGGGAAAAACTATACCTGAAGTTGCTAACAACCTTGATATCAAAAATAGAAAAGAAAAAAAAAAGAAACTAAAATATATATAAATAATTATTCAGTTCATAAAATTATATTCTCATATCAACAGTTCTCTATTATTTGAAAACATTAAAAGTTTTAAATTTAAAATCTTTGATGGTTTTAAAACTATTATTGCTAAACAGAAAATCAGGTACTTTATGACATACAATATATTTTCACAAAATGTTTATCTCATGTCACCTACAGATGAAAAGTTTATAAACTAAATACAGAACAAATTCATTATATATGCACCATTGAGTATATTTTTGTGTGGTTCTATCAGAATATATTAAATAGAGTTAAAAAAATAAATACCACACTTTACACGTGTTTATAAATATATAAAGCTAGTAAGATATGGGAAATGCATAAATAAATTCAAAATCAAAATATACTTTCAATAATGAGTCACAAATTAAAATTATACAAAAAATTGTTTTAAAACAGGTTTTTGTATATTGTTGAGGTGCATTTAATATTTATAGTGCAGAGATGTATGCATAAAGCACAGCAAGAAAAAGTCCATAAATTGAAAATAATAATAACACTTTATAAGCATTTGGGGATCAGAGAGAAAGAAACAAATATGTTATATCCATTTTTAAGGCAATACCATATACAGAAATGCCAACCATTTAGAGCACATTTGTAAATGTGTATCAATTATTATAATTCTATATTTTGTACTTCATATTTAATAGAAAGTAGTAATTCAAATCATTGGAAGTATATCAAGGAAAAATTTTTTCCATAAAATTCAGTTTATCAATTGAATGCCATATGGTTCTTTTATTGGTTGTGCCCGTTTGGAGCTCCAAGGTCATTATGTGCAGCACAAAGGCTAAAATTGAGCAGGACCTACAGCACAAAGCACAGTTCTTCATATGAAACACTAAAACATAATCAAGTCTTACTGTTTAGTTTGATGAGTAAACAGAATTTATAATGAAAACACTGCATGACGTTAGAATAATTTTGAAGATTGGCATTCGCTTAAATCCAAAGTCAATACATTAAATGCTACTTACAGCAGAATTTTAATAAAAGTAGCTCTTGCCAAACATGAATAGGACTTTTACAAGTAAATCAATTTATAAAAGCCATAAAATTACATGCAATGGTGGAAAAATGTATATTGGTTGCACATTAATAACAGATCAAACATGGCTAAAAACAAATTATCTCTGATAGATAATAAAATCTCAACATGCACAGTATGAGCAAACAGTACAAACACTATGTACTGTAAAAAACAATTAATAAAATGTTTTTTTTTCTTTCCCGAAAGATAAAACTTTAGGTAAAATCACCTCCTCATGATGTAATGAATCATGGAATATGTGAGTGAAATAGATACAAGAATGAAATATGATGAAAATTAAAAGATGTACGGTATGAGACGACTGCGAACTTTCGAAGTGTAGTTGTCCCATGCAGGACCATATTTTTCTTTGCACTCAGCTTCAACTCTGAAAATGCGCACAATCAATGCCACAATGAGTATAACCAGAGGCCCAAAGGGTGTGAAATGTGAAAACCCTAAAAAATGAAAACAAGTTATATATATATAGCTCTGTAAATACCTAATTAATATATAAATAAATATAACTTAATGTCATAAGGAACCAGTCAAGTTGCCTTTTAAGAACGTTCCTAATTTGCAATAGACTGGAGCAGAGTTGGCCAATGCATGTAATAACACATCTGGTATGCATCGAAATGCATATGCTATTTGAAATTTCACTACTACTACTGTAACAGGATGGCCAACGGAATTGGCATTTTAACATAAAATATTGTTTATTAAATAAAGGAACATTATTCAATACACAATATTAATATACGAGCTAAAACAATTACATACCACAAGGTAATGTCCAAGAGATTGCCATTATGATAAGGCCGAGATAATTTGGATGGCGAACAAATCCCCACAATTTGGATGAAATCAACCTCTTCTTCTGGCTTGTTGGTATTGAATCAACATCTACAAAAGTAAATGAAGGTAAAATTAATAATACAATACAGCAGGACCCAGTAAAAGGAGAGCACTAATTGCTTGTTAAATCTAGCCATTTGCTACGTCTGTTTAATGAAGAAAAACTATATATAATTTATAGAATGGTCAGAAAGGCATGTCAGTGGATTGTGGATAATATCTTTCCCTCAGAGAGCTATAACAAAAAACTGTGGAAAAAAAAAATAAACACAGTGTGAAAAAGTGTATATATTTACTAACCCACCTCTAGCGTTACCAAAATGTGTAATTATGTATCTGGTACTGAAATACCCATTTACACAAGTGCATAAAAATACGCAATTTATTTTTACAACAAAATGTCATATTTTAAAGCCTTTTCCATGTTCTTATATTTTACAGAGGGTGTTTGTTCACACATTTCTGTAACGATTTTGAAAAAATATATATATAAACAAAGATAAGAATTTTATTTTCTAATATGTTCAATCTGATAGCCCTTTTGTCGAACTATCGTATTACATATTCATAGCTGCCAACCTCCAAATATGAAAAATCAGATTTTTGTACGAAAATATGAAAAAAATGGGAGATTTTGATCAGCCCAATTTTAGACGATGCAGACAGATTGCAAATGTGGAAATTATTTTCACAAACGGAAAAATAAGGAGGATCGCGCACAAATGCCGTTTTTCGCGATACTGCTGCAAAATAGCCTTTCATTTCATCAATAATACGTTTAAACAATAGTTTTTCTGTATGAAATACGAAATAATTATAAAAATTTTTTGAAGATGTTGACAGATTGCAAAAGGGGAAATTATTTTCACAATTAAACGAAATATTAGGAGGATCGCGCACAAATGCCGTTTTTTCCAATACTGCTGCAAAATAGCCATTCATTTCATTAATAATACGTTTAAACAATAGTTTTTCTGTATGAAATACAAAATAATTATTAAAAAATTTGACGATGTTGACAGATTGCAAAAGTGGAAATTATTTTCACAATTAAACGAAGTATTAGGAGGATCGCGTACAAATGTCGTTTTTTGCGATACTGCTGCAAAATAGCCTTTTATTTCATTAATATTATGTTTAAACAATAGTTTTGCATGTAAAACAAAATAATTTAATAACATTTTAGTCGATGCAAATGCGTTTTTCCCACATTAATTAGATAATCATTGGTCATCTCTCTCGTGACGCTGTGGGAATAATCGCCGTTTGCGAGCGCCGATTACGCGATAGCTGGGAAACGGATTTTTAGACGAAAGAACGGGAAAACTTCGATTTCAAAATTTGTGACTTCGTTTCTCATTTCATGATATTTTTGGAATATTCGTGATCTATTTCCGATTCTTTTACTTTTGTACCCTGTAGATACAAATACAAAAATACAAACGTCAATCGCGATCCATTCCTACACCGCGGTAGCAGAAAACTGCACCGCGGAAAACAATTGAAAGTCACGATTTGCATTCGCATGATTTCTGCCTAGAAAGGGGGAAAATAAGGGCAGCTGAGTGAAAACCGGGAGATTGGGAGATATAGCAAAAAACCGGGAGAGTTGGCAGCTATGCATATTGATTTCCAAGATAAAAGAGATTTTCTTAAAATAGCAAGGTTGATTTTGTTCCACTCCTCCACCACAATCTTCCAGAGTCCATCCAAGGTTTTGGGATGCCACTTATAAAGAGCTTGTTTCAAAAGTCCAAATGCGCAGTAATCCATAGGGGACACGTCAAAGGACTTAGGTGAGATGCATTTAAATGGAATATCCTCAATTCCAGTTTGATTTCTCGTTTTTTCAAAAAATATAGCAGTAGATTTAGAAATATGGCTGGTAGTCTTATCCTGATGGAACTTAAAACACAATGAAGATTGTTTGGGTAAAGTAATGGAATGTCTTTTTTAAAAACAGGTGTTAAAACATGTTTCTGATAGTAATCCGAGTTAATTTTGACATTTTTTCTACTTTCCTTATTTTAAGTTTTCCGTTATAAGAGAATCCAGCAATAACCATAAAACGTTTAGCAAAACTTTCCTTGTTTTCTCTGAACCAACATTTTAGGTCTTTTTCAGTAGAAAATTGACCTTTTTCTATTGCAATCAGATAAATATATCCAAGCCTCATCAACTGTAACTACATATTTCATATTTCCATTATTCACCTGCCAAATAATTTTCGTACAACAATCTGCATATAGTCTTACGCTGAGAAACATCTTTTGGCGTTAGGCAATGAACATAGTGTTTTTTTGTTTTGATTAGCTTTAAATCAGATTTTATAATTTTGTTTACAGTACTTATAGAGATGTTTAAAGATTTTGCGATAGTTCTTTAGGGGGTTGGATTTCCTTTTAAACCATGAGATGCGACTTTATAATAAGAGTTGTATGTACCTTTGTTGGGTATGCATTTTTTACCTTTTTCCAGTCAAATGTAAACGTTAACGTTTCTTTCCTTTTTTATTAATTATGTCACTTATTTTACGTGTAGAAATATTAAAACCATGCTTTTCACATCTTTTTTTAATAATCGAATAAGAATATTTCTCTTCGTAAAGTGCAAAAATATAGCCTTCAATCCATTGTTTATTTTCCAGCGACATTTTAAAGCAAAGAATATTTTTAATGATGCAGACGATAATTAAACCCCATTCTGACTTGATGTCAGTCAGGTTTTTCCTTTTTTTTTTTCATTTAAATTTAATACATGGAGAAAGTCAGAATCGTTACAAAAATGTGTGAACACCCTCTGTAATTGGTGTTTTATTGCTCTGTGTGTGTGTGTGTATATATATATATATATATATATAATAAAAATATAATATGAAAATTATATATATATATATATATATATACAGGGTTCATTCTAGGATTTCAAAAGGGCAGGGTGCTAACTTCCAAAAAAGGGAATACTGTAATCGAATAAGGGCACATTGCATACAAAAGGGGCACATATTTTCAAAAGGGCCCAATTGTAAATTTTAGCTAACTAATGCATTACATATTGTGGAAAAATGTAAAAAAAATAAACATAACTTATCTATTTTAGATATTTATATAAAATAATTAGTGATTCAAATAAAAGTACAAAAGATAAAAAACCAAAAGGTGCATTGTACTGTTTGATACTGTTAAAAACTAAAACATACAATAATGGGCAAAGATTTATTATGCCCATTTAGATGCAACAATTTGGTAAAATTACAAATATTCAGTTGGATCAACTAGTTTTTAATTTTTTACATATTAAAAATGAAAAAAAAAATTGTGTGATTTATTTTAAAATTCAAATTAAAAGTATATAAATAATTAATAAAACAAAATTGCAAATATACAGAAAACTCATATTTTATAATTACACATCTCTTACTTTAAAATATAATCTTTACAAATTTATTTTTCAAATTACACAAATTGATAATAATTAGAACCCTCATATAATTTAGGCTGCTTACTTAATATTAGAAAAGTAGATAGAAATGCTCATTATACCATCATTTTATATACACAAATAATTTTTTATACCATGATGTGGAAACATTTATAAGGGCTTCATAAAAGAACAATGACGGTTATTCGAAAGTTATTTCCAGATCTGTGTGGCAATAGTGCTTAATAACCCTTCTTTAAATAAATATTCTTGTGTCATTCAAGTGCTAATACACTTCTTTATGATATGAAACAACAAGGAACATTAATTAAAGGGAATTAATAAAACCCATTGTAAACAATGCCTGGAATTAAAGTTGTTGACAACATAAAAATGTGTGATGTTTTTTTCAACTTGCTTGATGTTATGTTGGGTTATACTTTTGGATATTTAATATTTTAGAAATTTTGCTTTTGGTTTAAATGTGTTCAGGGGTCTTATTTACATGGCCATTCTCTTTTAGTTATCCATTTTCCAATTGTTTAGGTTTTGATATTCTTTTGTTCAAATATATTCTATTCTATAGGTTTTGTGTTAAAAATGGCAAAAGTTCGTTCTTTTTAGATTTTAGCAATTTAAATTTATTTAAATTGGCTAATTTGTGATTCCATTTATTGCCCTTTTTATTCCCTTTAATTTGATTCCAAATTTATTGCTCTCTGTTAAAAATTCGTTAATTCATTGCAGTTTTTCGGTTTTATTCTATTTTCAGCATTTTAAATATTTCAGAATCGTCCATATTTAAATTATTGCCGAATTCGTATATTTCCAAATCGTTTCACTTCATTTCTTTTTAATTTTCGTCTGCTCTAAAATTCCATTTCTCTTCTTTAAAGTTTCGAGTTTTTAATTGGTTGATCGTAATATTAAAATCGTCTGTCATTAATTATTTTATCATTCATCGATAATTTTGTTGACAGTCTGTGGCAGCGATGTTTCGCAGTATATAAGTAAAATCGCGCGTTTTTTCGCGCTTCTCTTTTTCTTCCCTCTGAACTCAAGATGTGATCTAATAAGCTGTTGTTTTTAGCGTTTCGGCGCGAGCCGAACCGAAGTGCGAATTCGAAATGCGAATTTCGTTTTTTATTCTCAGATAAACCTGCGTTGAGATTTCTCCGAGATGAATTCCTCTGTGTTTACTGTTTAATCAACATTCTTCTGCTGTTTTTTTTTTGTTTAATTGATTCCTCCCTCCGTGCTCTCTGAAAATGTTTCGTCTGGATGATGTGGGAGCCGGACGTTTGTTATGTCTAGACGGACGGAACGATTGGAGGTGTTATTGGTCTCCCATCCTCTAAATAGAGTTTCTGCGATGTCAGCGGAGATGAGTTAACACAATTAAGTGTTTGGTTCTCCCGGGTTATGCTGCTCTTATTATGAAGAACTGGAGCGTCATTTTTGGTGAAAAGCACCAGACATATGCTATGCATTCAGTCCTGATGTCAAAGACCCGGTGTAGCTGTGTGGAGAATTTATTTCTTCGTTACTAAACGTCCTATTTGGAATCTTTTGGAATTCGGATCCGGCCGGAGATTTTCCTCACCTCTGATGGACATAACCCTCCTTTGCCGTGTTTGCCTTTCAAGAAGTGTCCTCTGGGAACTTTGGTGACATTTTTGCTGTTGGGTCCTTTCCTGCAGATCTCAGAAGCTTATCTTGGAGCCTTGGTGATATAATTCTTTTTCTTCAAATTTCAGGCTAATTTACTTTTGCATTATTTAAAATTTAATTGAACTAGCATAGAATAAGACCCCTTTAGACTTATATACTTTAGGTCACCTGAACCTGTGGTTCTTTAACTTTTGTTCTAAATTCCCTTTTGGCTAACTTATGTTCTTTTATCACAAATTCTAGTTTAGGCAAATAATTGTATAAGTTTAATATTGTTAACTTTAAAATTTAATATTCTAACGTTTTTTTTTTACCACTATACGACCGGCCATTCTATTTATTTATTTAAGTTGTTTATTGGATTTGTTAGTTAATGAGATGTTGTAAAATGTTTTGAAAATTATTTTAAAAGTGAAGTTTAAAATTTTAATAAACGTTAGATTTTTGAAAACCTAAATTCTGTGTTCTCTCTTTCTTTTACTTTTAATGCATTTTTATTTTTAGGAAAGTTCCATTTAATTACATGTAGAGTACATATTTGTACACGTAGGGAAACTGGTCAATAGGTCCACTTTCTGTTTACTTAAGATTTCAGAGTGCAATTTCAGAGTATATTTTAGAAGTATTTCAGAGTGTATTTCAGACATATTTTCAGATTTATTTTCAGATGACTCTTAGGTTTTAAGAACCTTGAGTAAGAACTTTCAGTAAGAAATTTGAGAACTTAGAATGATTTTGAATGATAGAATGAGATAGAATGTTTTAGTATATCATAAAGTCATAATGTTCCTTTTTTCTTTCCCCCCCCCCCCAACAATTGGCGCCGTTTGACCAGTCTAGGGGCTTATTCATGCTAACTGTAATAGATGTTCTTGATAATTTTTGTTCTTAAAAATGAAATTTCAGTAAAATGATTCCATACCTGTTTATTCTAAAAGTGATTACTGTTGAGATTTTAATATGTTCTTAAACTAAGGCAGGATGTTTTAGAATGTTCTTAAACTAAATTAAAGGAATTTATTTTAATATTGTGATTAAAATTTTATGATTAATTTAAATATTTTTATTTAGAATTTTTTGAGGAAACTTAGGAATTTTTGAATTTGACTTTTTCATTTAGAATTTTTATTTAAGCATTCCTTAATGTAAGTTAATTTGATTTGAATTTTATTATTTGAAGTAGTGTGAAATTGCATTTAATTCATAAATTTAAGAGATTATAGGCATGTGGAGAACGCACTTTATAGTATTTACATTTTTTGTTCTAATCCCATCTCATTAACAAATTTTTTTTATTTTGATGTTTTTGTAACCCACGCTCCCAGCTACACTTAGAATTGTTTTGATGAAATAGAATGAAATTAATTGAGTAAATTTAATGAGAATATTTTTTTTTTATTAAGTTAAATTGTATAGAATTAAAGCAGTAGTTTTTCGACTTAGAATTTTGTATGTTCTGATTTGGAATTGAGATTTAAATGCTCACTGATATGTGAATGTAGATGATGAAATACTGGTGATTTATTGAAAAATTGGGTAATGCAGGTGTTTTTACACTCCAATATGAGTGTGGCATAAATGTCATCTTGAGTTATCTTGTTCTTCACATTGATCATTTGTTTGGTTTTCATACTCAAATAGAGTGGTGATAAAATCAGTTTGTTTGTTCTTAATTCTGAATCTGATATTTTAATACTGTCTTTAAAATTTTTGGTCGTTAAAGTGGAAAAATTTATTTTATTTATAGGAGAATTAAATTTTTTTTAAGTGGAATATTTTAAATTGTGCAATGCAATTTGAGTTCTTTTGGCTTTAAAATTAAATGGGGATTTATAATTTGATTTTCCCTTTGGTATTTTGTTTAAAGAAATTATGATACACTTGGCTGTTAGTGAATTTAAATGTACTACTTATACTTGATGGATATTTTTTTGTGCTATTTTTTTGGGGTTCAAAAAAGATTCACAACCTTTGAGAGGACTCACAACCCTCGGCCCCTTGTCTTAATTTTTTTTTGATTTTTATGAGAATTTTTTGAGATTTCCAGAGTTGCAGTTATGATATTTGAGTTTTTTTGTTGTTGAGAGTGCAAGATGTTGCACAAAATTTATTGGAATCGCGTTTACTGATATTAGTGTAAAATGATGCATAAGGTCATTTTAGTGTATATTTGTCGTTTAAATGACCTAATTTGCCAAGTAATCAGTTTATAGTATAATTTGTAAGCAAGTCGGTTAAATTTGAGTTCAGTTCCAAATTGTTAGGGAATTGAGTTTGTTATTTTGGGGTAAATATTCCACAATTTTTTTTTTGTTTGTAACTTGAGCCAACTTTGATATTATTATTTAAATTGAAAATTATGCTTCGAATAATTGTTTTCTTTGTAGAGGAGGAGATTGATGATGAATTTGTTGATTTGTATGTATTGGTTGTTATTGTTGAAGGTACCATTTCAAAATTTATTGTTTAGATTATTGGAATTCTTTGGCTGGTCCAAAGTTTTCGTTAAAATTTATGTTTATTCATGACAGCTAATGATATGGAGATCTGTTTATTATTTTTCTACTGTTTCTCTTTGATGACGTATTTGTTGGAGCATCTTAAAATGAATTGATGAATTTTCATAATATAGAGTTATAATGAAGTTAGAGAGTTTAATGTTGAATCTACATGTTTATTTTAGAGTTGAAAAATTTATGATAATTGATATTATGAAAGTGTTCAGTGAAGTGATTATTTGATTTTTGATTTATTTATAAGGAATTTGATTTTTTATGTGATTTTATGGCTCATGTTACAGCTGTAGTTGAGATTTTGATTTTTTTTTTTTTCTCTCCTTCGTTTCGCGAAATTTTGTCATGTGTTAGCTAAAATTTTTCATTTTTCAAATGAAAAATTTTTTTGGGACGTTCGAAGGAGTTGTTGGGTTATACTTTTGGATATTTAATATTTTAGAAATTTTGCTTTTGGTTTAAATGTGTTCAGGGGTCTTATTTACATAGCCATTCTCTTTTAGTTATCCATTTTCCAATTGTTTAGGTTTTGATATTCTTTTGTTCAAATATATTCTATTCTATAGGTTTTGTGTTAAAAATGGCAAAAGTTCGTTCTTTTTAGATTTTAGCAATTTAAATTTATTTAAATTGGCTAATTTGTGATTCCATTTATTGCCCTTTTTATTCCCTTTAATTTGATTCCAAATTTATTGCTCTCTGTTAAAAATTCGTTAATTCATTGCAGTTTTTCGGTTTTATTCTATTTTCAGCATTTTAAATATTTCAGAATCGTCCATATTTAAATTATTGCCGAATTCGTATATTTCCAAATCGTTTCACTTCATTTCTTTTTAATTTTCGTCTGCTCTAAAATTCCATTTCTCTTCTTTAAAGTTTCGAGTTTTTAATTGGTTGATCGTAATATTAAAATCGTCTGTCATTAATTATTTTATCATTCATCGATAATTTTGTTGACAGTCTGTGGCAGCGATGTTTCGCAGTATATAAGTAAAATCGCGCATTTTTTCGCGCTTCTCTTTTTCTTCCCTCTGAACTCAAGATGTGATCTAATAAGCTGTTGTTTTTAACGTTTCGGCGCGAGCCGAACCGAAGTGCGAATTCGAAATGCGAATTTCGTTTTTTATTCTCAGCTAAACCTGCGTTGAGATTTCTCCGAGATGAATTCCTCTGTGTTTACTGTTTCATCAATATTCTTCTGCTGTTTTTTTTTGTTTAATTGATTCCTCCCTCCGTGCTCTCTGAAAATGTTTCGTCTGGATGATGTGGGAGCCGGACTTTGTTATGTCTAGACGGACGGAACGATTGGAGGTGTTATTGGTCTCCCATCCTCTAAATAGAGTTTCTGCGATGTCAGCGGAGATGAGTTAACACAATTAAGTGTTTGGTTCTCCCGGGTTATGCTGCTCTTATTATGAAGAACTGGAGCATCATTTTTGGTGAAAAGCACCAGACATATGCTATGCATTCAGTCCTGATGTCAAAGACCCGGTGTAGCTGTGTGGAGAATTTATTTCTTCGTTACTAAACGTCCTATTTGGAATCTTTTGGAATTCGGATCCGGCCGGAGATTTTCCTCACCTCTGATGGACATACCCTCCTTTGCCGTGTTTGCCTTTCAAGAAGTGTCCTCTGGGAACTTTGGTGACATTTTTGCTGTTGGGTCCTTTCCTGCAGATCTCAGAAGCTTATCTTGGAGCCTTGGTGATATAATTCTTTTTCTTCAAATTTCAGGCTAATTTACTTTTGCATTATTTAAAATTTAATTGAACTAGCATAGAATAAGACCCCTTTAGACTTATATACTTTAGGTCACCTGAACCTGTGGTTCTTTAACTTTTGTTCTAAATTCCCTTTTGGCTAACTTATGTTCTTTTATCACAAATTCTAGTTTAGGCAAATAATTGTATAAGTTTAATATTGTTAACTTTAAAATTTAATATTCTAACGTTTTTTTTTTACCACTATACGACCGGCCATTCTATTTATTTATTTAAGTTGTTTATTGGATTTGTTAGTTAATGAGATGTTGTAAAATGTTTTGAAAATTATTTTAAAAGTGAAGTTTAAAATTTTAATAAACGTTAGATTTTTGAAAACCTAAATTCTGTGTTCTCTCTTTCTTTTACTTTTAATGCATTTTTATTTTTAGGAAAGTTCCATTTAATTACATGTAGAGTACATATTTGTACACGTAGGGAAACTGGTCAATAGGTCCACTTTCTGTTTACTTAAGATTTCAGAGTGCAATTTCAGAGTATATTTTAGAAGTATTTCAGAGTGTATTTCAGACATATTTTCAGATGACTCTTAGGTTTTAAGAACCTTGAGTAAGAACTTTCAGTAAGAAATTTGAGAACTTAGAATGATTTTGAATGATAGAATGTTTGTTTTTAGTATATCATAAAATGCTTCTTTTTCTACCGAACAGTTACGCAAAATTGTGTTTACATATTTTATATAATAATTTAAAAATTTATAGATATATTACACATACTTATTTACAGGTTTATTATATGGTAGACATAAGTCAAACAACCAATCCTTCTCTCCATACCTTGAGCTGGTAAGTACTTCAGCCAGATGGAAAGCACTATTTGGGTGGAACACATTTCAATGGGATGTTTGATTCTTAAGATTTTCTGATGCACATCACCCTCCCAACAAGTATTCTCTTTCTTATTTCAATAATAATAATAGCAAAGCAATAGAATGTATACACACACAGGGTCCGCGCTAGCCATTCGCCTACGCGCCAAATGCGAAAAGATCACAAAACTGGCGATAAAAAAAATACTTTGGCAAAAAAATGGGGAATGATTTTTTGGAAACTGAAAATTTCGTAAATATTTTTTTGGGAAGTAATATGGAATAAAAGTCCGATTCCAGGCAAGTAGGCCTATGACATACGAGCGTTGTCTCCCGTCTGTTTTGGGGACGCTCGTTCTCGTGTGACAAGCTCCAGGTATTCTTTAATTCCCAGCACGCTGCTCCTCAAAACAGACGGCAGACAGCGCATTCCTGTCTCTCAAGCGTCCTTGGCCCACCGCAGCAATTAAAACATTATCTGGATTCCGTCCGTTATGTGAGCCGATTTTTTTCGTTAACCCTGAATCGCACAACCGTTAACCCCCAACACAGTTATTAGATACTCTCCAATAAACAAAACAAAAAAACACTTTCAACTTAAAATCCTGCATTATAGTTTTAAACAATCCGTGTTACAGAATTATTTCTGAAAAGAGCCATTTTTTGTCGAAAACGATCAGCCGTAATCAGAGAAACAAGTGATAAACATCGAACGAAAATGTATGAATATTTTTTGATGACGCGTATACAATGGTAGTCCGGAGCATCTGGAGGGCAGAGAAATTAGGAGTGTGCGATTGAATAATTACTACCGCATTGTTTTAGGATCGATTGTTTTGCGGGAAAGAATAACTTTGACTTACGATTTTTTTTTTTTTAGACTCCGCATATAAATCGACCCCCCCCCCCACCACCACCACCACCACCACCACCACCACACACACCACTTTGAAGCATTTTTTTTTTCACAAATTTCTCGACTTACGCGAGTATATACGGTAAATAAAAAAGCATTTAATTTTAGTTAAAACCAACTGAAAAAAGGTCACTGCTGATTATTACCACAGATGCCAACTTGCGGTTTGCTGTTTTTGTCATAAGTTGAATCGTAGTTTATCTTTTTATTACGAATTTTTAAGCCTGCCTGGCTTGTTTTCGTTTAATCTTCATCATCATCTTTGTGGTTTTTATACGATCCTTACGCCTGCCTGAATTTTAAAACCGACATAAAAATTTATCCCTTGGATAATTTTGGTGCCTAATTTTAAAGAAATATAATGATGATACTGCATATAAAAATATTATGGATGTAGCAAGAATTGGTTTCACATGTCCTATGACAACAACCATCGTTGAAAGAGGCTTTAGTAAACAGAACATAAATTTCATTAAGTAGTAACATCAGAGTAAAAAATCTCAGTGACTTGATTCTTATAAATAGTGAAGGGCCAGATATGAAAGATTTTAACTTAAGGCAACTTTTGAAAATTCGTGTATAGTACAAAAATTCGACGCTTGCCTAGTTTATATGATAATGAACCTATGTAAATTATAAAATAAATTTGTCATTTTTGTAACTCATTGTGCTCTTTCATTGGTAAATACAAGTTTAATTTACTAATAGCCTATTTAATGATTAAAAAAAGGAAATCTACCTATATTTATATCTTGTTTAGAATGAAATTAATATTATTAGCTGCATTATGACTTAAAAGTAGAATTTTTTTCACCGATGGCGACGATAACTTTGACTAATAATCATGTAATTTGGCTAATGATTTTTCAATTTGGCTAATTTGTTAGCTAACAGTTTGAAATTCCTAGCGCGGGCCCTGCACACATGTATATGCCACATGCAGATACTTTCCAAACAAAACACAAATTGTCTCCTTTCTTTTCTGCATATGTAACGAAACCAAGCTCATTTTGTTGTATTTTGAAACTATAATTCAGAAATAATTACGTTTTAAGCATTTTTTTTTATATTAATTATCTATTTTTATTGTTATAATTAGAGATGTGGGTCAAAAAATGTCCCGCTATATTTCTCCAGAAAATTTTCCGCTCTTCTTTTTCTCAATTCATTTGAAAATATAATGTAATATTCTTTCCAAACTGTTTTTCTGAATAGCAAGTAGCTTTACAAGAAGTCTTTAATCATTGAGCTCTTATTCTGAATAGGAAAAGGATGAGAAGGGGAAAAAATGTGTGTGTGTGTGTGAACCAGAAGAGAACAAATGACATTTTACTCATTCATTCTTAGAAAAAAACACAAAGTTTTAAGAAGTCCATTCTTTCAGTATTAAATTCTCTGAAATTTTATGAAATATTAAAAATACGGAATGTTTTTGTGTTCTTCTGCTGAAGGAAAATACTTTAATAACACTAAATATATGTTTAACTCACCTTGAAAATTGTTTATTTTGTCTCGTACTCACCCATTCAATTACAAGCAAGTGTTTTTTAAACAATATTATATAAAATATTTTTTAAGTGTTTAATTATAAATATTTTTTAATTTAATTTTGTTGTGCAATATTTTTATATATTTAATAATTTATTTTTACACATATAAAGTTATTTATTTTTTATTTAAAGAAAGTGGTAGAAAGATTTCCCTTTAAATTATTAGTATGTATCTAAAAAAATGTAATATAATATTTCATATTATATTTTTCAATTATAATCACTTTTTAATTTTTTTTTCTTACAATATATGTTTAGCAATGTATTTTTCATACCTATAAAAGTAAATTATTTATGATTCTGTTTATAATTTTAAGTTATTTTTCATATTATTGCTTTTGCACCATATTTTATGTTTGTAAATTTGAAAATAGAAAAATATCATTATATAAATAAAACAGAATTTTTTATAACTTTTCAAGAGCATGTGTATGATATTTAAAGAAAATATTAAATCATAGCTGCTAACTGTAGTATACGGGTATAAAAGAATTTCATACTTTTTATATATTTATATATTTCTAAATTCAAACTTTTTTAGTCTTATTATATAATACATGTTTGACTGTAGATGTAACATAGGAACAAATACTTTTAAAAATCACTGAATATAATATTTCAGCTGAAATGTAATAAATAATAAGAATAATTTCAAAATTTTTTGGAAAATCTAAATCTCAAGTTATAATGTACTACAAAAGTTTGCCGCAAATATGTTCCAATATTTATCTGTATAGATACTTTTCATTTTTATTCAACTCTACCAGTTTGAGGATACTTTTACCTTTGTGACTATGTATGCAGATACTTTTTTTACTTTGTTCTGCTCTGAAAATAGAAAGTGCCAATAGCGCTTCAACTTTTTCTCATTAAAGTTAAAAGTTCAATTAAAATTTCAAATGATTAATTTTCTCAAAGAATTTACGCAAATTAAACTCATCCAAGAGTTATCAAAATCTTCTTTAAACAAGTGGCACAGTTTTGGAACAATAGATTTAGAACAACTGAACAAAAAACAAAGGTACACACTCTCAATAAGAAAATTAATTGAAAGAAATTTAAAATACCTGATAAAGAAGGGCTAAAAGGATTACTTCTAAAATTGTGCTTCAGATTTCCAGATGACATGTAGATATAATATCCCACAACTGATAAAGAAAAGATAAAAGTAAATATAACACTCAATTTGTATGTGTACATATCATTCACTAGAAGGTATGCATATGACAGAATTTAAAAATTTGCAAAACATTACTTCCCATTACTCACGGGCAGCACAAACACTCCTACTATACAAACACATGAGAGCCATGCACCTCAAATTACCATTTCTTATATAACTCCCTATCGAAACATGCATAGTATATCATCCCCTAACAAAACACAATTCATTTACGACCCCCTATCAAAACATATGGAACTAAACATTACAAAACATAAATGAATAATTCCCACAAAGCAACACCGATTATCAAGGAAATTAAACTTAAATTTGCTATATATTGAATTTTAATCAATTAAGCATCATTTTATCAATTTGGAGGCTTTTTCATCCATTTGGCTATATTTTTATAGTATCGACATTTTTGACAAGTCACCAAGTTTGTCACCAAGTGCAGCAGTTTGACTAATAGACAGACAATACTGAAACATCATTACAATACTATCACCTAACAAAACTCAATTAATTTAATTGATTTAGCATCATTTTTATTTAATTTGGCAGCATTTTTATCAATTTGGAAAATTTTAATTCATCGACAAAGTTTTCACTAAGTGTTATTGAGGGATGGAAAATATGTTGATTTAAATTAACTTAATTTTGTAAATTATACAATTTTTGTCAATTACGCATCATTTTCATTAATTTAGCATCCACAGGTGCCTAGAAAAAATAGTTTATTCATGTTTCATAAAACATATTAATTCATTAAAAACTTGAATAAAGTAAAAATTTACAAAAGGCTCTATTCTATAGTCCAAGAAAAAAAAATACTTACAGAAGGAAAACACCATAATAGCAAAACAATAATGTGGAGTCAAATGTGCCTTTGAATCAAAAATAAAAAGATACACATTCTGCAGAGCCAAACCAAAGGGGACCAAAAAGCCAGTAGTCATGATAAATCCATAACCCACACAGTCACTAGTGTATGTTGCAGAGCTGAGCATTTTCTCCTGAAAAGGAAATGTTAAGGAAATATAATAGAACACATATCCACTTTTTTATATAAAGTGAAATAAATCTATATAAGTCGGAACCATGTGGAACCTAAAAATATATTCCATTTCACGCAGATTTAGATTTAACATAATATGAAAAGGTTATTTGGTATCATATATTGAATTTAATAAAACTGTGGGGAAGGGGAGTAGTGACTGGTTAGTTGTTTCCCTCGTTAGTTGTTTTTTACACAATGAAAAAAATTATTTAAATACATCCCAAACTACATCATAATCCTTTTGAAATTGTGGAACTTAAATATAATTTTATATAATTCTTTAATTCTGTGGCTTAAAGAAACCCATAGATGTCTATAGCCTCGTTCTCATGCACATTTTAAAGCTGGTATTATGGCCGCATTTTGCCCGTGTCACTGTTCCCATGTCCAAGCGGGCAAAATACCGGTTTGAAAAAGGGTTGAAAGAAGGTAGAGTTTTCAGGAGAGCTGTTGGGCTCCTTACTGGGCACTGCACCCTCAAGAGACATCTTAATATTATGGGTGTCTCCAAGGATTCGCTTTGCAGTGGCTGCAATTACAGCGAAGAAACTGCAGCTCACATTCTATGTGAATGTGAGGCCCACTCTGCTCACAGATTTGAACACATTGGCCGTCATGTGATTGAACCCTGGGAGCTGAACGACATTCCTGTCAAGTGCCTGCTTATTTTTGCATCGGCTACTGGTCTCTTTTCTTAGGGACCTTTTCTTTGGGGGTAGTACAATAGACCTCTGGTCGATGTGCTGGGCTCTTTCTGAACCACCCCCCTTCATTTCATTCATTCATTCAAGGTAGAGTTTTGTGTGTGTGTGTGTGTCTGTTCCTTCTTATTTGAGGGAACGAAGGGGGTAGATTGGGGATTTACCGACAATTCCATTCGCATTGCTGCGATTTCTTGAAAAACATGGAAGATATTGAGATACCTCGTGGACCTTATGTACAAATTCTATCTGAAGATTATGAAATTGTGATGACTTTATAACATTTTACATAGATTATTTTGCATTCATTACACTGACTTATTTATGAATTAAACGGATTGATCCTTATTATACCTCAGAATTTAATGTAAGGAGAATCCTACTGAAAAATATTGATGCGGATATGTACATTTTGTTTATTTGAGCTAACTGTTATCTCATGAATTAGAAATATTTGTTCCTCGATATCAGGATAATTTTTATAGAAATTTTTATTTCTTAATTACAAAACGTATACAAGTGAGTGTCAGTTAAAAGTGATGTAAGCCAGCTGATTTTCCTTTGAAGCATTAACTTTAAAATATAATGTTCTGTTTCTGGGGCAAATTTTCTGGATTTATCTAAGTAGTTTTTAATAAATGATAAAAAGATTTTCTTAGATTTATATAATATACATTCTCCTTATATAAAACTATCTTAATGCTCATTTATTTTATATTGTTAAAAAGGAGTATAATGTGTTTACATTTAAATAAATATATGTTGTTAATTATTGTAAATAAATTTTTTATGCATTATATTTCAAGTTTGATGATTTTAGTTTTGTATTCTAAGCTTTTTACATATCAAAAAGAAATGTCTCAAAACTTGATGTGATTATAATGTCATTATTATGATTAGTAAAGAATTGTGTTTTATGATTATATATATATTAATAACAAAGTAAAATGCTTAAGGCATTTAAAATTAACTCTACATACATTTTGCAATAAACTAAACTGCGTAATTTAGCTTACAAAATGCTAATATTTCTTCCCCCCCCCCCCAACCACCCACCCTAAAAAAAAAAAATAGAATGAAAACTCCATGATTGCTAGTATCAGAAATATAAATTATTTTTATATATTTTAGATACTGCATATGAAGTCGATTTGATTTTATTAATTTTATTTTTTGGATTACTTAGAGGACCACCTATTTTACATATCAATGAAACATGTCAATCATAAGTATTTTTTATACTGCTATATTAAAAACATTATTTTTAACTGCTGTATTAATGGTGTGTGAGATTTTTGTATCTGGGCCATGCAATAATGTTTTTAATAAAAAAATGAGTTATACCGATTTTATAATAGTTAAAATGTATTTAGTAAAAATATGCATTTTTTTTTTCTATGCCAACATCCTATATTCATTTGTCTTAAATAAAGTTTCTTAAAATGTTGTTACACTTTTTCCACTAATTCAAGTTTATACATCATAATTTAACTTAAAAATGAAGATTAAATGAGGAAAACTTTCTTTCTTGACTTTTGAAGAATGAATTCTTTAAACAATTTCATGGAATAAAACTTATATTAAAATAAGCATATATTTACAGTTTTAAAAATACATTAAATTTAATTCTGACATATTTTTAATTTGATGTTTAGTTTATAAAGATCCAAATTTAAATACATAAAGATATTTCAAAAACAATAATAACATTGTTATTTTGTTTCTATTTCCGTACATTTGTCATATTAAACAGATAAAATATAAAATAATAACATGAAATAATGAATTAAAAATAATACGCTTTTTTAAAAAGCAATTAAAAAAAAATTATATATTGTTTACCAAAAATGAATGTCAAAAGTATTTAAGAAAAATTGGTCCTAGCCCTTTAAGCAGGAGTAATGGGGGTTGCACATGTGAACCAGTCTAGAATGGTTTCTGGAAAATACCCCCCTCTTCACCCCAATGTTTCATGGCTGGAAAATACCAGCTTACATGTGAGCGGGGCTTATTTGCACTTCAGGTGTGTGAACAAAAATGGCTCTTACAGCTGTTAATTGGAGATCAAAAGATACTGAGATCAATTCTATATTAATGTTCTTAAAATACTTTTGTAAGTGTTAAAATTAATAAGAAATTCTGAAAAAATTAAAGTCATTGGCACTTGTGTAAATCATTCTGCATCTATGTTTGTTCTAATTGCTCAAAAAATTGTCCCTGGATGTGTGCAGATTTCTGAAGACAAAATAATCATTGGGAGACCTGGAAAGGATGGGCGGTTCATTTTTTGATATCTGCAGTCTGCAACGGTTGTCACTTTCCATTCAAAGATGGAAATTAAGGTTTCGGAATTCCTAGAAATTACTTCCAGATAGCATTTTCACACACAAAAAAAAAAATTACGAGCTTTTCTAAAGTGTCACAAAATTTTTATGATTTCGGCACTTTTTTGGATTGTCAATGAAGATATTTGGATAAAGATATTTTAGGCAATTTTCGATGAATTTTTCACTAATGATTAGCTTTAAAAATTGGTACAGAAGTGCAATTTAGGCTGATAAACTTTTGTAGCAGTTATATATCAATTAAGTGAAAATGATGCAGGTGCAAGGACTCTGAACTTTTCTTTCCATAGTGTTATTTGCCATAAAACATCTTATTTTATGAGATTCCAGCTTGTAAAGCATGATGTTTTATAGCAATTCTTATGTTGATTTTTGAGATTCCAAAAATATCTGTACTAAAAAAAATATGTTTTACTCAAATTTTATTGATCTATTTGTTTTAAGCAAAATACAAGCTGTCTTAAAACTTACCTCGCGAATAAAATAATCCAAAATAAAAAATAACTGCATTCCAGCTGTTGAGGCCAAGGGAATTGTCACATAACCTTTCATTAAAAAGAATTTCAAAACAATGCTTAGATTGAGCAAGACCTATACGGGAAAAAATATTATATTTTATAATCATAGACAAAAAATCAGCATATAGCAAATATACAAACATGTACAATTCCATATTTCAAGTTGCTGGGTTCAATTATTGCTGAGGTAGTATTAAAAGATAAATTAAGAAAACAATTCCCTACCCATAAAACAGACATTAGGCAGACAATTTTACTGAAAACTTAAATAAAATTGTGTTGTTTGACTTGCTTATTTAATTGGATGCCACTTAATTAAATCATTAAAGAAGATTTTGAGTCAATAAAGTGGTGATTTTATAATGAAATTCAGCTGTTTGTGTTTGCATTTTGAGGTGAATAAAGCAAGCAAGTCAATCGATCAGTGAATCTAATCTGTTGCCACAGAAGTGATGATGTGCCACAATTTCCATTAAATGAGCTGCAGTGATAAAAATTTAAAAAATAATGCATTAGAAAAAAAAATTAAAAAAATAAGGGAAGCAATAATTTCCATTTGTTGTTGTCCCAAAGAATGCAAATTCAGGGGTGGTTGTGAGTCTAGTTGAAAAATTAGTTACATGCCCCCCCCCCCCCCCTCATATATATATATATACAAATGCAGAAAAAAATCCAACATGATCCCCCCCCCCCCTCCCTCCTCATGAACACAAAATAAGAATTGATTCCCTAACTTCTCAATATTAACTTTTCAATATACCACTGTTAAACACGAAGAAAAAGCAAACATGACCTTGTAATACACAGTAATGTGCTGTTTTAAGTATAAAAAAAATAGTAAACTGAATTGTCCCTTTGCACCTAAAACTCATTCTTTTTAGAAAATATTCAATCATTTTTATATCTGAAGTAAATATACATGAAATCGGATTCAATTCAACTTTTTGAAAAAAATACACTTCAGGGTACACAGAAATTTAATCTGCATGTGTAAAATTGCATATTAAAAATAATTAATATTTTACTAACATTTATAGGTAATTAAACATACTATGAAGAAATGAAGGTTCTGTTTATTTAAATTGAATTCGTTTAATATAAAGCATGGATAAAAATGAATATATTTAATTTCTCTTTGTTGCTAAAAACTTAAACACAATTGCACCATCTTAATTTTTAGGAAAAATTAATTTTTTAATAAAATATTTAAGCTTTTTTATGCACAGTGTAAAAATATAGTAGTTCAATTTCTCCAATTTTGGATTCTTCAAAAATTAGGGGGGACGAAAAAGAATGTTTCATTAGTATTGTTGCCCGGAAATGCGATCTATGTGTACGAAGATGTTCCTGTTAAAAATATTGGCTTTATTTTGTAATCAGAAAATATATTCTGAATTAAACAAAGCGTAAAAGGTTTGATATTAGGTATAAATAAAATTTGGGTGAACCACTAGGTAATAAATTTCTCATAGAAAAAATAAGAAATTAATGAAGGAGCCTTCATATGGTGGCAAGTTGTGTGTACACTTCATTGTCGAAGGAACTACGGAGTAGGATTCAAAAGTTCCCGGACTGAGTCTATAACTTAAAAAATATTATCAATTAAAATGCTGAAACACATCCTCCTTCGAAATAAGACCCTTGCGCAACAACACACCAGAGTTTTGGTCTCTTCTTCCGGATTGACTCGCGCATGTGAAGCAGGATGTCTACATAGAGTTCCTTGTTCACAGTGCATCCTTCAGGAATAAATTCCAGATGCACAATGCGCTGGATATCGAAGAATACCTCTAGCATGGTTTTCCCTTTAGAGCGATCTTGGCGGAATTTCTGCTTGCATGGACATTGTGGTGATTTCCACGTTGCCGATACTCTCTTGGATTGTGGGTCGTATAAAAAGCACAATTTCTTGTCTCCAGTAACAATTCTGCCAAGTAGGGAAGGATTTTTGTCAACAGCCGAAATTAAGTCTCCTGCCATTTCCATTCGAATTGCCTTTTGGTCTTCGGTTAACATGCGGGAACAATGTGTTGACACACCCCATGCATGTTGTGCTGGACTTTTGAGAAAGCAGAAATAATTTGCTTTGCTGCAGATAAATTAACTTAATCCTATTTAAACTCTTAACTTATTAATATTTCAAACCTAATGCATGTACTCGTGGTACTATAATTTTAAGTGATCATTAATTTAAAGGTAATTGAATTAAAAAGTAAATTGCTATTCATATATATATCTTAATGATTTTTATCTTAATGACTTTTTATTTAATAAGAACTCTGATTTAATCTTGTGTTTACTTTAAAAGAAATTAAGGCTGAGCAATCAAATTAATAAGTAAATATTCATAAATTTTGTTCTCTAGTAAATTGCTCAGATTAATAATGTCATTCTAGCTTGAAAAGGTGAGAATAAACTCTAAAACTTTAATTTAAATTGTTTACCTGCATAACAGGACCTTATAATAATTTTAAATGCACCTTTTCTGAATATGTACTTGGTCAGACTGGAATTTTCCCCCTCCCAAACGTGCAAATTGCTTTGAAAGCAATTTAAAGATTGTAATCACGAAGTCATCAAACATATGTAAACAATCCATGTAAAGAGAACACCACGAACTATGTATTGCTTTATATTACACCCAGGATAAGGAGAATCATCTGTTTTATGCTGTAACTGTATATTATAAGATATTATTAATAGTGTATATGTTGTAAACATAATTTTCATTCACAAAACTTCTATTTTTACACTTCTTAGGAAGATTTTTATAATTTTTGCAAAGTTCCTTTTTATAAAGTTCCATTTTTTTTTTTTCAATATGGCTGCCCTGACGCTACCATTTCTGAGTGTCCCGGCATCAAAGAAGTGTATTAAGTTACTGATCACTTTAACATCTGTGGTATTGGAAAAAATCAATACATCGCGATTCACGTTCCCTGTGAAAGGACGTTTATGCAAATTTAATATGAACGACTCTTTCCGTTCACCGGCGTGAACTGTGACGTTTTCCAACATGAGGTTCCATGCAAATCAGTTCTCAATGCGTACGCATCTCATTTGCATATCCGGAGGCGTTTCCGGAACAGTCCATTTTCGGATATATAAGACAGAAGTTTCTTGAAGCATTATCTTGTCTTGATCATTCTCTGATCATCATCAGACGACGATCAGAGCAGTTCTTTTGATCGGTCTAGATCCTTGAAGTGGTCAGTTTAGACCAGTACGTATCAGATATGTTTAGTTTAAAACACTGGCTCCTTTTAAAGTATGATAGCTTTTACTTAAGTTACGTGTGTTTAAATAACGTTTAAGTCTTAAATTTCCTTACGTTGATATGTTCTGAAGTCACGTTAAAGTTTGCCGGTGTTTCATCCATTGGAATTTATTTTGCCAAGTGTGATACCATCAACAGTGGCTGTAAATGCGCACAACTTATCGAGATAGTATAATTATTTACTACAAATGCTTCATGAAAGTTCTGTCGAACTATTTGGACCAATAAACATCTTTTGTACATACATAGTATTATTTAAAGTTTTTACGGCATGGAAGTTACCAGATGTGTAAATTGCCTAACTGTGTTATTCACGCAATAAAGTGAACAGTGTTTATCTTTCAAATTGACTTCATATATTTCTTATGGCCCAGCCAACACTTCACAAGTGGTTCTTTAATTGTGTATACTTCTGAACTGTATCGCTCAAGATTCAAGATTCAAGAACTGTATCGCACAACTGCTACGCCTAAATTTTATTTACAACCTAGTAGCCAATGAAATTAAGTGCTTGCTTTTAAACTTAAATTTTTAAATTTCTTTACATCAACAGTTACGGGCCAGTTAACGCCCAAAGAATTATAGCATGAATGTTTGAATATCCGGAGTGAAAGAACTTTTGTTCCAGTATTCAGATGTGGGCCGCGTTTGGCACCATTTTGAATTGTAAATGATTAACCAAGTACACAAGTGTACAAGAGACTTTTGCTTCTGCTTTTTTGTTAATCTACGAGTGGCCATGGAGGCAAGTAGAATTGAGTTACTAACGCGAGACAACTACGTCACTTGGTGTACCGACATCTCATTCATCAAGGAAGAAGGATGTTTCGGACACATAGGATCTGTTAAACAGATTAAAGAAGACGCAAATCTCAGAGACTACGACGATTTTTATCGACGGAAAGACCGAGTGCTAGCTATCATTTATCAAAGCCTGTTCACAGAATATAAAAACTGGTAAACGTAACTGACGAACCAAGTCATGTGTGAAAGCCCCAGGCCGTCCGACTCGTCCAGAGGACTTAGAGTAACTAATTGGACGACCGGACCAAGTCATGTGTGGAACACTTTGAGTGAGAAGTTTCAAGCGCCTTCCCGTGCGTCTTTTAGACAAATTCTTCGATATCCGGCTGGAACCTGACGAGCCTGTAGACATATTTTGCTCCAGACTTAGAAAGGCAGAGACAAGGCTTAAAGATGCGAATCACCCCATTGAGGACCTATATGTCTCATTCCAAGCAATCCATTACCTACCGGAAGAATACCGGGGTATCGTTCAGCTAATTTACAGGTAGAGTGACCCAGACTTTAAGCTCAGCAAAATACAAGCAGAATTGGCAGCTGAAGAGAGCAGACTTCGACAGCAGGAAAGTGACTTATCTAAAACTGTAAGTCTGAATTCTGCCTATTTTACTACTAAAAATTGTGTAAATAAAGTAAAAGTATCTAAATTTAAATTGCAAAATATGTCTAATGCAAGTGCTTCTACAAATTGTGTAGATAATAGAAATGTTCCTAGTCATAATGTAAATATTTCTAAAAGTAAAATTAAATGTTTTAAATGTAATAAGCAAGGTCATACTAAAGCTAATTGCTCTAAATATAATGGATCTAGTATTGTGGAATTTCTTGGATCTTCACATATTGAAGCTAATACAGTTATCGATCCTAACGATAGGCTCAGCTGGGTAGTAGACACTGCTGCTATGTTACATTTCTGCAATAACATTAAGTTATTTTCCGAATTTAATAAGTGCAAGGACACTTCAATGTCGCTAGCAGTAGGGGATGTCGAAAGTCTAGTTGAGGCTATCGGGACGGTGGAAATGTATGTCCAATTTAAGGACAAAGAAAGTGTTATTGTACTTGATAATGTCATGTATTCTCCTAAACTTAGGAGAAATTTATTAGCTGCTTCTGTTCTTGAGGAACAAAATTTTAGTTTTAAAGGTGCTAATGGGGTGCTACGGTTTTTTACACCCACAGGGGATAAGTTCTTTTATGCAAAAAGAAAGGATGTGTTGTATTTTTTAAAACCTAAGTATAGTACCCAGGAACAAAATAACACAGAAAACCGTCAAACTAAGATAGGGATCAGGATGGAGACAAGAAACACAAAAAGGAAGGAAATCTAAAGATAGGAATCGTAGTGCTTCCAGAAAAATAAATAAAGTAAAGATAGCACCTAATTTTAAAGAAACTAAATCTGACTCGGCAAAATCAAAAACTAAGCAGAATGTAAATATGGGTAGTTTAAAATCTAAGCCTAGCAGTTCAGTAACTGAACTTAACAGTACAAACTGTCTTTGGAACAAACGATATTGCCACATAAACGCTGAATATCTCCTCCAAACCAGCAAAGTTTCTGCTGTAAACGGACTTCCTAGGCTTAAATACAAAAAGTTAAATTGTAAATCTTGTAAATTGGCTAAGTCTAGGAGAGTATCGTATCAACCCACCGGTAGGATAAGGTCCACTAGACCATTACAATTGCATAGCTGCCAACTTATTTGGAGTAAAAATCAGAAGATTTTTGAAAAAAAAATCAGAATAGCGCGTAAAATGAGTTTTACAGAACAAATCGACATAAATCTGATTTTCAAAGGACACAATGTAAATAATGCACAAATATGTGAAACACACAACTGTTTTGAGATCTCTTTGGAAACAGTTGTATGCATGTTCATTTGTACATTATTTACATTGTATCCTTCATCTCTCAAAATATTTTGACAGAAAGTTACGTTATGTAATGATATAATTCGTTATGTAATGATGATATAATTCGTTATGTAATGATGAAAAATGATATAATTCTATTATATTTAGAAAATGCAAGTTTGACAATTGCGTTTAAGAACAGGGTTGTTTAAATACATGGGCAAATTTAATTTTAACACATTCCTTTATATTAATTCTAAACTATGATTTTGTTATCTATAATAACTCATGCTTTTATTTTGTCAGTTTTGTTGAAATTAAATCATTACAATAGTCAGGATTTATGAACTTAATTTCACAAAAAAAATTTTTTTTACAATTGGGAAGACACAAATTTTTTGTTCTTAAACTGCAGTATATTTTTAAACACATTCATAAAATTATCATGTATTATTAAAATGTGCATTGTCTAGTGTCTACACATAAATAAAAATTGGTGGCAGTATATTTTAAAGAAAATGTTTATTTTGTTCAAAAATATCTTTTCATAAAAATGTGGCAGAAAGGGCTTCAGATAGAAAAAGATTGAATTTCATGATCGTACTATTTATATGAAAATAATTAAAAAATTAACTTTTATAATCAACCAAACTATGAAAATAAGCTACTTTAGTCCAGTTAATGTGCAACAATAAGGAGGAGATCGATGGAAAAGGATAATTGCGTAATCTCGGAAACGCCCGCGAAAAAAAACTGAATTTCACGATCGTACTATTTATGTGAAAATAATAAAAAAGAATTTGGCTTTATAATCAACCAAAATATGAAAATAAGTTAATTTAATCAAGTTAATGTGCAACAATAGGGAGATGGAGATCGATGGAAAAGGATAATAGCGTTCTCTCGGCAACCGCTGCAGAGATGAAAAAAAAATTACTATTTATATGAAAATAATTAAAAAGGTGACCTTTATAATCAACTGAAATATAAAAATAAGCTAGTTTAGTAAAGTTAATGTGTAATAATCAGGGGATGGAGATGGATGGAAAAAGGCAATTATGTACTCTCAGCAAAACCTGAAAAGAAAAGACTGAATTGCTCATCTTAAAATTTAAGCGAAATATAATTTGTTTAGTAAAATAATTCTTTATTTTACTAAACAAAGCCTGAAAATTTATTTTACTAAACAAAGCCTTTGCAAAGCCTGAAAAGAAAAGACTGAATTGCTCATCTTAAAATTTAAGCGAAATATAATTTGTTTAGTAAAATAATTCTTTATTTTTATTCGCACTATAAAAATAAATTAGGTCTATTGTTCTGATATGAAATCATTAGAAGAAGAAAATGTATGCAAATTGGTAATTTTGGACTCTCAACAAAAAGGGGTAAAAGTAAAACAAATATTTTCAAATGCTGTGCGAAGTTTTTACTTCTGTTTCCCCTTTGAGTCCAATGACATAGAGCTTGTCACACGAGAACGTCTGCGTTCATTGCAGCGTTCATTGTCTGCGTTCATTTGGATTGCTTGTCACACGAGAACGCGAACGTTCTCGTGTGACAAGCAATCCAAATGCTTGGCGACATTTTGGTGTAAAAATATAAATTTGGCGATAAATCGGCAAATTGGCGCGATTTTTAGGCGTAATTAGTAAAAAATATTAAAAATCGTAAAGAAATCGATTACGCGCGTAAAATCGTAAAATAAGAGAATTTTCGTAAAAATTACGAAAAATTCGTAAAAGTTGGCAGGTATGCAATTGTTACATATGGACGTTTGTGGTCCCTTACCTACAGCTTCATATGGTGGAAATAAATATGTCTTAACCATAACAGACGATTATAGCCGAAAAGTTTTTATTTATCTTATGAAACAGAAGTTAGAGGTGTTTTCACATTTTAAAGAGTTTCAGGCCAGAGAGGAAAGGCAATTAGGTACTAAAATTCTATGTATCCGAACGGATAATGGAATAGAATTCTGCCATGATAAGTTCAAAAATTACCTAAGTGATATTGGTATTAAGGCTGCGAGGACTGACACATATACCCCACAGCAAAATGGAGTATCAGAGCGATTCAATTTAACCGCATTTGATTGTGTTAGAGCCATGTTGAACGAAAGTAAAATGCATGACAGATTCTGGTCGGAAGTCATATTGTGTTTTACATACACTAAAAATCGTATATGTCACAAATTTAAAACGAAGACTCCACATGAACTCTACAGTGGTAGAAAACCTTCAGTCAATCATCTTAGAACTTTTGGTTGTAGAGCATATGTAGGCAAACCCAGTCAGCTTAGAAAGAAGTTAGATATGAAAGCTACAGAAGGGGTTATGGTAGGCTATGCTACTAGAACCAAAGGCTATAGAATATTTTTGTCAGGGGAAAAACGAACAATTGAGACCTGCAATGTGAGGTTCGATGAGGGTAATGTAGTGGAAGGCATCCTGGACTCAATTTGTCCCAGAAATATCTCCTTAGGGATATCAAGAGATAACCATTCAGAATACTCCGACGAGGAATATCCGAGAAGGCAGTCTGATGGGAGGGCAAGAGAGAGTGAAGATACTGGTGACGATCCGTCTGAATCCAGTGAGAAAATGGACTCTCCTGTTGACTCCTTGCTCGGATATTACTTGGCAGTGAAAGGCAGTTCCAAGACTCGATGGGAGTAGAACAGACGTATATTATTACGCTCAAGGAGATGACAAAAGGCTGAGGTCGCACAATGATGTTAGGAAATATTGTGCTAAAAGAAATATACAATTTGATCAGCAACTATTTAATTTTGGGGAAAATAAAGGTCTTAAAAGGGTCAGAGGCAGACCAGAAGCAAGCAATATTGAAATAAATATACCAAAAGGGTACAATGCTGCTAATAAATCTTCCCAGTCCGAAAAATGGTGTAATGCTATGGATGAAGAAATGGCCGTAATGCAAGAGAGGGATGTCTGGGAACTAGTTCCTGCATCCACCTCACAAAAGCATATAGGCAATAGATGGGTCTACACTATTAAGAAAGACGAGAATGGGAAAATCAAGAGATTAACTCGCTTGGTAGCTCAGGGGTATGGTCAAGAAAAAGGAGAATCATACGATGAAGTTTTTAGCTCTGTTGTTAACTTCAACATAATTAGAGCATTCTTTTCAATTTTCGTATGCATGCTTGGCTGGATGCATTTCCAGTTAGATATCAAATCGGCTTATCTCTATGCTAAATTGAGTCAAAAGATATATATGAAACAGCCTCAAGGTTATGTCAATAAGAAACAACCTGATTACGTTTGTTTGTTGAAGAAAGCCATTTATGGTCTTCATCAAAGTGGAAGAGAATGGTATAATGAACTTGACACCAAATTAAAGGAATTAAATTTTTTGAAACTTCAATGGTGTAATTGTGCCTATACTTACAATAGCAAAGTTCTTATGCTAGTTTATGTGGATGACATAATTCTCTTTTCAAAGTATCAAAAAGACATAGACCACATTGTTTCATTACTTAGCATTGAATTTGATATCAAGGTATTAGGAAAAATTAGAAAGCTTTTAGGCGTGGAATTTAAAGAGTGTGACAATAAATTTTTTATACATCAAAGTCAGTATATAGATAAAGTATGTCAAATGTTTCAACAATATAAATATCCAGTTACTTCACTTCCCATTTCTAAAGGGAATATTCTAAGTAAAATTGACTTTCCAATGACAAGTGAAGAAATAAGGCAAATGCAAAGTTTTCCTTACAGGAGCTTAATTGGGTGTTTAGCTTTTATATCTAGTAGAACTAGACCTGATATTTGTTATGCCATCAACATATTATCTCAATTTCAAGAAAACCCTGGAATTAAGCATTGAGATGCATTGTTAAGACTTTTAGGATATGTTGAAAAGACTAAAAATTGTATGTTAAATTTATCTAGTATTGGGGAGTTAAAGTTGAATTCTTACTTAGATTCTGACTTTGCTGCAAACAGAGATGACCGTGTTTCACTTGGAGGCATGATATTCTTTATTGATAATGTACCTTGGCGAACCTTTAAACATAAGTGTGTCAGCTTATCAACCATGGAAGCTGAGTACGTATCACTAACTGAAGCCGCTAAGGAAATGGTATGGGTACAGAAACATAATTGAAAAATGTCATTTACTTGGGTTAAAATTTAATAAAAGTAACAGTGTTATTTTGATGGAAAGAAATTTAAAAATTTAAGTTTAAAAGCAAGAACTTAATTTCGTTGGCTACTAGGTTGTAAATAAAATTTAGGCGTAGCAGTTGAGCGATACAGTTCTTGAATCTTAAAAGCAGAAGTATGCATAATCAAAGAACCAATCACTTGTGAAGTGTTGGCTGGGCCATAAGAAATATATGAAGTCAATTTGAAAGATAAACACTGTTCACTTTATTGCGTGAATAACACAATTAGGCAATTTACACATCTGGTAACTTCCATGCCGTAAAAACTTTAAATAATACTATGTACAAAAGATGTTTATTGATAAAAATAGTTCGACAGAACTTTCATGAAGCATTTGTAGTAAATAATTATACTACCTTGATAAGTTGCGTGCATTTACAGCCACTGTTGATGGTATCACACTTGGCAAAATAAAGTCAAATGGATGAAACACCGGCAAACTTTAACGTGACTTCAGAACATATCAACGTAAGTAAATTTAAGACTTAAACGTTATTTAAACGCACGTAACTTAAGTAAAAGCTATCATACTTAAAAGGAGTAAGTGTTTTAAACTAAACACATCTGACACATACTGGTCTAAACTGACCACTTCAAGGATCTAGACCAATCCAATGAACTGCTCTGATCATTGTCTGATGATGATCAGAGAATGATCAAGACAAGATAATGCTTCAAGAAACTTCTGTCTTATATATCCGAAAATGGACTGTTCCGGAAAAGCCCCCGGATATGCAAATGAGATGCGTACGCATTGAGAACTGATTTGAATGAAACCTCATGTTGGAAAATGTCACGGTTCACGCCGGTGAAAGGAAAGAGTCGATCATATTAAATTTGCATAAACGTCCGTTCACAGGGAACATGAATCGTGATGTACTGATTTTTTCCAACAATCGGCCCCCTCATGCTAATCCTTAAGTCTCAATGCATATGCAAGAGAAAACTTACTCTGAGAAACCAGGGTATATCAATAAACACCAAGGCTCCCAGTATCCTATCAAAAACATATAATGATGGAATAAATTTTAAAGTATCACATCATTACAAAATTTAAAATAAAATGCATAAGTACTTACAGCTTCTGAAAAACAGTTAAGTATTGCAGACTACATTGTAAAAACAACATTTTACATCAAGTAGAAATTTATATACAACATAACTTCAATGCTTAAGTATTAGCATTCAAAATTTAAATTTTAGTTTAATTATGACGAGTATCAAAACTTTAAGTATAAGCATATTTCATATTTAGCAAGATAACTTTTAAAAGATTAAAATTTTGTATAAGCATAGAATTTAAGTTTACTTTAAATTTGAGTATAAACACCATAATTCAAAAAGCTTAAAATTTTAGTCTATTAATACAATACAAGTATACATAATTAATACTATTAAACTGTATTGATATACCAAACATTTAAAATACATGATGCAAGTAATCAGATAATGAAAATCCTTCATGAAAACTTTCAACACATACTTTCTAAGTTGAAAATTACAAAAATTTATACACATAAGCTACTATCTGGCATTATGCGGGTAATAGAAAAATGGATATATATACAAAAGTGTAAAGTGAAAAGACTCAATATCACAAAAAATTTATACTCAAGATATACTAGCTTATATCAGTGAGGTTTGAGATAAACAATAATGTATATATATGACATCTTAAAAAAATTCCCAAGTTGTAAATTCAAATTAGCATTTAAAATTTTTCTTTAGACTAAACACTAATCTCAAAAAGTTTGATTTAGTTCTTAAATATTTTAGTACAAAATTTAAATATTATTTCCTTAGTCATTGGTTTAGTAAAGTGATCTGCTAGGTTATCTTTACTATTTACAAATTTAACATTAAATGATTCATTGACTATTAAAGTTCTTAAGAAATGATATCTTACATCAATATGCTTAGTTCTGTTGTTTTCAATTGTAGAGTTAGAAAAATTAATGGCTGCTTGGTTGTCACTAATAATAACACTGTTACTTTTATTAAATTTTTACCCAAGTATATGACATTCTTTAATTATGTTCTGTACCCATACCATTTCCTTAGCGGCTTCAGTTAGTGATACGTACTCAGCTTCCATGGTTGATAAGCTGACACACTTATGTTTAAAGGTTCGCCAAGAAATAGGTACATTATCAATAAAGAATACCATGCCTCCAAGTGAAACACGATCATCTCTGTTTGCAGCAAAGTCAGAATCTGAGTAACAATTCAACTTTAACTCCTCAATACTAGATAAATTTAACATATAATTTTTAGTCTTTTCAATATATCCTAAAAGTCTTAACAATGCATCCCAATGCTTAATTCCAGGGTTTTCTTGAAATTGATATAATATGTGACGTATGGTAGATACTTTTGGCGCGCTTAGCTTCGTGAGAGGAACATGTTAGGCTTAGCGTGTGGGCTCTTCGTCGGACGCTCACTGGCTTTTGGCGTGTTAGATTTGGATTGGCACTACCAAAAAGGGGGTTGCTGGTTCGGAACTTCGTGCCAAACAAGACAGCGCTCCTCATGTAGCTGGCAGACGTGTTTTTATTTTGAGAAATCGGTTCGGCCTTTGTGGGGAAATCCCACTAGGATTGTAGGATGGAGTTGCAATTTTACTGAGCAAAAGCTCGTACCGTAACCCGAGTGGAAGAATTTGGCTTTTCTCTCTCTCTCCGGAGATGAGAACTAACTTTCCTTAGATTACTGCACTTTAAGCCCATGCTCTGATTTGCCGGGTCCAATTTATAAGATGTTTTTAAGTCACGTTTACGCACCTAAGCCCGAGCTCTGTTTTATGCCGGGGAATGCTCCAAATCCTCTTTTCGTGATGGCCAGATCCACCAACAGCCGTTGCCTTTCTAACGTTGCTGATAGTGACCTGACGCCACACCTGGTTCCAGCTCACTATGAGTCTGCATCTGTAGTCCGGCCGCCAACGTTGTAACCACCAGCTCGTCCGATTAGTTCAAGATCCTCCATGCTCTAAGGGCCGATCCAGCTGACGCCTGCCCACCTCCAGATAAGTGCAATAAAAACCTTCGTACATAATATGATCCCTGGACTCGTCTTTGCGTTTCACCACCTACGGAGTCGCCTGGACATTTTACGTCTCACCTCATAAAGGGAGACGAAACTTCAATAAGTGCATTTGTTTTCTGTCACAACTTTTGTTGTATATCTATCCTTATAAAGGAAGAAACTCAATTTAAAAATCGAAATTTCATGCAGGGAGTAATTCCCAGTAATTATGTTTTCTTTTTCGTCACCTCTTAAAGGGTGAAACCTAACCTTAATGAGGATTATCACTAAGAGAAATTGCAATGTTTAGTTTGCTGCCTCAAAGCAAATTCAATTAGTTTTTTTATTTTTGTTACATACTTTTTTTGCCTACGAATGTCTTCCTTTATTCCCTTTTTTTACATATTTTACTGCTACCAAACTTTGTTCTCCAATATTTTCGTAACCTGGGTGTAATCGCCTGTACCCCCTTTTTCCAATTTTTAAAGTTAAGTTTAATAAACATTTATTTTTCTATTTCAAAAATTATCTCTTTATTTGTGAAGTAATTTTAATGACTTGATTTTTTAATTTTCAGCTTACGATCACGGCCTAATTATATTAAACATTAAGTAAGTTTATTTCCTTTAATTTTCACAATATGCTGATGTCGAAAAAGGCATAGCAATGTTAAAATCCTTAGTCAGTATCAGTTGACATGTGGCCTCGGATATTCCAACTGATCCTGCTATTTCCGCTATTGTTTGCTGCCTGTTCCCACGTACCGTCGCAGAAACCTTTTCGATGTTTTCAGCGGTGCGGGAAGTCTGCGGACGGCCAATGCGTTTGTCATCTTCGGCACTTTCCCTGCCTTCTCTGAAACGTCAATGCCACTCAAAACCTTGCATTTGCAATAATGTATCACTGCCGTACACATGCTTCAACGTTTCGTAAAAATCCGCAGCACTCTTTCCCAAACGAACACAAAATTTGATATTAATTATCTGCTCAACAAACGCCATTTCTTTCAATCGTCGGTTACTAAGTGCACCAGTCTACAAAATACGAAGCCGTGGCGAAGCACCGACTACGTGATTTGGGACAAACCACTTTTAGAAGAGGAGGAGAACGTAGTAACACAGAAACATTATAGTAGTCGCTCTACTACAAATATTTTTTAAGTTATAGACTCAGTCCAGGAACTTTTGAATCCTACCTCATATTAAGCATTTTTATACTGTTTTGCACACTTATTTTGTACAGCCATATAAATTTTCACCTTGCCCTAGTTGAAGAAGTTTGAGAATATTCCATTTTTCAAGTTTGTAATGCTTACATCTCAAAAACTAAAAGTGCTAGCCATAAACAATAAGCAAAAATTTGTAACTCTGTGAAAGCCCTACAAGTGTATATAATTAGATTTTGGATTGAGCACTTAGTTTTCGAAATATAGTGGTTATAATTTCGATATTTCAGTATTTTAACCTGAGTTTTCCAATGGGTGGGAAATCTGTATTTAAAATGTCATGATTGTTGAGGCTCAATTTGTTTACTTACTATTTAATGAAATATTTATGCATAAGCACAATATATTTTATTTTGTTTAAAACATTAGGAGGCTAAATGAACTTAGGGATGCTAAAGATGTTTAATGATTGGTGAGTTTGAGCAGAATAGATGAAAATATACGTATTCAAGTACATATTTATGTGCCACCAAGCAAATTTATAGATTAATAATAAATTTCGCCAGAAATATTTTATAAATTTAATTTATATAATGAAAAGCAAGTTAGTAAAATAATGTGATATTTTGACGAAGTCTATGGCTGGAGAATGCAGATAAAATGAGGGTGAAAACTAAAAGTTCTAGCTAGCTATAAACAGTTAGCGAGTAATTTGTAGTGCTTTGAAAGCCTGTAAACAAAAAACGAGTCTGAAAAAATCAAATAAACTTATTGAACTTTACTGAAGTTTTACTTTACAAAATGTTATTCCTGCAAAACCATTTTTGTTCCATCGGACTAGTGCCACCACTAAATTTTTTTTAATGCTATCACCTAGACAATATACACAGTATACAAGCCAAAAATTGGTTAAAATTGCTTCAGTAAGTTTTGAAATTATGAAGGGCTAATGATTTTAAAAAAATCATGTTTTATGGCTAAACTATATAATTTTTTTTTTTTTCTGCATTCACATCTATATAATAGGTGAAACTTGTCATTCGAATTTGGTTAAAAACATTACAATGGTTTTTGAGATTATGAAGAGCCAATGATTTGACACCCACCCACAGACCAACAAAAGTCATTTTTGGTAAGTAGGAACTCCACTGATATATTTATAATGAAAACTCGACTTGTGAATCCTTCACAATTACCATACTTTTCTTAGGATATATCACTTCAAGTAAAGTTTGCTTAATTTACTGCTAAATGCATATCTATCAAGAAAAGTGGTACAAGTCACAATCCCTATTATACTTTCCTCTACCACTCAGTGTTAGAAAAGTAAAAAATGATAAGTCAATAAAGATGACAAAACATTAAAACTTGTTATTTCTCCTTTCTTGACCAAATGATCACAGGTTAAAAGTGTAAGCTTTTGAAATTAGTCTAAATCATTTTTTCATATTCTAATTTATTTTTTTATCTCATATATTCTTTCATTGTCATAATTTATTTTTTCATTCATTTTTTTCTTAATACATAAATACATCCAAAAACACTGATTACAGAAACACACATAATTTAAGGGAATGAATAAAATCACAGTTGCAATAAAGTTGCTAGAAGAGCATTAAAATGTCTACATTAACCAAAATCAGGATGGTTGGCAAGACTGAACAATATTTGGTTTATAAATTAAGCAATATATAATTTGTAACAAAACTTACTGATCCAATTAATCCAGCTCTGACAAAAGTAGTTTTAACATCTAATTTACCAAACAGAAATGGATTGTAGTACACACCATTGAAGAAGTTTCCAAGGAAATGAACTGCAAGTATAATGTAGATATAAGCTTTTAGATCATTTACACGAAGTAACTCTGTAGTCAGCACCGGCAAAACAAATTGTTGCCAAATTAGCTCAAGTATCACTTATAAATTTAAATATATTTAATATATATAGTGAAGCACACAATACGAAATTGTATCAAGACATGTAAAACACACATAAAAAAAAAATTGATTTTTCACTTAACAGCTCAAAAAATAAGTTTTGCCAATTATAAAAATATATAATTTATATATCTCTCATCCCATGAAAAGTAAAAAGGTAAAAAGTAAGTTTAAGGGCTATGATACACGAGCATTGTCTCCAGTCTGTTTTGGGGACGCTGCACGCTAGGGGTAAAAGAATGCATAGCTTGTCACACAAGAACATCTGCATTCTCGTGTGACAAGCTCCAGGCATTCTTTTATCCCCAGCACGCAGCATCCCCAAAATGGACAGGACAACGATCGTGTGTTATAGCCCTAAAGATGCAAACAAAACAAGTGCCACACGGGTCATTATCAAAAAATGTGCCAAATTACTGTCCAGGCTAATAAATGTTACATATGCTACATGGAATTATCTAGCATATGTTGATATTTAAAAAACAAAAACCATATTTTTATGTGTCAATATTGAGGTGTAACGGCCTGTCCTAGAACTGTGTAATGAGTGTTACTTTTTTTAGTTTTAATTTTTTTAAATAGATGGCACCACCATCTATAAGCTTTTGATGTTTATTACTTCTTCCCTGAACTAGTGCAACACAGTACATTTGCTTTTGTTGGATTTTGTTGTTTGATTTAAGATATATTGGGAAAAACAGTGCAAAGAAAGGTGAGTATTTTTATTAATCATCAAGAGTGTTACCTTACTTTTTATAACTAATTATTAGATGAGTTTATCTTTAATATGTAATGAGAACATGAATTGGTTATTTATTAAGCCTAATAAGTTACTTCTGTATTAACTGTTACTATAGAATAAAGTTAGTATAGTATAATTTTGTCATGAGTGTTACCTTTCTATTGGTAACACTTATGATGGAATTGTGTTAAATCAATTTTTTTATGGAATTCAGTTTGCATAATTGCCCAAAACCAAAAGTAATAAATAAAGATTTTTTTATTTTTTTTAATATGATCGATTGTTAAATTATGTATATCTGCATCATCTTTCTTATTTTAGCGGCAGAAAAGCAAAAAAGGTACAGAGCAAAGAGTCAACAAGATGTGCAGAGAGAAGCTGTATACAAAAAAAAGCACAAATTACGAAATGCAAAGAGAAAGAAAATTAGTGAAATGACTAACAGTGAACACAGACCGGTAGAGAGGATGGCGGATTTCTGCTGCAAGAAAGAAAAACTTTGAAAGTTATTTTTGAATCTCCCTCACAATTAAAAAGCACACTAAGTTCTGCACAATTAGAAAGTACACCAGTTTCTGCACAACTAAAAAGCAGGCAGAAAGGGAAAGGTGGAAAATGTATCTTAAAGAACAGATCTAAAACAGTAAGAGAAAATAAAAAAATAAAAGAAAAAACACAGGAGTTGCAGAAGTTATTAGATGAAAAAACAAAAAGAATTGATAAATATAGAAAAAGGTATGCAAGGGAAGTCACAAAAAAAAGCTCTATAATTAAAACGCCTAGATCAAAAACAAAAAAATTGCTGGAAAATTTGGAAATAAGGAAAGTTAACATGAAACATAAAGTTGCAAAAAAGATAGTATTTAATGATGTTTTGGTAACAAGTTTGAAAACAACATATGCAAGACTACATAATGCTAATGATAAGAGAATGATTGGGAGAATTATGTCATCAAAGTTATACCACAAGTATAAAATGCAAAGTAAAGCAGCTCACACTATTGGATTAAAATATAAAAAATGTATTACTGTGGTAAAAGCTAAAGAAATCAAAGAAAAATATGAGAAAATAGAAGGTTTTTTTTCACGTGATGATGTCATGCAGTGTTCAAAATTAGCGGTCATTAGTCGTAATTTGCAACTAGAAATTTCAATTTGACGACCCGATTCTTCAATCTGGTCATTAAATTTGATGCCAAACAATGCTATTGTTAAATATCAGTCTTCCCTCTGACTAAATTACGATCCCTGGTAGAAGACTGGATTGCGGTCGAAAAAAAAGCGACATTTTATACATGCCCGCAGTGATAAATCTGCAGGTGGTACACAGACAGTAAAATCCCCCTCTGTCTATTCAGGGAAGGAAACATTGGGATCTTTATTGTACTTCATCTTACCCCCACCCTTCAAGACCTGAAATTGCACTTCTGAAACATTTGTTTGCTTTATCCTCCAACATTCTGATGTCCGAGACTCCTGGTATTTAAAGAGTTTCTATTGCTCCCCTCCCCCTTTATCCCCTCTTAGATCTACGTATCCCATTTAGAAGAAAAGGGAGTTATCCTGCAGAGTCTTTACATCCTAATTGCTTACTATTATAGAACACACTGCGATCCAGATTAAATCGTTCCAGCGTCTTGCAAATTTGGTTAGCTAATATTTTGTTATCAGATATTGAAAATGATGGTTTTATAGCTGCCAAGTGTTCTGATTTTTATGTACTTGTTCCTTTTTTTCAGTCTCGTTCAGGGACTCCGATTTGGATCCACAGTAGTCCGATTTTTCTTTTCCATAACATTTATATTTTATTGTACGCAAATCTGCATAAGAGTATCTACAAGTCATGAAATCGGAAGTAGGTTACAAAATGAGAAACAAAGTCAGGAATTTTAAGATCAAGATTTTCCTATTTTTTCATCTAAAAATCCGTTTCCAGTTGATTGTGTCTGTTTCTAATTAAAGTGGGAGAAACACATTTGCATCGACTAAAATTTTTATGATTATTTCGTGTTATATACAAGAAAACTATTTTTCAGACGTATTATTAAAGAAATGAAGATCTATATTGCACGGGTACCGCGATAAACGGCATTTGTCCGCGATCTTTATATTTCGTTTTATTGTGAAAATACTTTTCCACTTCTGCAATCTGTTTGCAGTTAAAATATCTGTTTGCAGTTAAATCTGTTTTAGTCTAAAACATTTGTAATTATTTCGTATATACTATATTATACAGAAAAACTATTTTTCAAGTGTATTTTTAACAACATGAAAGGCTATTACGCAGCAGTATCGCGATAAACGGCATTTGTGCGCAATCCTCTATATTTCGTTTTATTTTGAAAGTATTTTTCCACTGTTACAATTTGTTTGCATCGTTTAAAACGTTTGTAATTATTTTGTATATTATATAGAAAAACTATTTTCAAACGTATTATTAATGAAATAGAAGGCTATTTTGCAACAGGATGGAGAAAAACGGTATTAGTGCGTGATTTTTCCTCGTGCAATATGTTCCTATCTTTCTTTCTAGTAGGTTGGCATCTATACATTTTTATATGAATCCCTGAAATGAATGTGATTCATACTTTTTTTTATTATTACCCAGGCTGTCTAACTCACCCAAAGGGTGTAGATGAGTTTCAAGTGTATGATTTATATTTTGTCAAAGCAACAAGAAAAAGAGTAGCAACTATAAAACAAAAATTTATTATCGACTTGCAAATACTGAACCCTAACTGCCAACTCTGTATTTCTTCGTGAAGCTCCAATATTTGCATTGACTGCCGATCTCCGGACAAATATGCAAATCCCCCCCCCCCCTTTTTTTAAACTTTTAAGATGAATATAGTAAACAGACTTTAAAATAAAATTCCATACTTTGACTAAATTAGTCACAAAAAGTGACTAAATTTCGCTCAAGATTCCCTTATAATATTTTAATTTTAAATGTGTTTAATTCTTATATTTGTAAGTAATATAAGAAAAATTATATGGAAATGTCACTAAAATGTGCATTTATACATGATTATCGGTTTGTCCTGTTTTATTATCACGTATTTTCCATTTTTGCAATTTGTTTTCCGCAACTAAAACTTTTATATTAATTGCTATTTTAACTCAGGAAAATTAATTTTCAAGCATGAAATGAAGGAGTATTGGGGCAATGATTGTACAAGATGACCATAATTGAAAATTGTTAAATAGAAGTTTTTTTTTAATTTGTTGTTTTTTATGTCCTTTTTGCCAAGTAAAAACAAATTAGCAATTTTTTCTATTTATTTTCTCTTGGGTTTCTTTAACAGTTTATTTTACATTTTAAGAAAATTTAAAACAATTTTTATTACAAAAAACTGAATTATTCTTTATTTATATCAAAAATGGACATAAACTCGAGCGAAAAATAAATTAAAGATGCAAAAAAGGTTTTTGTTAGGTTCCATGAAAGTGTTGTATCAAAAATTCTGTAATGAAAAAATAACTGCTGAACCTGTGTCATACACTTTGTTTACAAAATGTAGACCATTTTATGTTCTAAAACCAACCGATGATGACAGAGACACTTGTAGGTGTGTACAACATGCAAATTTAGGCATTTGTTCATGGCTTACAAGCTGCACCACCTGAAAGTTCTGCCTACTGTCAACCTGCATGTATTAACATCGTTCTTAGCTTGTGATAAAAACAACTTTAACTGCATGTTCAATATATGCACGAGTCGTATTCATAATACAATCCCAATATCAGTTAAAGATCTGGACAGGAGTATAACCTGGAGAAAATGGAGCAAAGTAAAAGAAGAAAGATATAAAACAAATGACTGGAAAAAGTCATCGTTTTGTGTGAACATGCAAAAAGTTGTAACAATTCAAGAAACTGTTAATGAATTGAATAATTCCTTCCAGAGCCAGATGAAAACATTCAAATCACATTCTTATAAAATAAGACATCAAAACAAGTCTTTTAGGGAATTCAAAGAACAGTTATCTGCTACTGAGGCTGCAATAATTATTGACATTTCCAAAAATTATAATTGCAAACTGCATGAGAAGATCCAGAGTTACCACTTGAGCTTCACGACATCAGGTGACTCTTCACACAGGTGTTTTATATATGAAGGATAAAAGCCCTCTCTCTTTCTCGTCAATTTCCCAAAGCAATGAACATGGTCCACCTGCAATCTGGGCTCACTTCGAACCTGTTTTGAATTTATTAAGAAAGGATTATCCAAATGTACAAGTTCTTCACTTCTTTTCTGATGGGCCTTCGACCCAGTATAGACAAAAAAAGAACTTCCATCTTTTCGCTACAAAGATCTTTGATTTTGAATTTAAAGCAGCTACATGGTCTTTCTTTGAATTTGGTCATGGAAAGGGAGCTGCTGATGGCATTAGGGCAACATTAAAATGAACAGCAGATCAAATTGTAGCACATGGTACTGACATACCTGATGCCGAAACATTGTTCCATGTGTTACAAAATCAACGATTAAAAGTGAAACTATTTTTTATACCCCAAAACAAAGTTGATAATTACTTTCAGCTAATACAGGGTGGCCACTCTTCGGACATATTAAAATTCCCTGACTTTTCCAGGTTTTCCAGGTGAATTGAAAAGAAATTCCAGAACCGTAATTTTAACATAAAATGCACGCACGTCCCTATTTAGTTACAAATTTGATTAAAGAATTTTAACAATTTAACTCCACTATCCAAAAAAAGTTATATTAAAATCAAGAGAAAAAATTACACATCATGCGGAGTACGATCACGTTAAACATGTTGGTCCGTAAATCCTTCCGAGAGGTTGGTGGTAGGGGAAGGAGGGTACGGTCCCTGTGGATGCCTCCCCCACTGGGTTCCGGTCTAAACTGGGTGGCACTACTCGGCTGTCCAAACAGTTACCTTACACTTTTCTGGTAGGTCGGACGGTCTGGATCTCAACAACAACAACCAAGTATTAACTACAAATTCCGAAGTATTTTTTACAGTGATGTGTCATGTTTCTGCATGAAAAATGAATGGAAATTTGGAAAGTTTTGCAAGTGCCTCCAATCTTTTAAAAAGATTGCACTTAAAGGAAAAATAAATCACTCAAACAAAAAATATCACCAATTTACAGCACTGATAATGATGACACTTCAATGTCATCCATTGATGTCAACAGTCCAGTAGTTAGTGGCTGTGAATCTTAGCTTCAACCTGGTGCATATGTGCTAGTTTGCTTGAGTGCTTAGTTTTGGGGTATAACCCAAATAAAGCACAGTACCAATATATTGGAGTTTGCCATGAGTACCATGCTGTGGATGGAGAGCTTAAGGTTGCTTTTTTTAGAGTAGCTGGTGAAAATAGACAATTGTTTCGATTAATGGAGAAGGACATTTCATATGTAGAATTTGATCAGATAAGTGTTTTGCCTAACTCTGAACTTGTAATGAAAGACAACAGAGTTTATTACCGTTTCCCATTTCAAATTGATATATTTGAAAAAGCATAACATGCTTTTCTCTCTTTTTATCAAAGTGTTACCATTTGTGTCATGAGTGTTACCATTTGTCATGAGTGTTACATAGCAAACAAGCTCTAAAATACAATAAAAAAATCCATAATAAATCTACTGGAATTTGTACAATACTTAAAGGTAATGTATTTTCATAACAATATTATTTTAAAACATTTTTTTCATTTCATTTACAATAGTGACAGACAGTAAAAACATGATATCAGGTAACAATCATGACAATGAATATTGTGCATTTTTATTAAAAATTTATTAATTTTTTTTTTTTTTTATGGACAAATTTATTAATGAAACATATCAATTTTTGAAAAATAAACACTTTTATACTTTATAGAAATGTAGTCATGTTGTCCAGTAACACTCATGACATTGAAGTTCAAAGATTTACTTTTAAAGTTGAATATATCTGGTTGTAAAAAAAATTTAGCTCGAATATTATAATATCCTTAAAAATTAAGTATGGACACACCGGTATCCAAAAATAAATTAAACAGTTGATGATTTTTAATTTAAATTTTTCAAATTCTGTTTTGGCAAATTTTTGATAATGACCCACATATATTCTAAAAACAATTCAAAGCATTTTCTGAAAATGTGTTGTTCGCTTAGATATTAATAATTAAAAGGTTAGATGAAATTTTTTGTGACTTTGTATTTTCATTTATGCGTGTCGCAAGAATGATTTTAGTTCAAAACAGGCAATTTGTAAATTGGATAGTGTTATCTCTCTCTCTCTCTCTCTCTCTATATATATATATATATATATATATATATATCTTTATTATTTAAATTATGGGCACATATTTAGGACCTGAGTAAAATACTGGGTAATTTGTTCTAGTTTTAAATATTTAATTAGATTTAAAAATTGTGAAAGTACTTTAATCAGATTTGCCACAATCAAGGATAAATTGCACCTCTGTTGGTAATAATTCATTTTACTGATGTCAGATACAGAGCCATACTCTTATTTACTAAATTGCAAAACTATATATGCATACATACTTTTACTTTCCTTAGCTCCATTTCCTTTGACCAAGGGAACTATTTGCATAGCTAGTGAGACTACTATACAGTACAACAACATGCTAAGTGTCAAAGACTTGAATTTGTCATAGCCCCAATTCATATACACTCCAAAATAAGTGCACACTCCAAATACAATAAGGCTAAACAAAAGAATAAAAATCCCTGGAATAGAACAAAGGGTTTGATTATTCACAATTTAATAATACTAAACAGTTTTAAATATATGTTAAGCAATTTCATTGTTTTAAATATATGTTAAGCAATTTCATTGTTTTAAATATATGTTAAGCAACTTCCTGGGGAAACATTTATAAGTTTTTTTTGCTTGCTGGAAAAATACTCATAAATTTGAATATTAACAAACAGCATTAAGCAAAATAAGTCGTTTTGTGGTGCACAATAAAAATCTACTCAAATTGCTGTATAAAATAATTTGTAATAAAAATGCTCTGTTAGTAACATCATAAACAACTGATTAAAAATAAAAACATGGCAAAAATGGAGGCAAAAATTATCCTGATGAAGAAAGGCAGTTCTTGCCTCTGAAACCAGTTGATACTTTTAGTTAACTGTTTACAAGGTTAACAACCAAGTATTTTTATTTCAGAATAGCAAAGCACGGTTGAAAAAACTTTTGCAACTGAGACTATTTAAAGTACAACACCCAATGCTCATTTTCTCTTAGCCACCATTTTAATTTTTACATTTTCAGCTAACCTAGCACATATAACATGGTTAATACAGGCTAAGGTAAATATAGACCAATTTCATGATAACTACAGCTCTCCAACAGGACAGTAAACAGTGTAGTCATTCAGTTCCGATAATAGACTTTTATGCTTTAGTGAAAATGAATCCCCTACAATATTTATTGAAAAACTTGCATAAATATATAAATATTCATCTTCATGATAATTTTTTTTTGTGTGTGTTAATGGAAGCAGGCACTTTACAGATTTAATAGATCTGTCATACATCTAATCTTGAATTTGAAATGAATGAGTATTCCAAAGTGCAATTTTAATATGCTTCAACCAAAATTAAATATAACCATGCCAGTTTTATAAGAAACCTATTGTTGGAGAGTAGGAGGGAACCCTTATAAGATGAAAAACAAAATTTTGTTTCTGAATAATCAGAGATAATTACATATATTATAGCTACCAACCTGATGAAATAGAAATTAGGGAGAATTTCATGTTGTGACAAAATCCTTACATAGCACATTTAAAATTTTGTAATGGCTGAAGGGGGAGGGGGATTAAATTTTCCCCCTAATAAAATATGGGAAGTGGATACAGGAATAATCTCAAATATAATCTAAACAATTAAATAAAAAGTAATATAGAAAGTAATTAAAAATTAACAAAATGATAAATACTTACGTAACAGTGATAGTGGCATATTTTGCATTTATGAGAAATTTTAATATTTTAGCGATAACAGACATACATGAAATTGCAGGAAGATCAGAAAATAGAAAATTTTAAAATTCATTTGAAAAAGAGTGTAATAAACACCTGTTTACTTTAAATTTTGTTAATTGTACACAATAAATTTAAAATGCATCAGCTCTATAAAGAATATAATAATTAAATCTATCAGAATGGAAAAAGTCAAATTGAAATATATATTTTATGAAATTTTAATTATTCTATTATACCAAATTAAAATATCTCACTTTCAGAAATTGCATAAATACTAAGATCTATATAAGTTACAGACCTTAACTCTTCAATATAAAATATTAATTTTTTATTCCGGCACTAATAACAAAGTTAAAAAAAAAAATAAATAAATAAACTATATATACACTGTTTATAACCATCTTTTCTTGTATTGCAACTTGCTAACATTTATTTAATAGTAAAAGTACATTTACTGGTTACAGAATGTTCATTAACACAGAATGTCTTCTGCATTTTTGTTGGGGTATCTGTATTTTGCAGAACCTGGAGCCTCATCTAAAGGGGAAAATATTTTCTCAATTAAATGAAATATACCACACCTAGGATCGCGAACAAATGCAGGTTTGCTCGATGCTGCAGCAAAATAGTTCTTCATTTCACTAATTATACATTTGGAAAAGTTTTTACGTATAAAACACAAAACAATTACAAAAATTTTTGTCGATGCAAACAGATTACGAAAATGGTGATTATACAGTTAAATGAAATATACCGAGGATTGCAAACATACAAATACAGTTTTTCGTGATACTGCAGAAAAATAGTCCTTCCTTCAGTCCTTCAATTCATCATGTAGAGAGGTTCAACTATCCTCTCCACAGGGAAAATTTAAGTGTTTTAATAATTATATCATATCTCAGCTTCTAATTATACTAGAACCTAACTTTAAAGACTATTTCTTAGCTTGAGCACATAGCAAAGGCCGCATATCCAGATTGCATGCAGCCGTGCAGAGATCAAAGGCGTTTTTTGAAGCATTTATTTAAGGACTAAAAGATTAAAAAAGTTATATGTCAGCATATTTCTTTCAACATTTTATACATGTGCTGGTTTGTAAAATACCTAGAATTTATAATTACCTAATTCTAATTACTAGCCTGTTACTTACGCAATTCTAATACCAACTAACCTGTGCCAAGAATGGGTATTTGCTGCTAGTAACAAATAAAAAATAAGATGTAGTGAGCCAAAGAATTCAAAATAAAATTTAAATTGTTGTTATTTTAGAATAATTTCAGCACATTCCTAATCAACCTAACACAATATAGTTGCTGATAATATATGAGCTAATCAATGATACTACAATTTGATTACTACATTTCAAGATAACAGAGTAATTCTGATCATTCTAAATGGTTTTTTTTTAAAGAAAACACAGGCTCACCATTAATACAATATTCCTTTGTTGTCCTTTTAGGCCCAAATGGAAATCCAACTACCTTCTTTCCCAAGGGAATGAGTGAGAGCAAGCTAATTGCAAGATGAAATAATATGACAGATGGAAGTGAAAATTTAAGTGCATTCCCAACATCTTTCCACCTGGAGTAGAACTGGGGTACTTCTAAGACTGTGCACTGCCTCTAAAAGTGAGGAAACATTTTATGAAACAAAATATCTATATATAGTGAATAATCATATTATAGTGATTCCCAAACTTTCAAAATTCAAACACAAATCATCACAAAAAATGTTTTACGGGACATTTCTACTCCTTAAAATTTCCGTAGTACGAAGTATTTAATCTAAAGGAGTTATAAATTACTTTGATACTTCTTTTATGACAATTACAATATTTGTTTTCAAATATATTAATAACTAGCAATTTCCAGTGCTTCGTGTTCGAAATGGCTAGTGGTCATTAAATGTGACACTGCCACACACTTAAATGTTGTTGATAACTTTTCTAAATATCAAAAACCCTTCCAGATTTAAGCAAAGAAATGGCCTTCATTTTATAATTCTGTTAACATGTTAAATGGGAAAATATATTGAATCTTACTTCCGAGAGCGAAAATTTAAATTGTTTAATTTTTCCATTTGGCAGCAAAATGATATAAAATTGTATTTTCATTACTTCTGAATCATGAATATCTTGTATATCCTTTCCATGAGATAGAATTATTCAATTATTGCAAAATGATGTTTAACAATTAGAAGAATGATATTGCATTATATTTATAAAGTTATTTATTTTTTCCAGTTTTATTTGTTAACAGCGAAAGGATATCAAATTTAGTTTTTATTATTTCTAAAAGGCAAAGTGGTATTTGAAAATCCCTAAATCAATTTATATCATTGTCCTTAATTCAAAATTTACACTTTCCATTGATCTGGAAGCTGAGACAGATTAAATGAGACCAAAAGCAAGATTCTAGTCAGTGTGGAAGTACTAAATAATTTTCCATATTTTTATATCCTGCAATTTAAATTTTCAAAACACTAGATATATATATATGTTGATCTGGAAGTTGAAACGGATTGAATGAGACCAAAACCAGGATTCTATCTGTGCATAAGATATTTTTTAATGTCACTTCCATTCGTCTCCCTAATTTGAATTTTCTATCCATCTGGAAGCTGAGACAAACTGAATGAGATCAAAACCAAGATTATAGCTATATGGGAAATGCTCGATAATTAAACAAAGTGGGTTAGAGTTTTTTTATTATCTTTTTTGCAGCATCACCCTTAATTTGAATTTTTAAAATTGTAGATTTTTCCCTCGGTCTTAAAGCTGAGACAGATCAAATGATACTAAAACCAAGATTCTAGCTATAACCATAGTGCTCAATAATTTTGATAGATCACCCCCCCCCCCCTCACTCTGTCGGTGAATTCAGTGCATATTATATAGATAAAAATGTCTCTCTATAGACTTTATCTACTTTGCTGAAGTAACACCACATTCCTCGGTCTCTCTTATACTGAATGACTTGTTTTAATTCTGAAACCAGTTAATACCCTTATATTTTATGCTGTTTTACTAACAAAGAATTTTATATACAAATACGAAGGAGACTGTGTTAGATATTTACACTACTAATATGAAAATCACTTTGTGCAAAAGAAAAGGAAAAATTAAAAAATATAGTTATGCACAAATTATTATATAATGTAGCATACAGGGGGATCCAATGTATTCTCCAGAGTTCAACAAACCCTCATGCAAAGTCAAAGACGAACAAATAAGGTCCATTTCATCCTTTTGACTTAGGGTTTGTTGGTTTCTTTAACATAGACAAAAGGATACAACGAATCCTTGAAACAGCTGTACGCTGTGTTGTACAATAATTTTTGTGTAATTCATCCTCATCATCAATGGTTCGACAGCCCACTGTGGGCCTTTGCCTTCTACAGAAGATTCTTCCAAGATGTCCCCCTTGGAGCAATAATGCTTCTCCAATGTTTAATCTTTAACACTAAAGTCCTTGTCTACAGAATCGATTCATCACAACTTCGGTTGTGTTCTATGTCTTTCCCCGATTGGTGTGGATATAAAAATGTTCTTTGTGATCCTTTTGTTATCCATTCTTAGCAAATGCCCTGTCCAATGCATTCTGTTAATTTTAATGTATTTAATTACGTCAGAATCTTTGTATAATTTGTATAGTTCAAAACTGTAACTTCTATAAATACCATTTTCCTGAATTCCAACAAAATACTGCACAAAATTTTTTGCTCAAAGGTGCAAAGAATTTTTTCATAATGTCCTGTGAGAGTCCAAGCTTCTGAAGCATAAATTAAAGTAAGTCTTATAAATACTTTATACGGCTGCAATTTTGTTCTTCTCCCAAACAGGTGTGATCTGAAAAAAATTCCTAATCAATGAAACACTGATTTATAGCTATAATTTACATTTGGATTTCTCAACTGATATGACTTTTAGTTTATTTGCGATCCCAATTAGTAAAATGCTTAACAGATTCAAATTTGTACAAACCAGCCGCAAATACGTGTGTAATTATGTTTCTTAAATTTTTCTTATAGTTATACTGCTTTTACACTGTTTTATATAGGCTGGTTTCTCTGTTTGTTTGGGTCAAATCTTGAAATCAATTTCTGACCCACTTCAACTGAGCCTATTTTCTTGAAATTTTACACACATACGTATTTGTGATGATAATACAACATTTCATTATTTGAATTGATCCTCTCCTCGGATTTTTTTATAATATATTATTAATATCTCCTTATACTGTTTAGAAAACAATCTAAATTTATATTTTTATTTTATATAAAAAGTAACTATAAAATTATATATCCATTGTTTAACAAATAAAAAAAGTGTCAAAGGAAAAGCAACTGCATAAAAATAAAATATACCATGATTTAAAAAATATATCTTATAAATGCATCAATTGCAAATTATATTATAGCAAATTTTTAATAGCACAGTGAAAGTAATAATATATATATATTATAAGTAATAAAGATAGATCAAAGTAGAATACTTGAAGAGAAATAGTAAAGCATCCATAACAAACAAGAGAATTTCAATTTCATATATATATATATATATATATATATATCAAAAAGTTCGGAGACTGTGCTGATATCTCTAACCCTGATCAGAAGAAAAGGGAACTATTTTACCGTGCTGTAGAGACACATGTGACGCAAGATGTGAAAAGGAAGAAGCAGGTCCGAAGAGCAGAATTTTTCCAGACAATGCGTATCAGTGAACTGTAGTCGTTCGTATTCATCGAAAACAAAAATGGCGTTTGAAGAATAATGTGCGAATATCAAATTCTGCCAGCATTTGGCGAAATCACCAACAGAAACATTGCACATGCTGCAACAGGTGTACGGTGAGAGAGCAATATGTCGTGCAAAGGTGTTTTCATGGCACTCCCGATTCACGGACAGCTGTGAATTCGTAGAAGACAATTGTGGACTGGGCGGCCGTCAACATCAATTTAAAGAGGACAACATTAGAAAGTTGGCGGAAATTGTGCATGCCGATCGACATAAAGCCATTAACCGTCATTGCTAAAAAAGAAGAAATTTTGTACAGGAGCTGCCACGCTATCCTGATGGACAAACTAAACATGCATCATGTGTGTGAACACATTGTGCCATAAATGCTAACCGAAGATTTGTGTAATGAGCGCATGCGGATCTGTGGAGGACTGATTGGCGTTACTGATAAAGATCCAACATTTCTTTCAAAAATTATCACCGGTGATGAGACATGGTGTTTCTTGTACAACCCACAAACGAAACGGCAGTCCTCACAATGGAAGTCACCATCGTCGCCGAAGTCAAAAAGGTTCTGTTTGGACCGTTCAAAGGGGAAGGTAATGTTGGAGGTGTTTTTTGACCAGAAGGGTTGGTGCATTACGAGTTCATACCGCAAGTGGCAACAGTACAAGGAGAAGTACACACAGATCCTGGCTTATCTCCATGATGCTATCTGCCAGAAATGCCCAGAACTCTGGAAAAGCATGGATTGGGTGCTACAACATGACAGTGCCCCCACTCATCTGTCTTGGTGCAGTCCGCACTGGCTAAACATGGAACGTCAACCCTTCCACATCCTCCCTACTCACCCCATGTGTATATGTATATATATATATATATATATATATATATATATATACATACATACATAAACACATCAAAATGTCAGAAAGAAAACATTGGAAGAAATGCATAATTTTATCTACCAAACTTATATAAACTCTAATTTTGGCTTCAACTTTGCCTGAATTTGTGGCAAAAGTCTTAACAAGAAATTAGAAATCAAAATTTTGTTAAAAATACAGACAAAATATAAAAATATAGCTTTTAATACTTTTAAAGAGAGAAATATTTCTAAAAATTTATAAAAATTTTCAAAAATGTTTTTATTTTACCCAAATTTTTACTATATAAGTTATTTAACTAGCATATAATCTTTTAAATCTAAATAATATCAAAACTTACTTTTGTGCAAGCAAAAGCCAGAAATAGGAGAGATGTAGGCATCAAAATAATTTTCAGAAGAGTGAAAAGAAAATGGAAGATTTTTAAGAGTTTCGAAGGACTCTTTGGAACAACTTCAATTTCTTCATCGCTTTCTTCATCATCAGAGTATTTTTTTACATCAACTTTCTTGGATATGGCATTACCTTTCTCAAAGCTTACCTTTTCAAAGTTTGTCTTAACTTCCGTTGGAGTTGTCTAAAATACAAATTTTATTAAAAACTATAAAATTATTAACATCTTATGAATGAATGCACTCTCTATGTTACACAAAACAATACTTTCAAAGTAGTAAGTCAGCAAATGAAAAATATAAATGGTTCAGATAATAAATATCCAAGCAAACAAAATAAGAATTTTTTGGCATCCAAAAAAATGTAGACCTGTGGAAAATGATAATAGTAATTAGTGTCTTAGTGCAGGACAACTTGTAGTACCAAATAAAATTGGACTCACACTTTGCCAAACACAACCAGGCTTGCAGCAAAAAATAAACTAAAAAAAGCACATAAATTATGACTTTACAAAGTAGATTGAAGGTGTCGGATGGACTGGAATGCTACATAAATGTCCTCAATAGGATGCTTAACGTCTTTTAGTTTTATAACAGCTTTCTTTAGTCGAGCGCAGAAAATATCGATAGGTTCATTTTCATCCGGACAGATGCTGAAGAATTCAGAGTAAGCGAACTAGATTTGCCCTTATCGAAGCTTAAAAATGGTCTTTTAATTTGTACCAGGCATCAGCTGGATCATCTGTAATGTTAATAAGCTCCTGGTATTCAAGTGATAGACCATAGTAGAGCATAGAAAGTGCTTTATCCCGCCTGTGGGTGAATTAATCTTGGTCATGTCGTGATGTGGCTTCGTCGATAAACTTAACACTTCTTTCAATGAAACCATAACAACAGTTAGCTTTAAGTGCGAAAGCCATGCCATTACACCAAGTGGCATAATTGTCTCTTACAAGTAATGGCATCTTGATTGTATCTATGTTTCCTTTTTAAAATTTTTATTCACTAGGAAGATCCTTCAACTCTATCCATCAAATTACTCGCTTGACGGGTGATCTTTTGCGACCCTCATCAATTTGACTAAATACTTTCCTTCATTTGGGAGAGTCAACGTTTGGTAATTTGGGCTCGTCTTCTTTATCGTAGTCTGGCCCCATAACCTTGTTCGATTTGGAAGTTTAAGATTCAAATCTCTGGGACTTATGCCTGCTGTTCAATAACGAGAAAGACTGGACAAGTCCTTGTTTAGTTGTTAAGTAATATGAATTTCTTGACTTGTAAATTTCGAGTGAAAATAGCACAGTGTTGGAAATGAAGAAAAAGTCAAGATATAAACTAAATCCATGTTTATTCAATAACGATGGAATCTTGCCAGGAATACATGGCAGTTACTTTCAACATAATGCAGTGGAACATGTTTACAGAGTTTGAGTTGATACACTTAGGAAATCCACGTTGGAAAACTTTGGTACACACAATCTTATTATTATGCTGTTCTAGCTCCACCTCAAACAGGTCAAACTTCAGGAGAAATATTGGCTTAACGCTTAACTTGACTACATATAATTACTATAATGCACAGTCTAAAAAGTACTTTAGTTCACAAAGATTAAAAAGTTAAATCACTGGTTTGAAGTTCTTTCCAGTAATACAAACAAGTATTTACAACATATAGTTCTTACCCCAGACTTGCCTTCTAGACCAAGGCCCTCTTTGACGATTACTGTCATGAAGTAATTTATCCATCGATCAGCACACACTTGAATACTAACTACATACTTAATTAGTTGCATTCTACTTTAACTAGTAGAAAATAAATTCAGTGCTATCAACATTAATATAGTTATATAAGACATATTAGTCTTCCTATTTAACTGCCAAAAATCGGCTACATATGATCTATTGCATACATAGCAATATCGACTATGACATACAACTCTGTACGGGAAGTTGTCGCAGAAGATAGTTGCAGCAGTACTAGTTTCCAGCTTGGACTTCCTATACATACAGGGATCGGCACCTGCTTAACGAGTTCCGAAAAATATGCAAATGAGTTAGTGTATACGGCGAATATCCAAACTGCATGAAGACCCTTGCTGAAACAACACTGTGAGTCGTTCCAGTGAGCGAGATAAGTTAATCAAAGGGAAAAAGAAGTTTTTGAACATCGTCCGGGAGACAGGTGACTCATGATCTTTTATTTACGATCTTCCAGCACAAACATTGATTAAAAAACCATTCTACTATTGCCATATTCAGAAACAAGCAATTATTTGGGCTTATTTAGTATAAATGCCTGTCTTAATGACTGGTTTATTTCTAAATGCATGCTACACAAATGTATTATTTTTGGCATGTTTTTTATATTAACTAGTAAACCATGCTACACATATAGAAATATCAATCTTCATCATGTAACATTTCTGGGTCTTAGGAACATGATGACACTTAAAATTAGGGATGCAACGGATATCCCGTAAACATCCTGTATCCGGCCCATCCGGCTATTAAGCCGGATATTTGGCAGTAGCCGGATATCCGGTCTATAAATAATATGCAAAACAAGTGTTTTTAATAACTCAATTAATAGTAATATTAAAATTTTCAGGTTTCCCAATTTTTATTATAGTTTCTTAAACTAAACTTTCATTTTATTACTTAATATAAATTCAAAATCTCTCCTTTACATTCAATATCATTAACAATGAATATTACTTTAACTTACGATTTACATTACAAATTAAAAATAATTTTCCCGTCAACAGCATTCTTTTTTTTTTTTTACATTAGTAATTAAACATTCAGAAGACAAATATTTCAAACGTCATAATTTTTTTTTTTTAATTAAAAATTTGTTTCCCCTTTTAAAATTTTCAAATAATGTAGCAAAAAGAGTAATTTTTCTGCATTTATTGGCAAAATTCTATTTCTCTTTTTGCCATAAATGATTCCTGCTTTAGAAAACAGTTTTTCAATATATACACTGCTTGATAGGGCAAGATATTTTTTTTAGTAATTACGATAAATAAGGAAAATTACTCCTATTCATTTTCCACAAGTCAAATGGTGACATTTTTCTTTCAATTACTGGCTGTGAATGATGGTTTCTCAACTCTTCAAAGTAATTTGACTCGTCACCTTGTTGCACTTGTGATTGTGATATGCTAGAATTAACAGTTATTTCAGTAAAGCAATCCTAAAAAGATGTAGGATTATTTGCAAGATTAGAATTTCCATTACTTTGAAATTTCGATTCTATTAGGAGCGATTCTTTGTTTTCTTCAGAAGAACTCAAGGCTTGAACTTCTTTCTTCATTATCAATAATAAAGAAGATTTAATCATTTCATCATAACCCTGATCTTTATATATATATATATATATATATATATATAAAATAAAATAATAAAAAAAAAAAAAAAAAAAAAAAAAATGAATTTTGATTCTTGGATTTAAGTGGTTGCTATTGAAAAATGTTCATTCAGCTGTATCATTGAAAAAAAGTTTATGTATGTTTTCTTTTAATGTATCCTTTATTGTTCCAACACTAAATACTTCAGATTTTGACAAATATCTATTCAGTGTTACAACCATAGGAATTACTTCTAAAATTAATAATTTTGAGAAACTTATTTGTTTGGTAATTTCCTCAAAGGGTTGAAGTAGAGTTAAGCAGTTTTGAATTAATGTCCATTGAAATGATGAAAAGCTTGTTATTTCATTGTTTTTCGCTGCATATAAGGACACAGCATTTCTTAATTTATTAACATCATTACAACAAATTATAATGTTGGAATTAAAAGTACTTACAATTTCTATTTTTATTATTTATCAAGTTATCTGTGATATTATATAGGAATTTAAAGAGTGATAAGAGTTTTACATTCTTAGTTGCTATAATCAAAACTGGAATTTTATTTTAAGCAGTGGCTACTAAATATTAAAAAGTTAACAAGTGTAATTATATTAATAACCAGTTAATAATCATTAAGTATATAAACACTTAAAGCTAAAGCTTTAATGGCCATTTTAAAAGTTTTAATAGTCTCGTGGCTACTGCTGGTTTTGGTTTTGATTTGTATTAGTTGCTTTAAAATATAATAATAATTTTAAAATATGTATTTCTTCTCAATTAAGAATTTAACTTCGCTATAATCATGTAAAAAAAACACAAACGAGAACAAAAATTAAATAGGAACAGTAGCAGAACCAGATATTTTTTGAGGGGAGGGGGGGGGCTCTATAAAAAGTTACAACCTTAAAATTAGCACAAAAATTACTATTTCTTCATATAAATTGAGGACTTCTGGGGAAGATTTTTTTAACCTTAAAAACCATCCTCCTGGTTGCATCTATGAATATAAATAATGAAATAATAACTATTTAGGATTTCTAAAAGAAAATTATACTGTCGGCTGGATATCCCAGATGTCCGGTTTTAAATTCAGGTTGAATATCCGGCATCCAGCCAAACTGGCATCCATTGCATCCCTACTTAAAATGCATCTCTTTAAAAATATTTGAGATAATTTAAATGCTATAGTACATGCAAACAAGTCCTGCAAATTCCTCTTATTATTACAAAATTATTATTTTGTGATGTATAATTTTTCTAATACTTAAAAAAAAAAATCAATAAAATGAAAATATGATCACAAATTGAAGAAAATTGTCAATATGACGCGTATCGAAGCTATAAGATCAATATACAGTATTGTATTCAAAAGTATTGATACAAAGTATCAAAGTATTGATGTATCAAAGTCATATATTTATAATTATATAACTATATAGATATGACAATTACTACTTTTTAGTATGCTATACACTAGCACATTAAGTGCAAATAACAAAGGACTGTAGAATCCCAATTGATTCCAAATTTTGTACAAACAAAATTATACTGTCTGATATGGCGATACATCTTAAAAACAGAACATATAATAACATTAGTCTTTAACAAACTGTCTTATGTTGAATGAAAATCTGCAATGTAATTATATAACAAGCAAAATCTTCTACTGTAATAAATCGAATGTTAAAATTTTACAAAGCTTGACCTGAACTCTAGTTCTAGTTTTGTTTGGACAAAAAGCATTCTGCTATTACTTTTTTCATTTCATTCTGATAACAGTATTATAATTTAATAAATCAACTGCAAATACTTACATTTGCTGAACGTTGAGCAGCAATACGTAATGATCTTGAGCGTATTTCTGATGTCTCTGGTTTATCTGAAGAAATGTATAAACTCTTCGTGAAACTGTTTGTTGTAACGGAGCTTGAGCTGGCTTTAACTTCTTCCTTCAGCGACCCTATCTTTTCACGAGTCAATGAACTCTTGACTACCACACTGTCTACTTCATCTTTTTTCAAGTTGTTGGATGTACTAGAACTATCTTCTGATTTGTTGCTTTTCTCATTCTTTGGAGTTTTATTCTTGGTAGTAACTTTCTTTTCCGTCCTTGCTGGAGATCGTGATCGAGATCGCTGTCTTCCTGCTGATCTACTTCTACTTCTTGTCCGTTTTGGTGAAGGATCCTCCTTTTTCTCAACTTTTTCTGATTTTGGGGACTAATTGAAATTAAAATAGAAAATTATTCATGTACTCTTGAATAAGCACCATACATAGAAATTACATCAAACCTTAATATTTGCTCAGATTTAATATAATTATAAAGAATTTTAAATTATTAGGATACACATTATGGGGCATTTCCAGGGCTCTCCAGAAGGATTCGAAAATGATTAGCAAAACTGCTAATTCAAATTAAAATTGATCAGCAATTATACAAATTTGCATTATGAAAAATTAAAAATCTGATGTGACAGACACAAATTCATTTTCTCCCTACAGACACAAATTCATTTTCTCTTTCTTTCACAATTCTTTAAATTGAATTCAATTGCATAAAATAACATGGATAATTATTTTAAATTATACTGAATTAGCAGTTTTAATTCAATTTTCTTTTTCAATTGGCAACTGGACATGTTTTCAAAGGTAATGTGGTAAAAATTTGAAAAAATAAAGTAAAATATAAAAAAAAATTTGTAACAAATTAAATTTTCTCAAAAGCCATCATTACATTTCAAAGTAACAGTTCCATTGCTTAAAAAACAACACTTCAATCAGGCGAGTGTATACTTTTGGCAGATTTTTCAGAAAATCATTCTTTTATAGTTCAAAATGCTATTCAAGGTTTTCACTGGGAAAATAGTCAGGCTACATTGCATCCCTTTGTGGCCTACATATCATTATATAACCAGGGAAAGCTAAAAGTGTGAAGTATTTGTATTATAAGCAATAACCTTGAACATACTATTGCTGCTGTATATACATTAAAAACATGTGATTAACAGTGGCGTAGCGTCTATTGAGGCTAAAAAGCTGGGCCTCCCCTGCTTAATCTACTTTAAAGAATTATTTAAACATACATTTATTTATTATAATTTTTAACTAATAGTATATATATATATATGTACTATTTAGAAAATTTTTACATTTTATTTGCTTAAAGTGACACGTTTCAAAGTATCTTTCCCATTAAAATGCATATTTTAATGTTTTAGAAGCTGAAGTCATCCAGCCTTCACGGGCTATAAGGAGAAGCATGTTAGGCCAACCCACCTGTTAAACTCCTCTCTAGCTGATTGACTAACATGCAAGCTAGCCTTCAGAAAGGCGTGGCTATCGCTTCTCCCATTTTCAGCGGTTTGTAAACAGTCAATAATTGGATAAAAGAATATTTCTTGGGCAAAGCTATAGTGCGACTCCAGCGAGAAGGCATTTGGGTCACGTGATTTTGGTTGAGTCCATTAGTTAAATTCAATGACAGGTAGAAACGTCCTAAGAAGAACGGGTTTCCAGAATTGGCGCCTTTAGTGTAAATTAATTTATAATTTGGGCAGTACAATAAAGAGCTTTATATGTATAAGTACATTCAGTGTAAGTGTTGGGATATGGTGGAATTATTTTCTTCATAATGATTAAAATTATGTATTACAATGATGGTTGTCAATGTTTTATTAAAATTGAAGAGTTTGTGTTGTAATACTTTTGTTGTAACAACATTTTTATTTAGTGACAAATGTACAAAGTGACATACACACACCTCTATATTTTTATCATTATATATTTTACTCTTAATATAACGCCTTTAACTTCTATCAAACACAGAGAAAATTTTTCAATCCAAATACTTTTGCTGCCGTTGAAAATCATTTCAGTAATATCTATGCATCACATTTTATACAGTTACATATTTCATAAAGTATTAATATTTGTTCATTTTGAAATAAATTTTAGTAATTTAATTAATTTAAAATATGTTATCTAAACATTATCCTTGTTTGTGTGCCACTATTTGGACAGTTCTGCATTAGAGCTTAGATTGCATGGCCATGTCATCTAAGGAATCTAAATCAAATCCTTAAGATTACACAACTGGAATAAATTGTAAATATATACTATATATATTTACTAGCTACAAAGAATTATTTAGAAACTATGATTATCTGTCTACTGGTAATTTACTTCTGTTACATTTTAACAAAGTTCTACATAAATTATTTTTCTTTTTTGTCACATACTGTAAAACCTAACACATTTGATAAGAATGGTATTTTATATAACCATAAATTTAACATTATATTTAATGTTGAACACCTAATTTGAATATGTTTATTAAGAACTGTGAGTGTTAAAAGACTTTCAGCAATGCTTGTTTTTAAGATTATTTTCATATCACTAGTTAAAACTAATGCAAAGAATAAATGAACTTCTCATTTTAGGTAACATGGTACAAATGATATTTTGATATATATATTTATTTTTTTTTTACCACAGACAACTACTTTCCATGCTCAATTGTAAACAAAAAGTTAATGAAATTGCATGTAAATTAATTTTAATAATAAGAAAGAAACAAATGCATGGGTAAAACAACATATTTTTATGCAGACATTTAAATAGAATAAATAACTTCCTGTTTCAAAAAGTTTTCAAATACTGAAAATGCCACCTTTTTTTAATTTTGAAAATAGAAAGGATAAAATAAACAAAAAAAGTATATTTCACGATTTGTTGTTTTATTTGTGATTTGCTGTTTTATTAAACTAGTTTTTGAAGTGTTTTAAATTATGTACCACATGGGGTTGTCATAATTTTTTTAATTTTGGCAACCCTAAAAGTGGCTTCGAAACTTCAATTTTTTATGCTTTAGCTTATAAAACACTCCTAACCCTTTAAATTGGTCATATTTTATCCCTGTTTTAATTTCACCAGTTAAATTGAAAAAATATAAAATTTAAGAAAAAAAATTCCAAATAAAGTGTTTTAAAAAAGATTTATTTCTTTTTTAATTATTACAATTAGTGAATATCATATGAAAGCTTAGAGTCTAAGCTTTAAAATGACACAAGATATTGCTCTGTGACAAATATAAGCACTTTTATTTTGGAAAGAATGAACATTACTTTTTACAGTAATATGACCTTGAACAATGTTTCAAGGAGCAAAATCTCACTTTCTACTTTCTTTTAAAAATTTAAATTCTGGCTTTTGCCTTCTTCCTAAGTAAAAATATAATTTTAATTTTTGATCAAAATCTATTAATTACTATGATGCAACCTCCATTTGTTGATTTAACATGAAATCAACACCAGAGTCAATCATAAGTGACTTATCTACCAAATTTTGTGAAATTTGGTCCATTAGTATTTTAACTAGAGTGGATGCATACATTGCAAAAACATTATGCTAAAATAGTTCTTTTGGATTCTAGAATGCTCAAAATGTGTAGATTCATCAAAAACTTGAGTTGCAATTTTCAATATGATTCCAATACTTTCCCTATACATTACCATGTATTGTAGCGAAAATAAAAATTGGTTCACTATAAGCTAGATAATTTTCATAAAATTCTCTTAAACATGTTTTATGACTTATTTAATATAAAGAGTGACAGAGTTACTAATGTTCCTGCAGATCAGAAGTATGGGCCTTATTATAATGGCCCCCACAATTACGATTACGCCAAGGTCGCAGTTATGATTTCGCCAAGGTCCATAGCGTGAATATGTAATAGAGAAATAAAAATAAATACCATAACAATAAATAATATAATACTTACATGTTTCACACACATATGAATATTTTTAATAATCTTTATGACATCATACTCTACATTATAGGCCATATTGTTAACATATTTATAAAAAAACAAGCGATTTCAAAAAACCAATACGCAATGGGAACAAACGTTAATAAAAAAGCAATATGACGATAATTTAAACACATGCTGTTTCTTTTGGACTGCAAACGTTCGGTGAGATTTTAAAACCTACCTTGGCGATATATCTCGGTCGCTTGGCGATTCACCCTCAGGAGCCGCTATAATAAGGAAGTACCAAAGTCTGTAACCTAGTGCCTGCAGGCAACAGCACTTTCATAAGTGTAAATACAGATATCTACCAGTAAAATTCTTTTGTCCAGTGCTCCTGGATTTTTTTTTTTTTTTATGAGAGTGCTAGTTAATGATAAAAAAGTTGTAAACCCCTGCTCTGGATAGTAAATAATTAAATAAAAATATTAATAAAAGTCTATCAAAACAAAATGAAAATTTATGCAATTGAACCATTTAATAATTTAAACTTGATTATTTTTTTATGTGATCCTTGTTTTTTCAAAAAATATTCCCAAAACATCAAAAGAATTGTACGACCCTGGCAGATTATCTGCCACTTTTTTACAGACCAAATGTTTTGAATCAATATCATTTTACCAATTTTCAAAAACTGATAATTTCATTTTATTTGGAGGAGCACTCATTTTAGCATTTAGTGAAAAACAACAATCTCAGTATAATTCTATGAACAAGGTGATATATCCATTAGACAGTCTCTAATAGCACCTGTGGAAGAGTTATTTGTGCATGCTCTCGTTTGTCGAATGTTATTAGAATTTGCTCCATTACCACTCTAAGCATGCCCAGACGGTTTGAGTCAACGACCAATCCGGTTCATTCTAGCAGAATAATGTTTGCAATGAGAGCCACTTGGAGAGAAGCGTACATTGAAAGAGGAACACAAAGCAATGTCAACATAGGACACTTGTGGGAATAATGCAGAGATGCTGAGAGTCATGTTAACTAAAATTTAAAACTCGTAACCAGTGCATCCATAGCTTGTTTAAAAAATCAAAATAATCAACATAAATGAAAAAATTTCCAATTGATAGTTCGATTTTTTTTTTCGGGAGGAGGGGGGGGGGGTATTTTTCTTGCACCACTTTATGCAATTTTCTTCTAATTCATTTGCAGAACGGCAATATTGAATCGCAAATTGCAATGTGATACAGCTTAGTATGAACCCTTGGTATTTTAAAGGTAAACAATATTTTTAGGTATCTATACATTTTAAGATAATAGAAACAGTGTTTATAGCAATTCAATACAATCTTAATTGTTAAAAAAATAAATAAATATTACACAATTGGATGAGAATAAAATTTGGTTTTGGGAGGACATGTTTAATTGCAACCCTGGAAGAGCTATTGCATATATTTGATTTATTTTTAAGCTCATGATTCAAATTCACTCATAAAAAAAACTGAATTAACAAACATTGATGAAATAATTTTTAACATATTATACCATGTATTAAACCAAACACAAGTTATAAAAATTTTTTAATGTAATTATCATGAAAAGTTCATAATAAATAGAACAGATTAATTTTGAATAAAAATCACTAATTAACTTACCTTCATATCTGCATGTTTGACATTGAAAACAGTGCCATCATCGAACTGAACTTTACATGTTTTACTAAAAACATCTAAAATCTTTGCATCATAAAATGTATTACTTCCTGACCATTTTGCTTTAACCTTCTCCCCTTTCTGGAAAGTGTGTTCAGATGACTCACTCTTTTTTCTGGGAGCCATGGTTTTCTAAAGTGGCAAACAAATATGTCTCTTATTAGTATTTATTTTGTAAGCATGAACATGATATGCATTTGGGAATTGGTTAAAAAAAATTTGGAACTATTTTCAAAAAAATTCTCCTTTTAAAAATGTACTTTTTTTTTAAACTTAAAAAACAATTCACTATATTCCAAATGTCAAAAATGGGCTCTTTATAAAATTTGATATATCAAATATGGAGCATGTATAAAATTGAATTATTATGTGAGGGGGAAGAAAATAATTTTAAAAAAATCGGACCTAAACACAAATTTTATAAATCATCTTAAAGGAATATGAACACTACAATACCCAATAACTTGAAACACCATACAAACATACCCCCGACTTAGGCACACTTTACACTGGAACCACAAATCTCGAAATTATGTTTCTTTTTGAGTAAAGAAAAGCATACACATTTTGCATATGCTACAAGTCACCGAGTAAATTAACAAACTACTAATTATGTATGTTTCTTTAGTGGATCATTTTTTAAAATGTGTCCCGTGAAACCTTTGGGGTTCTGCGACAGTATTACTGGAGTTATGCAGTGATAGTTTCATATAAATTGTCTTAAAAGTTATATTAAAAAAAAAAAAAAGAGTAAAATCTGAATGTATAATTTGGACAACAGAGAACTTTTTCTCATTTTGGAATTCTGCCATCAAATTATATTTCAAAAGGATTCAGACCAAAACAATTTGAAAAATACTCCTTTAGACCATTCAAAGAAAATGTATCAAAGAAAATGTAAAAATTCATGGGGACCACCCACCTACTAAATTGAAAAATGTAACTGTTAAAAATTTGTTGAGCTGATCTTCTAAAATTGCAAAATGAAATTTTCTGCCGACACAGACAATTAATTTCTTGCCAAGTATGTGCCATGATGTAACGTTACTCAAGAAAAATTTTATTGCCAATCATCATCAACACAATGATTCCTTGACACTTAAATAACAACAAAATAAGTATAGTAAAGTGGAGAAAAACAAAACTAAGTGAAATAAAGTTAAGAAGGGCAAAAGATAATCAATCTTAAGAGAAAGGTACAAAATCTCAATATTCAAAAAACAACATGTGGAAGAGAACCCAATGTTTATTGTAAGCTTAGATAGAACCAAAACTGCACCAAGTGCGGCAATGCACATTATTGCTTCTGCATTAAAAGAAATTGGGATTAATGCAGATGATCTGACAGTGTCACCCTTACAGCTGAAAATTCAAATTTTTACTTCGTAGCAGGCCAGTAACAGTAAGGCAGTTTTAGTTTAGTGACCTGGTGCCTCTATTACAGATTTTTTGTAAAATCGGTATGGTTATATATATATATATATATATATATGGTTATATATATATATATATTATATTTCATGTTTATGTGGTATTTTATATTCTATTATTGAATTTTATCCTATTTGTTTTTTTTTTCTGTTATTCCGTTGTTGGGCACAGATTGCATAATATTTTAACCACGTGTTTTTATGCAATCATAGAAACAACGGATTTTAGTATATCTGTCTAGAATGTGCCCCTGAAGACGTTTCTGGCAGATATACTATTCTTTAATATGTTTTCCTTGTCCTGGCCTCTCCGTGCTCTACTTTTTCGGCCCTTCCTCGTTGCTTTTTGCTTTTCACAACACGCTTTATTTTGCTCGCGGTTTGATACTGTGGTTACTGATTCACACTCTTGCACTTTAGTTTTTGTTATTTTAATATATATATATATATATATACATATATTATTATATACAGGGTGTCCCAAAATGATTGAAATTTACTTTAACTGTTGGAGATAAGTGGGCAATGTAAATTGCAAAGTAAGGTAGGAAATAAGACTACATTAATGAAATAGTTCGCCCATTAATTTTCAGAAGTTACACTTTTAAAATTTTTATATGACCCCCATAGACAAATTTGGTCAATCAGAATTTTTTTTATTTTTAATGCAACAAGATCATTATAAAAAAAACCACATCTGTATCTTTAAAATTGAGCGAGTTATATTTAATTGAAAATTGAACATTGTGAATGGGGATCATATATCAAATAAGAAATGTAAATTTGTGACGTATCAAAAGAAGATAAAACTGGATGATAATACATAAGATACCCAACCGCATAGTGAGTACCCCTGCTTTATATGATCTCTGTCTCTGCAATGCATTTAGATGAATTTGTGATAAAAATTTTTAACACATATTAACGTCTTTTTAATCTAAACAACTTTCATTGTCAATTTGTTTATGATCCCTATTTTCACCGATGAAATGGCCTTTCACATGGTATGGAAAAGTAGCATAAATCAGATTTTTTTCCTTTATCATAATTCAGTTGATTTTAAAGATACAGATATGCAGTTTTTCTTTTAATAATCTTGTTGCATTAAAATTAAAAAATTCTGATTGACCAAATTTAAGGGGGTCGTATAAAAATTTAAAAAGTTTAACTTTTTGAAAATTAATGGGAGGACTATTTCATTAACGTAATCTTATTTCCTACCTTACTTTCAACATTTTTGCAATTTACATTGTCCACTTATCTCCAACAAGTAAAGAATTAAAGCATGTTTCAATCTTTTTGGGACACCCTGTATATATGAGGGATGAGAATTGAGGAGAGAAAGAATGCACAGTCAGTAAACTTCTGAGCTGTTTTCTGATTAAAACAAAATGAGGAAGGAGAGAGATAGTTGGTTAGCTGTTTCAATTTATCACTATACTGCACTGTTTAATTTACCTGCGATCGTGATGAGTGGCGACTGCCTATTTTCAGGTCTAGTCACGAACCTCATTGTATAAATCAAGGAAGACAGCACACAAGACGATCAGAGAGAACAAAAAAAAAAAGTTCTAAGGAAAGTTCTGTCTTAATACACCACTACACTAGTTTGTCATTTTAATTGCAAATTATTACCAGACCATGATGGAACAATAACAGATAGTATACCTATACAAGTTGTTGTTTGTGGCTTTCAAGTTGAGAAACTGTTGGGTATTCCAAAAATGCCATCAGACACAGGTCTCAAGATAGGCAATGCAATAATGAAGTTACTTTATAATAACTGGGATAAAGTTGCTAAATGTATTGCAGGTTTGTGTTTAGACACTAAGAGCGTAAATACTGGGATTCATACTGGTGCTATTTCAGTTATTTAAAAAGCATTTAATAAGTGTCTACTACTTTTAGATTGCAAACACTATATTCTTGAACTTGAACCAATTGCCACTAGGTACTATATTTGATAAATTTTTCACTTCATCATGTCCACAAATGGTACTTTTTAGTAGATTTAAAGAACATTGGTATTTTCTTAGCTTATCCAACTATGCAACAATTGTCAAGGATACTTATGACTGTGTTTTGACAGATGATGAGAAATGATGGCTTAAATTAAAACGACATAATACTATGGAATTCTTATATACACAATTGAAAAACCAATCATGACTACTTGAAGTTTTATCTCTCATAAATCTAGGTGGCACAAAATCCATTCCAAGAAAATCAAAACTGTATTATTTTGGTGCTTATCATAGAGCAAGATGAATATCAAAAGGAATTCATTGCCTGGAAATATTTTGTTTTCATGAGCAGTTCAATTTAAGCAAGCAGGCTTTAAAACAAATATGTCTCTTCCTGCTTACAATCTATGTAAACGCATGGTTCTCTACCCCTAGCAGTAATGATGTCCCTTGAAATTACTTGTGCTTGCTACAAACTCTAGAATCTTATGTGCAAATTGACAATCTAGTTGTGGAATCTGTATTTAGCTTAAAGGTCAGCTATAGTATTTTGTTATTTAAGTGAAAACCTGCACTAGAAATTAAGTAAATATATGGCAAGACAACTTGTTTAAACCATGGTTCCTCGTTTATTTAAAAAAAACAAAAACAAAAACTTCAACCACTAATGAACTAGTTACTAATGAAATAAGCACTACCTACCTGCTAGTGGCCATTTATCAAATTTTGAAGTTTTAACATTTATATTAGTGTTCGAACATTTTATTTTAGAACTTGTAATCAAAATAGTAATTAAGTTAATATTGGCACATAGAATTTAAGGCAAAAGTAGAAAGGAAGTACATACATTGCATCTCATTATATTATTCTCTGTAAATGGTCTAGGCCTAAATGTTATATGTGTTTAACTTTTATACAGACTTTTGAAAGTTACTACCAATAACTAAATTAAATTAAAAATTATTCTCCAAAAAGTAATTAAGTGAAACATTATAAAACAGAAAAAGTAATTGATTTAAAACTAAATTGTTCAGAAAAGTAACTAATTAAATTAAAATGTTACTCTTGCAATTTAGATTTCAAAATAAAATTTTACAGAACAATAATCTTTTGGGCCAATTATAATACAAAACAAATCAACATTGAACAAAACTTTCCACAATTTTATTATATTTTAGCAACAATTGCATTTCAAGAGATAATGCATTTAATTGCATATATATATGTGCATTGTCTCTCATTTTGCACATTGGCAAATAAGGCCAACAATCTGTATCATGTGGAATTACTTTATTTATATCAGTTGTGCATGAATTTTATGATTGCAGTGCAATTGCACACACATATATAATGATTGCAGTACATTACATTTCATGGATAGGTGAAACAAAAATACACAGCTTAGACTACAGGACACACTGAGCGTAACCTGCCCTGCTGTAAAAATAATTAACAAAAGCATTCCACTCCACACTTTTGAATTTTCATAAAAAAAGTTGCATAATAAACATCGCACCATTCCCCTTCTCTTGGTACGATTCAACTGATTCATAAGGTTTCTTTTGCACCCCTTGATATTTCAAGTGTTTTGGGGAGGGGAAACAAATGTTCCAATTCATAAAAAGTAGACCAAGCAATCAAAATAAACAATTCAGGAAAAACATTTGGCTTCAGTATTTCTTTGGCTTGACATTAGCAAGTCCCAATCAAAACATTTAAGTTACAATTTGTTACAAATTTATTTAGCATATGAAAACTATAAATGTGTGGTAAATCTAAAATAGAGATTTCCGGACTACCATACTTGGCACGTAATCGCCTATATTGGCGATTCAGTGCATCTAACGGCGCATTTGCGGAAGCTCAACCAATCTAAATCATCTGCAACAAAACTCATGAATCTTGTTTTGGGGTGGGGGTTTCAATTCACTAAAAGGATTAAATATAAAAAGTATAAATAATTATTTAAATTTGTTTAACTCATACATTTACTAAATATTTCTTTCTCATAATATAAGTTTGTTTTCTATACATTGAAAAATAGACAAATATAAGCTAGCTTGACAGGTCCAATAATTTCAAAGATCTATTATGACACCCTGATTGACAGGAACAACAACTAAATAATTCATGATGCCCAAACGACAAACAATAACTAATCTAATATCTATGGACAGAATATTGCAGGAAAAAATTGTGGAAATATATATTAAAATTAAGCATATTGGACGATGTTAAATCGAAAATAAATCGCAACATATAACGTAAATAACACAACATTAGTCAGTTTTACCGAGTAAACAACTAAGTAGAATTAAACAAAACATGAGTTTAAAATATTGAATACTACATGACAGTTGTTTCATTTTTAAAAATTGATTATTTTACACATTTGGGAATCGATAATGGCAAAGTTAAAAAATAGATGTCAATGTTTACAAAAACTCCCGCGCTTATCATCAAAAAGGAGCCTGTAAATAGTAGCATTTAATAACTGATCATTATTGAATTAATTAAATTAATTACATATTCAATATTTATGTTGACAAAAACCTCACTACCACTTCAGATCTATCTTAACAGAGAAATTGTCATATTGTCGATTCGTATAAACAAATCATCACTCCCAAATCCGCGCTACGTTTAAATGGAGTAATACAACTTAAGAGCTAAATCCTATATCATCAAACAGAACGACATAAACTACATCTAGATGCAAATGAATAATAAAAGCTTAATGAAGCAATTTACCATAATAGTATTTTGACAGCAATAAAATTTCAATTAAAAATTATGCTAAATTACAGCATACCATTTTGATAAACAAACCGTTCGGCAAAATACGTAATTAAAGTTATTACAGTAGCATGTAACATAGATGCAACAAAAGTATAAATCTGAAGTAGGAAACTATATAACATATAATTTAAGTAGCCACACAACGAAAAAATCTTAAAAAATCATATTAAAAACATTAAATTTACTTACAAAATTGCTGTCTGAACTTAACGTTATCAACGAACTCTAGACGCTAACAGCGTCCCAGCGGGAAACGAGTTTATTGGACAATTTTTAAATGTTGAATTTTCTGATTGGCTTCTGTACATAGGTTCAAGGAGACGTCGATTTCTGCTTTATTTGTGTCTCTGTGGGGTCTGGTAGAATCTTGAAGTAATTTTAGATTATCACATGGTTTACGAAAAACATTTTGTACAAGTAATAAAATAAAAAACAACATATAACATACAAAAAATACATGTAGCGAGTCTGTCGGATCACAGTAGACCTGAAATCGCAGAAAACTACAAAACTCAAAAGAAAGAGAAAATTAGAAAATGGGTTTCACGATAAATATACATTATGAAATTTGATATGTAAAAATGAACATGATGACATTTTGTGTAGTTTGCATCATTCATCATGTATTATAGCAAATATATAAACAAAATCATTTTCTACCCTGATGACTCAAAAACAAAGAGGATTTCTGTAGTCTACATGACAGAGTTGAACTGGCCTATCGGGCGACGCCCGATGGGGCTTTGGTTCGAGTTCATTTTCAGTCCACATAGAGAATATTCCAATGAACATAATAGCACAATCAAGGGCAGGGAACATCCATAGGTTTCTGACTGATGCAGTCCATGGACTGAAGGCAGGCACCTTATGATACAGTAACTGGACGGTCCGGGCCGTCAAATATTAAAAGTTTTCTATAAGCTGTCACGTTGAGAGTAAAGACTTGGGGTGGCCATCTAACACTAAATGTTTTCAATGGCCCAGTATGCCAATTTTCGGGCTGGTCTGACTTTTAGACCATAGGGGCCAAGTTTTCAAACTCTCAAGGGGGGGGGGGGCGTAATCCGACAAAGTTATACAAAAGATTAAAAGTTGAATTCCATAAAGCTATAATAACTTACAATACTTCCTTGAAGAAAGCAAACATATATCAGTTAGGTGATTAAAATTGTTTCGAGGACATTATAAGCCCCCTACTTTAGGCTAAAAGAACAGTGCCTATAAAAGCAGTTTGTTCTTAATGGTTGCTAAGGGCGCATACTGTTTGCTATCTTAGCCTGTCGAAAAAGGCTTATAATACCATTGAAGCAACTGTAGTCACCTAATTGATATATATCTACTTTCTTCAAGGAATTTTTGTAAGTTATTGTTTTACAAGCAGCAGTTTTGAGGTGGGATAGGTCAGTGGTTAAGACATGGGGATTGTACTTGGAGGATCCGAGTTCGACTCCCGCCTCTGTCCAAACTGTCACCCTGTTCTCGCGAAGTACGAGTACGTTAAATCTGTGGATTCGAAAATCCTTCCAGTCGGTTGGTGGCTGGAAAAAGAGAGTATGGCCCCTGTGGATGTCGCCTCCACTGGTTTCCGGTCTAAATTGGGTGGCACTGTCCCTGCGGTCTAAACAGATACCTTGCACTGTCGGGTAGGTCGGACGGTCTGGGTCAAAAGTAAGAAATCTGCAGTTTTTTAATTATACGTTAAAGTTATACAAAAACTCCTTTTAGGCCTGTTCTATTCTAGTTTTCCAGTTATACAACTTGAACTCTTAGACTCCAAAGCTCACTCTCTCGTTGACTTACCAGATAAAATATCGACTACGCATTGCATTTTTCTCCCTTCAGGGAACGATTGTAGTTTGAAAGTGGGGCTGCAAGGCACTACAAGAGTCCATCACGTAATGTTCGCCAGCATATTGTTTATTGACTCGGATATGGGCGGTGGGATCTCTGGAGATTTTCCGGTGGGCTGGGTCCATTGTATTTATTTTTTTCATTATCAATAATGCGCATGATGGGCCAAAATGAAATAGCATGATGGAAATTGAAAATGGTGATCATGGCCCGTTTCTCCTGGGCCAATTTCGGAGCTAGTATCCGAGACTGACCCACACCCATAGAGGGTAAAATATAATAAGTTGAAAAACAATAAAAATCAAAGTTGGAGTTAAGATATGTGAAAAAACCTTAAGATTTCGTCTCATATAAATTATATAGATCTGGTTGTCCATCCCATCAGTTGCGTAAGATATGTAAAAACAAGCTTCATTAAGAAAACATAAACATATAAATGAAGGACTTGGACCAATAATATGACTAGCGATATTTTTTTCCAAACTAGGATTTTTCCATCCAATGATATCTAGCTGAATGCAGCTATTTCTGGAAAAATCCCATTTTTTGGTAAAATTGTAGCATTGCCATGTTTCACTATCTTTTACACGAAAGCTCTAATATAGATATATTACTTAATTCAAAAACACCGATCAGTACAATTTTGCAGAATGCGATGCACATGCAAATTTTCAGAGCCATTATAACATATATACATACCATATAGTATTGCTCTTAGGTCAACATCTGCATGATTTTTAATATAATATGCAGGTCTTTCAGCAGTTTAGGGATTTCTCACTCAATAAGAAATTTTTCTGTTCTAATTTAAATTTATCCTTGAGAAATAAATGTGATTTCGACAAATGTGATTTTACAAACCGAAGCGAACCTTTACAAATAGCACAAAAATATCACGTTCTTTTTTCATCACAAACCAAAATGAACCCTTTTTCAGAACCCGAGCGTTATACTACAACACTACAAACATCACTCATCTCAGATCACACCAGTTGAAGATATGCCAAGTCCTTCAACAAAAGCAACCATTTTCCCACGAAGTTCTTAAGAATCGGGCATTTCTATGTTCTCATAATTTATAACTCTAGCTCTCTGCTCTCAAACGACTTGGTGCTAATGGCTGGCAAACGTATGGCGCTCACAGAGGCAGAACTACTCGGGGGGTTCGCATCTACAAACGAATATACCATTATACGCAATACCACCTGGAAAGATGGTACTGGTCTAGTACATAGAATCGAGAAGCAATTACTAATGACAGATCTTTGGTACACAGTAGGCAAAACAAGCCATCCTCTATTTCGTGGATCTCATTTACAGTTATTACTGGAGACAGTACTTTTTGGAAATGCCGATCTCATATTCTCATGGCTGTCAATATTCCTTTTTCTCTTTGAACGAAGTGGTCGATCAAAAAGTTTCTGGTAGCCATGTGTTTTTGTCATTAGCATAAACATGTTTCTTGGGATAAAGAGGAACTTGGTTTGAAGCAATATAGTTTGTAGCTCCGTGGTAAGGAAGATGCGAACAAGACTGAATTGAAATGTGAGATTAACGTTCATGGGAATTTTTTCTGTTTTAATAATTGAAAATTGCATTTTCTGGTTCTTGGTAAAAAATGAAGTTAGAAAAAATATGTTGAAATTTCTTAGAGGGGGGGCTTTGCGCCCTCTGAGAAATTCCAACAGGGGCTGATACCCCTGTGTCCCCCCCCGTAGTCGGCGCCTATGTCTCAGACTGAACGAGGGGTGCACTGCAACCGACTGGACCGGACTGCTTTCGTTAGAAGCATTTATTTTAAGTATTTTTTAGAAACAATTCAATGATGATTTTATTTCTGCAGTGCTAAATCGAATCTTTTATTTACAAAAATATTTTTAACTTTCTGACCATCGGTTGCGTAATGTGGTAAGATCATTTGGAGATACATAAAATCAGAAACAAAAATTAGCAAATCAAATATTTTTAATTTGTTTTCTACTTCTTACTTCATTTTAAAATAAATGTTTGCGTGGATCTTATGAATTTCATCAAAAAATATGTATTTTGCTTTGGCAAGCCCTATGTGGGCTATTCAAAATAAATATATCAACGAGACAACGAGTATCAAATTTGAATTTTTTTGTTGCTTCGGTTCTCGAATTTTTTTATTCTCCAAAACGTCTCAGAACGGTCTTGACCAGTAAGGTTCAAAATCCACAGAATCAATATAGACAACAAAAGTTCTCTGCTTTGCAGTGCTCCGGTTCTCCAGTCATTTACACAAAACATGCCCCTTACTCATAGACGTAGATTTGTAGAAAAGGTTGGGGGGTGCGGCTGGGGCATAGGGATTTTGAAAATAAATCACTCGTTGCTTCCATGGCTGAAAGGAGCGATTTATCAAATTTGTAAAAAGTGATGATTATAGGGTTTCGGTCCTAGGGTGGCAATATTTCCGAAACATCCCGGTTTGTGAAAAATTCGCTTGCTGTTGTGGCTAAAATGTTTTGTTACCCGGCCTTAACCTTTAAACTACAGCGGTACAATAGTTGTACCGCTGAAAATCTCTTCTTCTAGAACGGCGCTGGTTCAACTGCTGTATCCGGCGACTGTCCAACTGCTGTGTCCATTGCGAATAAGCGACGTGGAAACTGCGGAGCACCACGGGCCATTGATATGAGAGGTGAACGTCGGCTCCGAAGGTTCCCGAGGGCTGATCGCTACGCTGCAGTGAAACAACTCACTAGCCGAATGAACTAAGGAGGTTATCGGAAGTTTGTCTTAGTCTGGGTTTGTCTCAAACGATAGTTCAGCGAACCCTGCTGTATATTGGCTCCTCGAAGCAGACGGGTGGTCACTGCACCTAAGCTAACGAAGATGCATCAGCAGAAAAGGCTTACATTTTCACGGAAATATCGGAATTGGACCTTCATGGATTGGCAAAAGATTGCTTTCTCCGATGAGTCACATTTTCTACTTCATCGGACGGATGGACGTTGGTATATAAGCCGTGAAAAATCGGAGAACAAATACACATTAACCATTGCTGAAAGAACACAAGGCGGCAGGGGCAGTGTTGTAGTCTAGGGAATGTTTTCCTGGCATTCTCTGAGTTCACTCATACCTGTTGTTGTTGTTGTTGAGACCCAGACCGTCCGACCTACCAGAAAGGTGTAAGGTAACTGTATGGACGGCCGGGAAGTGCCACCCAATTTAGACCGGAACCCAGTGGGGGTGGCATCCACAGGGACCGTACCCTCCTTCCCCTACCACCAACCTCTCGGAAGGACTTACGGACCCACATGTTTAACGTGATCGTACTCCGCATGAACACGGCGGCATTTGTGGCAGCGTGCAAATCTAGCGCGCAAATCACGGGGATACCGCACCCGAGATGGCCAACAGCACGCGGCGTTCCGAGGTGGTCACCCACCAAGTACTAACCGCGCCCGATGCTGCTTCACTTCGGTGATCTAACGAGAACCGGTGTTTTCAGCACGGTACGGCCGTTGGCCCGTCACTCATACCTGTGGAAGACATTATGACCCGAATCCGTTATGAATCCATCCTTGCAGACCACGTACACCCATACATGCTGATTGTCTTCCCTAGAGCGGATTGGACCTACCAGCATGACAATACGACGTATCACACAGTGAGAACTATCCGAAAGTGGTTGAAGAAGAACGATGAAGACTTCAAAGTACTTCCCTGGCCCTCTAATTCCCAAACAAAATTGAGCATCTGTGAGACCACCTTGATCGGGTTGTTCGTTCTATGAATTCTCTACCACGCATCCTCCAGCAGCTGTCAGATGCACTCCAGTCAGCATGGCTCCACATATCTGTGAACACCTTCCAGTACCCCAATCTCTCCCAGCCTGTCTAGCTGCTGTTCGTGCTGCACGCGGCGGTTACTCCGGATATTAGCTGGTTGTCACAATAATGTGACTTGACTGTGTATTAACCCGTGGAAACCCATGTATGTATATATGGTCCCCTTATTCCGAAGATAATAATTCACCTAGCATATCGCGGTGTTTCTAAAATGTAGAATTCAATCCGAAGAGTTGCAGACAATTCTCAAAAATGCGAAGGATTCAATAGATTTTTAAATATTTTTGAAAATCTTCTAAAAAATGGGGGGAAATTGACCCCGCCCCAAAAAACGTATCTTCACCTTCTTTCTCAATTTTCATTCTACGATCGCGATTTTTTTTTTCTCAAACAGGAGTAAAAGTATTTCAAAGAGACTGACTGCTGAGGAGTCAGAATTTACAAAAAGTCGATAGTTTTTTTCCCACACATTTTTGAAAGGCAGACAAATTTTAAAAATCTCCAGAAAAGGGCAACAAGAAGAGCAATTTCAAAAGCTAACTCCACACATCAATTTTAGCATTGCGTTCTCCATTTCTTTAAACTGAAGCTAAAAGTTTCAGTTTTGCTATTCAAGTGTCAAAAATTTAAAAGTCCATATTTTTGTTGCTGTTACATAATTTTTATTTCGGGAATGATGGAAAAACGACTTCAAAGAAGCTAAATAGATACCCATCTAATTGATACTCTAATAGATAAGATAATAGATATCCATCTAATAAAATTTTCGTGATAGGATCTCCATTTTTTGCCAATCTACGACTAAATATATTTCAAAGGGCCCCACGTGCAAAATTTCGAAATTTTTTTACCAATTTTCAAAGTTAATTTTCAAGTTAAAATTTTATTTTTTGCAACATTTATCTTGAAAATCTAACATATTTTTGTAGCAAACGCTGTTGTCATTTCAAAAGAAGCAATATTTATGTCATTCAAACAATTAAAAATAATTTTATTACTTACAGCTTTAATACTGAAGCTATCTTTCAGATTTTCATTATCGTTGGCTAAGCCTCTATTATAGGAGCTTTAGTTGGTCAATGACGCCCTTGAGCAGCGCTGGATTGAGACTTTAGTAAAAATTTTAAGCATCATATTCGGCGATCGGTTCAGAAAAGTAATGAAATTATAAAAACTATGTTGTTTACGGAAGATAGTGAAATTGGCCTTTGATTGTCGCAATTTCAATTTAATTTGTACCCAATGGACTCACTCGCCATGCTTACCCTAACCATGTTTATTGCTTTCTGACTTTTACGCCCGTGCAAGAAGGAGAACGGTGGGAGAGGATTTAAAGCATTCGTTTTTATCTATCTTAACGACTGTTACCCCGGTTTTGATGCAATTTTCACGTTGTATTATCTACTATACAATGGATCCTCTCGACCTGCGCATGCTAAACATTTTCTCTGAAAGAATGAAGTCTAATCGTCAGTCTAAATTCCTATCCATGTTATATAAAGGTGGGTTCAGATGTAAAACAGAACTGCAAACAAGATCATTAATTCACAGGTGATCAGATATTGAAAAGCTGTATTCGCCAAGAAAAAGGCGCCAAATTAAAGCATGGTTATCATCCCTTTGATGTCCACTTAAAAATCCCCATTCTAGGTTACCCAGATTAGTTTGTCAGCATGTCAACGCCACTAATTTCTTAACGAGATTTCAAAAGGTAGTCTCTTCGGGGCGGTCACAGATCTTACAAGTGTAACCATATAAGGCCTTTGGGGTTACAAGTATATAAGGTATATAGGTTCGCTGGCTGGAAGATATTTTCACGAGAGTAAATGCCTTCCTAGAATTTTCGTAATCCAGAAGAGATTATCTAGTCTCTCTGTGATGTGTTTGTCATAGTTGTCGACAGAGACCTGAGACATATACTTTTTACTATACATAGATGGTTATAGGTACACTTCGGTAAAGAGCACCAGAAACTATCAATAGGCTAAAAAAATGGTAATAAAGATAGCCGATATCTTTTGAGATGTCTATGGTAAATAAGGCTTGGGGTAGGGTTGTAGACAATGGCCAGTTTATTAATTTCTTATGATTACTGAACAGGAATCGGTTCAAATGAGTTTGCTTTCTTCCCATTTCTTTCAAGTTCCCACCATATTTTCTCATGATCTGAGTCGCCGCATCTGCAAGGTCATTCAGCAAACATTTTACTTGGCATATTAAAAAATTTAGAATTTGTTTTTAGTTTTGTAAGTAAAAACGTAAATTGAACACTCCGGAAACTTGGGTGGTGGTGGTGTGTGTGGGGGAGGAGGGCTAGATTTTACTACAACTTTTCTAATAAGGTGTGTCATTTGCTATTTTACTAAAAAACGCTACTGGTTTATTCCCATCTTTTGGAAAATATAAAAGACCCTTCAATAATCATTTTATGGGATTTTAAAATGGTCGAAATAATGGACGAAGAACGCGATTATTGGAATCAATACATTGTAATAACATTCGAGTATGTCGAAGTCGTGAGATTAGGGCGCGATAGCCCTGTGGTTAGCGCGCGGAAGTTGCACTCGGTAGGCCCGGGTTCGATTCCCGCCGCTGCCGCCGTGTTCATGCGGAGTACGATCACGTTAAACATGTGGGTCCGTAAGTCCTTCCGAGAGGTTGGTGGTAGGGGAAGGAGGGTACGGTCCCTGTGGATGCCTCCCCCACTGGGTTCCGGTCTAAATTGGGTGGCACTTCCCGGCCGTCCAAACAGATACCTTACACCTTTCTGGTAGGTCGGACGGTCTGGGTCGAAGAAGAAGAAGTCGTGAGATTAGTTCATCGGATAAATATTTTAACGGTGTCTAACAATCCTTAGGTTGTTGTAATAACTATCATACTAAACCGCAAATATTCAAATTAGTCTTTTGACGTAAAGCTACGTCTTTTGGTAATTTGTATCACATAATTTAATTATTTTTTTATTATAAATTTTTGTATATTTACTATTTTTATAACTATTTATTATCACAAATAATTTCATAATTTTGTGACCGATTTCAACTTGCAGTAACTCCGGGACTATTTATCGCAGAGTAATAAATAATACATCATTAGATGACTTATGGAGTCCCATTTAAAACAATACAAGTTTCAACCCTCCCCCCCTCCTTAACACTTAGATATAGTTGCTTAATTACTTTGATTAGGTTGCATCTATACTACACTTCTTATACAAAGTGTTATTAAATCTGAGTAAAAGAAATGCCCGTTATATTAAATATTAATATAACTTTGTCAAATTAGTCATTTTTTTAAACTAAAATACGACCCCTAGAATCATCGTGATTATGAATATTTAAACATAGCGAAAGAATTACAGGGAGGAAACAGCTTACATTTTGTATACTCATAAAAAACCGATTTCCATTAAAATATGTCAAGTTTCCTATTCATTTTTTTTTTCGAATATTAATTTCATAATTCATATTTTATACAAAAAATTATTAAAAAAAAAATCACGTAATTGTGTTTGGGTTATTTAATAATAAACGTAATACAAACAAGAAAGAGCAATCATGCTTAAAGCATTGATTATGAAACACTTTCCAACTTCAATGCAATTTGATTTAAACATGTCTAAAATGCAATACATTCCTCGGTAATATTTTAAAACATATCACAATACTACATTAATTTATTATATTTGAAAACTTACCTTCATCGAAAAAAATGAACTTCATTCAAATGACGGCATTGAAACATAAATTGCCTGGTTTAAACACTCTAAAATGTGATACATTCCTCGGTAATAATTCTAGAATTATCATAATACTACGATAATTTATTATATTTGAAAATTTCATCGAAAACAACTGAAATTCATTCAAATGACGTCATAGAAAAAATGACACGCCTGGCTCTCTCTATAAAAGCAGCATTTCATTCATCAATAATTTCCCATTCATGTCATTCATCACAATACTATAATAATTTATTTTATTTAAAAATTAAGATCATGGAGCTACAAATAATTAAACTCTATGCGTAAAACTTCATCGAAAAAAATCGTCCTTCTCTTTGTAAAATCAATGAATATGTCATTCATATCAGCTATGCAGACTCCATGAACTAAATGATTTTGTGTTAAAGAAATACAGCAATTCTAATACAACTCATTCTACATATTTTGCTGTTTACATTTTACATAGGTGAAAAATAGGTTTCGTTGTAGAAATAATCAAATTTGGATGAGCATTTAAATTCAAATATATTGTAATTGCGTTGTTTCAGTATGTAGATGCACAGAATTTAAGCAAAAATAAAGTGGTTTTAGGATGGATACAACACTCAATATGAATTAAAAAGTACTTTAAAAATCACGATTTTGAGACAAGATGGATGCCATATATCATTTTGAAGTGGGTCACGTAATCTTTTCATATCATGGTCACGTGATCGCTTCATATGAGATGTGTTATTATTATTTTAATTTTTATTAATAAAAATACTGAATATATTTCGCTGAATTTTTTTTTATATATTTTATGAAACAATTTGAATATTACCTAAAATTTTCGAAGCAATTTGTGAATTTTAAATCCTCTTAAAAATGTTTGAAAAATTAGGTCCCATAGGGCTCAATGTATTTCATTTTTTCAACCCGGGTTCAATCCAAAACTAATTGGGTGATATTATTCATTTATATTCCCATAGGTCCCACAGATCGTCTGAACAACATACTAAAATTTCATTTTGATTAAGTCATTTTTACGGCAGTTATCGTGCAGATATACGGACGGACAGACAGACAGAATGAACAAAGTTATAAACACTTTTCAACTTTGTTGTAAAGTGTTAAAAATCAGCGTAAGAAGATAATTATTACAGAAGATATGAATAAAAGTCTAGAAAAGTAATTTAACATAAGGTGCTCACAATTTTACATACTTATAACTCAGAAACGCTTCATCCAAATGACTTGAAATTCGGTATTGGAAGTTGAATTTTGTTCTAGATTCGAAATATGTTATCAAACTTGGTGAAATTTCAAAATTTGTGCGCTTTTTAATATGACGAGGGCCCCTTGCGCACATTTTATGCACAAGAATTTGTAGAGAACGTTATTCCTAATCGAATAATATCTCTAGATTTGCTCTACGATGAACGATGCTAAATAGCATGAGGTGGGGCAAAGTCATACACACTTTACAATTAAGTTGAAAAGTGTTTATGACTTTGTTCATTCTGCCTGTCTGTCTGTCCGTTAGCACGATAACTGCCGTAAAAATGACTTTATCAAAATGAAATTTTAATATGTTTTTCAGACGGTCTCTGGGACCTATGGGAATGTAAATAAATAATATCACCCTAATAGTTTTTTATTGAACCCGGTTGAAAAAATGAAATACATTGAATCCTATGGGACCTAATTTTTCAAACATTTTTTAAGCAAATTTAAAATTCCCAAATTGCTTCGAAACTTTTAGGAAATATTCACATTATCCCATAAAATATATAAAAAAAATTTCAGTAAAATATATTAAGTAGTTTTTTAATTAAAAATTATTTAATATAGGGAAAAAACAAATTCCATTAAATTCTGACTTTTGGGATATCCTCCAGAAAGAAAAAAGAGATAGATATATTATATAATAAATATCTTTCCAAGAGTTTAATCATTTTGAATATGAGAGAAGTTTCACATTTTAAAATAAATTTGGTAGATAACAATTTTTCAAAATTTTTTTTTTTAATTTTATATAACTCTTCATGATATACTTATTTGAAGGCATTTTTAATGCACTTTCCTACGTCCTAGAGAGTTCAAATTTGGTACACAGCTTAAATTTGTTGAACATTTTATTCTACAAAAATTTGGTGTATCTTTAAATATAGATCATACATTTTTTTCGAAATGGCCTGCAAATAATCCCCGTTCACTTCTATAAATCATTGTTGAAATATTGTTAAAAATTCTGATGTATGGGCAGCACATGTCTTTCCCATGTCTTATATTCACGTTCTCATACACATGTCTCATACACATCTCACGCACATGTCTCATATTCACGTTCTCTTTATTTCTTCAATAATAATTTGAGTTTATCTGCACAAAATAACAGCCATAAGTATTTTAAATGACATTGAATTTGCACGTTAAACTTAAATTTGGTTCTCATTTGATAGCTGGACTTATTGTCTAAGGTGGCGTAGCGAAAACGCAAGAAAACTAGAATATCTCAAGAACGGCTAGTTATCGTGCTAACGGACGGACAGACAGACAGAATGAACAAAGTCATAAATACTTTTCAACTTTGGGCTAGTCCTAGAGTAATGGGGTTAGTCTTATTCTTTTTGTTGTCAAAAATCACGTATAAAATAGGAATTTAATTGATATAATTGAGCACACGTAGTCTTTTATTTTTATGTTTATCGATTTTTGTGGATCATTTCGCGAAAATAGCCCGTTCCTTTTCCCCGAATCGAACTAGAATAACCCACAAATGATTTATATACCAAATTTTGTTAAATTTTATATATAAATCACTTGTAGGTTATTCAAATATTATACACCAAATTTTGTTAAATTTGTTCCATTAGTTTTTAGCTAGAGTGGATAAAGGCAATTTCTGCCGGCTATTTCGCAAAGACGGCAGATTCTTTTATTACGAATCGTACTATAATCTAATGAACATCAGGATTTCCCACAAAAAACATACCTACCAAATTTTATGAAATTCGGTCCATTAGTTTTACAATTAGAGTGGATGTAATATCCTCACAGACACACAGAAACATACACAGATACACCCTTACACACACAGACGTCTTCCTAAAAATAGTTTTTTCGTGTTCTAGAAGTCCCAAAACGTGTAGATCCTTCGAAAATTCGAGTTCCGATCTTCGGCACGATTCCAATACTTTGAATACATACACACACACATACACATATAGTATCTAAATTCCGTGCCTATGTAATTACAATAGTTGTGATTTTAAATGATCCCTAAACTTTTATTATTTCTTCAACGAAGCCTAATTTTAACTTATGCAGAATGCAAATATCTCAAGCGATTGTAAGGTGAGTTACATAAGAATTGCTGAATTTTTTTCACACAAAATTATTTAGCTCTGGAGTCTGGAATACAAGTTATATGAATGAAATATTCATTGATTTTGCATAGAGAATCAGATGATTTATATTTCGATACAGTTTTAAATATTTAAGTATAAAAAATTACTGTAGTACTGTGATAATGCAAAAGATATCACCACTGAATGTATCACATTTTAGAAATTTTTAAATGAAATTGCATTTCAGTTGGAAAGTGTTTCATAATTAATGCTTATGCATGATTGATCTTTCTTGTTTTTTTCTTTCCGAAGCTGTACATTTTCGGAGAAATAACTCGAGAAGCAGGGCAGAAGGAAAGTCCAAATTTAGTATATCGTTGTCTTTTGTGGCATATTTTAATTCTATGGGTTTCAAACCTTTAACAGATAGTGACGTTTCCATTAAGCTATTCGCTTCCTTGAGTGTTTCCCCTGGGACGAGAGGGCAAGAAGATTTTTTTTAAGAGTTCCGATGATTGTTCTTCTCCAGAATCGAATTGAGGACCTAAAAAGAAAAACTAAAATAAAATAAATAAATAAAGATTATAAAACTTTAATTCGATGTTAAATAAACAGGAAGTGAACCTCTACCCTTTTCCCTGTCTCCAAAAATGTGGTCGCTTACGGAGGGAGAACGGTTCCTGTTCTAGTGGCTTCTAAATGGAGGTAAATGTAGCACAGAGTCTAGGAAATATCCGTTATAGAAAAAGTGGTCATTAAAGGAGGTGGTCTCTCAAAGAGGTTTCATTGTAGCGAATTAGGCTAAATCTGGAGCTGAACCTCATCTTGAAAGCATCAACTAGACGACCAGGCATTAGAAAGATGTGTACGTAAGGGCCATACATGCACACTTCTCTCACTGAAAAACTTTGAGGATTCATAATTTCTCAACTCCAGAGGTAAGATTAAAAAATTTAACCAGCAAATTCTCTATTCGGGTTTATATTTTGTCTTTTATTTTGAACGATTTCTAGAAGGAAATGCATTTAAGGATTTTGTGTTCGGTCAGCTGAACCTGGACAAATCGCCATATTACAGTGCTAAAGTGCAATAAGAAATCGTACCGGTAGACAGTGGCTTCGCCAGGGGTCGGGGAGGGAAGATTTGGAAGCCATCAAAACCATTAAAATTTGGAGAAATAGGAAACAAAATATGTGTTTACTCCCCCCCCCCCATATATTTTTTCTGAGAGAAAGGGAGAGCTCAGCTACACAATTCTAGTCCAGAAATATTTTATGTGATTTTGACAATGAATCATGAAAAGGCAGCGATTACAGAAAGCTCTCTCTAAGAACCTTTCTACGAAAAGCCTTTTTTGGGTGTTTTCCCCAGTGACTACTACCTCAAGATATTGTAAAATTTCCAGCCTGCTTGGTTCCCATCGTGGACACTTCGACCTATCCAGGAAGTCATTGTATAGACTTCTTCACGGAAAACAAGAATTCAATATAATTCTTCGATTCAAACGGACACCCATCTACAGCCTTTGAAGAACCCTTTCGAACTGTGTTTTCTCTTTTCCACGCCAAGAGTACAACTTCATGCCTCTGCAAAGTAATGTAACAGCCAGTGGCGACCATTGGGGGGGGCCGCGAGTACGCGCGACACCATTGAGTAAACACCCCAAATCATTTTTTTAGTTATACAGATTTATTACAATTTATATTGAAAAAATCTGAATTTTTGGTTCAATTAAATCGAGAATTATTAAAAATAAGTTATGAAAATGCCACTAGATGGCAGCACTACACCTTTCATTGGAGAAAGTCGACTCACGAAAGCTATATTGCACAGAATTTTCAACACATAGGGGAAAATACAGGGATATTTTTAAAGCCGCGTCCCTACCGTCGGCATATCCTGAGTGAAAGAATGGTATAGGAGCAATATTAGTAATTTGGCGTGAAAAAAAACCAGACATTGCAGATTTACTAGTAGATTGTGTCGAGGGACTGAGCGCGCCCCAGCCAAAAAGAAACAGAAGAGTAGAAAAGCATGAAGAGGGACTTCTCAAATTGGCTCAGTTTCGCTATTTTGGCTTCAATTTTCTACATTTAAGAATGTGTTTGTTCTCTTTCTCGTCTTTGTTATAAATTTGGAAGTTTAAATAAACATTTGAACAAATGAGAGAATTAAGTGTACGTGTGTGGTGATGGGAAGGGGAGGGGGGGTTATGATATTTTAGGGGTTTCTGGCCATCGTGAATAAAGTGCCTTGTTTAGGACACTCAGTTTGAGGGATCGTTTGTCCCACCCAGCTGTCTTAATTATTGAAGTTGTTTCGCATTTCGTCATTTCTGATGTAGTTTGTCTGTTGTTCTGTTCTTCCGGAAGGGATTTATTTCTATGCTCTGGTTGATCTGCTGGTGACGAATTTCAATATGTTTGACTTCAAAATAATTCTTTAAACGTCACGAGTTTCCAATTTTTGGCACACTGTGACATATAGGCTATTTTTAGTGACACTTTCATAAATGTGTTGTTTCGGACATTTAGTTTGAGTTGACTTACCCAGCTGTCTTACTTTTTCAGCTATATAACATTAAAAAATGCCTAAAAATTAAAGAAATTCTAAGTATTTGTTAAAAAACTTAAAAATTAAATTTTCAACATGATCCTTTTATCTGACGTCGTTTTTCTGGAAATTTTGGCCCGACCGCTGGCGACTATATTGGTAGCCCCCAAATTGGCTCTAGACTTATAATATTGACCCTAGGCTTATATTTAAATTGAAGTAGCCCCCAAATTTCTTATCTCGCCTTCTAATTCAGCGAGTTTGATTCTAATCATGGTTATAGTCTCAGCACCATCTGTACGTGTAACCTGAATATATATTTTGTGCCAAGCCCCTGGACGTAACTTTTAGCTTAGCTCCCTCAATTTTACATCTCGTTTCCTAACTGAGAGATTTTGGTTCTGCTAGTGGCTATAGCCTCTGCACCATTTGTACATGTCACATGGATATGCATCTTTGTGAGAAATCCCTGAGATTAACTTTTACTTCAGTTACGCCCCCCCCCCCTCCAATTTCCCATCTCACCTCTTAATTGAGCTATTTTGATTTTACTGATGGCTATAGTCTCTGCACCATTAGCACATGTCACCTGGATCTGCATCTTTATAGTGATAAATCTTTGAGCGTAACTTTTACTTCAAATAGCACCCCCCCACACACACACACACACACTTATCCATCTCGACTGCTAATAAAGCGATTTTGATTCAGATGGTGGCTATAGTCTCTGACCCACATGTACATATTAACTTGATATACATATTTGATGTATATAATATACATACGTTTTTTGCGTCAACCCCTGGGCTTAACTTTTAGTTTAACTAGTCCCCATAATTTTACATTTCAATTTCTAATTGAGTGATTTTGATTCTGCTGGTGACTATATAGTCTGAGCAACATTTTTACATTTCAATTGGATACACATATTTTTGTGTCAACCCCTGGGTATAACTTTTAGTTTAACTAGTCCCCAGAATTTTACATATCTGCTTCTAATTGAGCGATTTTGATTCGGCTTATCGCTGTAGTGAGTTTCTCTACCATTTGTACATGTCACCTGGATATGCAACTTTAATATGGCAAATCTCCGAGCGTAACTCTTACTTTGGTTACCCCCCCCCCCCCCCCCAATTTTCTATCTCGCCTCCTAATCCACCGATTTTGATTTTACGGGTGGTTATAGTGCCTGAACCATCAGTACGTATCGCCAGAATATGCATATTTTTTAGTCAACTCCCTGGGCATAACTTTTAGCTTAACTAGCTCCTACAATTTTACTTAAATTAGGACTATGTAATGTTTTTCACTAGGAAAGATACGTTTCATGTGTCCAGGCTTTTTATGAACGAGCGAGCAGGTGGGAGGTACGTTATTTTACTTAATACATCCGTCGTTTATATTTTTAATACTCCCGTTGCTATGCCCAAAATACGTATATGTATATACATATGCTTTATATATACATATATATATAATATATATAATATATATATAAATAATATATATATATATATATATATATATATATATATATATTACTAACATATATATAGGCATAAATACATAGATGAGCGCCCCCCTCTACATGTCGCTCACGAGCCGCCACTGGTAACAGCCGTTTGTGGACACTTAATAATTTATGTTTGACTTTATCTTCTGACTGGTTTGGTTATGTAGACCAGTCGCCGAGTCAAGTAACATTCTGCGATCCTGTACAACGGACCCATGGGACTCGAGCCCCCCTCCTCCAAAATGACTCGAGCCCACCCAATATTCCAACGGCCACACTTTTTTTACGCTAATCTTAATCTGTACTGCAGGGTCACAGATATTTCGGGAATGAACAGACTTCCTGTGTGCTTTTTATAAGCTGGCGAATGTACCATTATGCTCTTTTTGAATAAGGCAAATGCTGACCAGATGACTAATAAGTAATTGATTACACCTAAAGACAGTCCCTGATTTATCTTTTGTTGGATACTCTGCGGGAGTCTAAATAAATCCGAACATCCAAAGTGGAAGAGGTTCTGGAAGAGACTAAAAGAAAGGTCCACTCATAACAAACCATTATTTTAAATGATATATAGATTTAATAACTTTTAATTAATTTTGAAACTTTAAATAATTAACTTTATTTTAAAATTATAATAGTTTTAAAGTGTTTAAAATGAAATGCTATACCGTAAAAGACATAAGCGCCGATTGCGAGGGTACTCCAGCACCCCCCCCCCGGGGAAATTTGGAGGATGCTCAGAACCCTCCAAAATTTTATCATTAGCCAATTTTGTTATGTGCAATAACAGATGTTCTAGCTCGCTTTGGTCTGGAAAGCATAAATTGTCGTGGCCAATGCTGCGATGGAACTGCTAATGTCAGCGGCCATCTTTCAGGACTGCAATCAAGGATTTTGTCGATTGAGCCAATGGCTATTTATATTCGTTGCTTTGAACATACTAGTTGAAAACACTTTTCGACTGGGGATTCGAAGCCTGGACTCCGAGCTTGGCGGACGTGTATTCTTGGAGCTCTCCAAACATGTCGGAAGTTGAAGTTCCGGTAGCGCCGGAACATGTTGTTGAGATGGAAACGAATAGTTCTGTACCTGGTGACGGTGTTTTTGATATCAATTCTATTACTGTTGAGGATGTAAACGCCTGTAGGAAGGAGTTATTAGATCTAGACACTAAATGTATAATCTTAGCCGCGAAGTCAGGCAAGACTACTGAGGACCATGTGAGGCATGCTGAATGCAAACGGAATAGAGATGCCCTTTACCGAAGACTATCGACGATGGCGGATGCCTGCTCGGTAAGTATATTTAACTTTACTCCCCTGTTTCCCTGCTAAAGAGTCTCTTAAAAACTTTAACTTTGCTAACCCGGATAGCAAGAGCGACCACGTGGAAGCATGTAATGCTACACTTATTGACGAATCGACCCATGAGGTCACCATCTCGGTCAGCAACATAAATTTAAATAATTCAATCTCAAATGGAAATCCTAATCAACAATCTTCAAAAAAGAGATCTAGAACTGAAAATAGCGAAATTCCTGAGGAAAACGCAGATAATGAAGGAGACTGGACTGCTGTCCAGCGGAGAAATAGGAGCCTTAAAGACTCCCAAGCCTCCCCTAAGGAGAACTTGATTATGCAAAACTTAAACTCAAATAATAAATTTAATTCACTGAAAAGGAATACTACTGGACCTGAAATGAACGACCAGCCGGCTTCAGTGACGAAGCCACTCCCACCAGCGACTCCGCCATTGCTGATAAGTGCCAGCCAACCAGAATGGCCCTCAATTTTGTACAATCTTAAACTGATCGCGCCCGAAATCATTCTTAAACTTGAGGGTAAATTTTTCAAAGTGCACGTCGCAAATTCAGACGAATTTAGAAAATGCACCGACTTTCTAAAAAGTAGCGGAGTACAGCCGACCTCTTAAAATTGTGATCAGAGGGCTTCCAGTTGCTACGTCCATTGAGACGATCAACCAAGTAATGGAAGCAATGGGGTTTCCTGTCCTCAACAATTTTCGATTAACTCGAAGCAGAAAACAACCACTCCCCCTTTACTACCTGCAACTTAGACCCGGGACTAACCCGGAAGATGTTTATTCCATTAGCTTCATATTAGGTACGGAAATGAAGTTGGAGCCCTACACAGGAAGGAAAGGCTTTGCCTCCCAATGTCATGGCTGTCAGTCCTATTTTCATAGTTCTGCAGTCTGTATATTGCCGCTGAGATGCTTGAAATGTGGAGGGCCCCACTCCGTCATTAACTGCAAGGCTGATTACGTCCTTTGCTGCAACTGCAACGACAGCATGCAGCGAACTGGCGCGGTTGCCCGAGGAATCCGAGCAACTTGTCCAAGCCCATTCGCCCCCTTAAACGTAACTGTAACTCTGATCAATATTCAAAAGCTTGGGAACCACCCCCAGTATAGACCTGGGAATCAAGGTCGTTCATTTCAAACTGCTGGCGTCGCCAAAAACGCTAACAATTCATCTGTGTTAACTGGACGTACACAGGAGCCTCCCCCCCCTCAAATTGTTATCGACCGTAGCTTGGCCGAAGAAGTCGACCAAAGCCCTGTAAAAGCTGTAAATGAAGGTCGAGTGTCGTACAGAACAGAGCACCAGGCGCCGCGCCTGGTGCTCTGTTCTGTAAACTCTCCAGTTTCAATATGTGGTTCTTATCGTCAAACTGTGACATTAATTCAGTGACCCTAATTGGAGGTTCGAAGTTTTTATTTACTACTTTTTATTATTTGTCCTAGCTCCTAGTGTGGCAGTTTGTTGCACATTTAGAGTTTAAGCAGTTTGGGGGGTTGATGCAGATCTAAGGGTTACCTAGCATTTTAGCAGCTTAGAGTTTTGAACATTAGTCGCGAGTATTATTTGATATCAGATGTTTGAGGTTTGATATTTAATTCCGATTATCGATGTTTAAAACAGCGCGGGGTCTCTTACGCGACTTGTCCTTGCGATGATCATAGTCATGCAGATTGAATAACAGTTCATTTGGAACGGATGGCAAATTTTTGTATAATTTAAGCGCTAGCTTTTTAATTTGGGCTCTAACAGTTTTTATTTTGAAGTCATTCCTAATTACCGAGTTCCTTAAATACCTGGGAGCTTTCCTGATAATCCGTAGGATTTTGTTTCGTTTTGTCTCTAGGAGGTCTATTGTAGTTTTACAGGCATATCCCCATACGGGTGCTGCATACAGCATTCCTGGGCGGATGACCGATTTATAAATTAGCTGTTTGTTTTGATGACTGAGATTTCCGTTTCCTATCATTGGGTATAAGGCTCCTGTAGTTATATACGCTTTTTTGATTAAGTTCGTTACGTGCTGTTTCCAGGTTAGGTGGGAATCTATCGTTACACCTAGGTATTTAGTAGATTTTTCCGCGCGTAAGGCATGATTGTTTATATACAGTGGCGGCGGCGGTTTGTTTTTCCTCGAGAAATAGATCCAATGACATTTATTGGGGTTTTATTTTATTCGCCATTTTTCCAGCCATGTTTGGAGTATGTCTAAGTGTTGTTGCAGCTGTCTGTGCATTACTGAGACATAGGGGTGTTTTGCAAGTATCGCACTGTCGTCTGCATAGAGTCCCAGCTCTGTGTTTGGAGTCCTGGGGATGTCGTTTAGATATATGTTAAAAAGTGTCGGGCCAAGTATGGATCCTTGAGGTACACTTCTTATGAGCATGGGTGTGGACAAATTATCTTTTACTCTGACTTGAAAGTGTCTGTTATGAGATTAAAGTGTCTGTATGAGATTAAAAGTTTGACTAGTGCGTCAGGGACTTTTAGAGTTATCAATTTGTATGCTAATTCACAGTGCCACACTTTATCAGAGGCTTGTCTTGGTATTAAGTATGTACTCGACCACTTTTAACAATTGCTGAGTGGTGGAGTGTTTTGGCCGAAATCCAAACTGCTCCGGAATGATAATGTCATTCTCGCCAAGGTGCGTGTTCAGTCTCTTAAGAATTATTTTCTCAGTAATTTTACTAAGTGTCGGTAGCAGGCTAATTGGTCTGTAGTTGGCCGGAATTGTGGCATCCTCACTTGACTTATAGATTGGTATAATAATCGCGTCCTTCCATTCTTTGGGGGAAAAGTTTAGTTTTAATATTTTATTTATTAGAATGGTCAAGTTAAATATTATATGTAAGGGTAGGTTTTTTACCGCGACATTTCTGATTTTATCGTGATCTGTATCTATGTTGGATTACTATGCTTTTAAACTACATGCTGGACTATCGCTTTTCCCCCCAGAGTTGGAAAACTACCACCATCTGCCCCATTCCAAACCCCAATCAAAATCTTACATTGGTCGAAAATTGGCGACCAATCAGCCTTTCAAATTTATCCTAAATCTACGAATTGGTGTTGTTTAGACGTTTGGATAGTTTCTGCAGACTCAACAACGTTTTAATACCTGACCAGCATGGATTTCGGTCTGCTCATTCCACGCAATCCCAACTCTTGCGTGTTGCTGAAACTATCCACGCAAACGATAACAGGCAGTATACTAGCATTGTCTTTTTCGACATAGCTAAAGCTTTTGATAAAACATTAATTTCTGGAGTAATTACCAAGCTGGTGCGACTTGGAATCTCAACCCAACTTTTGACCATCATCAATTCGTATCTCACTAATCGTTCTTTCCGCGTACGAATTGATCAAACTCTCTCTTCTGTCCGACCAATCAAAGCAGGGGTACCCCCAAGGAGGGAACTTGAGTCCCCTTCTGTTCAACATCTTCATCAACGATATACCAAGCATACCACAAATCCAGCTCGCAATCTTTGCAGATGATACTGTATTGCTAGATTAAATGATACTGCAAAGCTACATTAAACATAGCCTTGAGCACTGGCTCGTTACTTGAAGAATTAAAATTAACGCGACCAAGAGTGCAGTTTATATCTTTAAACCTAACTACCGAGAATTAAATCATAATTTCGCCCTCAAAAGTTTCAACGAAAATATTCCTTTCGAGCACTCCGTAAAGTATTTGGGAATCACATTAGACGACCATTTAACGTACGGAGAGCATATCGAAAATAAACTGCTCAAGATTAATAAAACCTATCGTTCCCTCGTCCCACTTCTCGGTAGAAAATCCCACCTTTCCCTCTCTAGTAAACTGCTAATTTACAAACAAGTAATTGCACCGGCATCTTTGTACGTCAGCCCCATCTGGGGTGCTCGTTACTTGAAGAATTAAAATGCCATATTCAGAAATTGCAAGTTTTCCAAAATAAAGTTCTTCGTTGCATCGTTAAAGCTCCTAGGTACGTTCAAAATTAAATAATTCATCACGACCTCAAAGTCTCTGGCGTTGCAGAGCAGGTTCGGAAATTCAGTCAAAATCTTTACAAGAAAAACTCTAGCAGACCCTGTATGAGAGACGTCGACCAAACTTACGCTTTGACCTCGTTTTCCTATTGCAGGAAACGTAGAGCAAGGCATCTTCTACTTGATTCTCAGCGAACTAAGTGGAAAAAAGTGAGGTTTATCGTTCCCAGAACGGGGTCTCCTAGTTTTCCGTTCCTAGTTTAGTTGAAGTATTAAACCTCAAGGTCTTTCCCCGTTTGGTCTTTCTCGGCTTCGGTAGATGGCGCCACAGACGTCCACTTCGGTGAACGGAGGTGGTCCCGGCTACGGATTCTGAGCGGACCAATAGCTTTTCAGGTAGCGAGCATTTGGCCGAGCCCATGACGCCAGCCCAGTACTTGCAAATACACTTCTTTCCGTTGCTGATCTTATTTATCTCTACTGTTTTGTACTTAACAAATCTCCGTTAAATCTTAAACTTAATTTCTTGATTTATTTGATTAATTCCTGTTTTCTTAAACTTAAATTTTATTCTTAATTTTTTGGCCGTTATAGCCTTTGTAGACTTCAACTTTTGTTTTCTCTTGCTGAAATTTAAATTTCTGCATTTCTTAAATTTTTTATTGTGACTCGCTCTTGCGCATTTCTTACCCTTCCCGCCCTCTCTTTTACAGCCGAGCAGGCATCAACCATGACAAGACAATTTTCTAAACCAACACAACAATTCAAGCTGATCAAAACTTCACGCCCACTGGAGTGGAGCGACATTGCTGACCACCTGCAATTTATTATTATTAATCCTTAATGGTCTGACATCATATATTCAATGTGGGGATGAGTGTCTCTGACACAGGGACCCCGAAAACAAGCGTCTTGGTACTGCAATCAAGGATTTTGTCGATTGAGCCAAGGGCTATTTATATTCATTATTCTGCACATACTTTAAATTTGGTAGTGCAAGACAGTATGTGCAAATTACAAATAATTCGTGATCACTTAACTTTGGTGCGCGAGTTAATATCGTTTATAAGAGGATCTCCAAAGAGATTAAAATTTTTCCAAACGTTACAATTGGGTTCTGACGATACAGTTTCCTTGCGACCATTCTGCCCAACTACATGGTGTTGGAGAGTTAGCTTCATTTCATCATTGGAAAAAAGTTACGAAATGATCATTAAGTTCCTCGAAGGTATGTGCAAGGAAGTTAATGAAGCAGTAGCAAAAACTACCAGTTTTCTAAAAAAGAAATCAAGAATTCGAATTTTTCTTTATTACAAAAATTGTTATTTTTGTCTTTCAAAGAGTGGAGACATTAAATACTGTTCTCCAGAAAACATTCTTGAACATTCAAGATGCAAATAATTACATCAAAAGTGTAGTAGAGTCTATTCAGACTCAGAGAGGAGAAAATAATTTTAAGGATTTATGGGAAGAAGTAATAAAAAAAGGTGTAGAATTGGACTTAGAAGATCCTGTCCTACCATGCATTATAAAAATTGCAAGAAGATTTGACGAAGGAAGTGATCATCATCAATTTCAGTCACCTAAAGAAAGATATCGTCCAATTTACTTTCAATTAGTGGACAATGTCATAAGTTCCCTAAAAACAAGATTTGAGAAAAAGACGATGAAGCATCTTTTCATAACTGAAAACTTTGCCCTCAATAAAATTAAAAGTGAAGAAAAAATAGTATATTTTTACGGTTCGGATTTTGATGGCTAAAGGTTGTCGCTTCACCGGGATATGTTATGGGACACAGTTAAGGCGAATTCTGCAGAAATTAACAGAAAATCTAACTATATATCCGATATAGTTGAATTTTTTAATATGGAAAAGAAAACATTTCTCTTCACTCGCTTATACCGGAGTTCTGTAAATTAATAAACCGAATACTAACAGTTCCGGTTACATCCTGTATAGCTAAAAGATCTTTTTCTACTCTTCGATGACTCAAGACTTACTTAAGATCTACAATGAAGCAGCAGAGACTAAATAGCGTGGCTATTCTGCACGTTCATAAGGAAATAACTGCCAAATTGAATATGGTTTTAATCGCAGACGAGTTCATAAAGAGAGCACAAGTCCAATTAAATACATTTTGTATAAGTAATAACAGAAATTACTAGCAAATGAGAGTGCAAATACTTTTTCTCATTTATGTTATTACGTTTCATAGGGCGTTTGCCCCCACAATACTGGATTTCGGTCTGGAGACGCCCCTGATGGGGATATAAGTTCTGTATGGGTTTATGTTTCATCATGATCAATTTTGCAAACTTTGTAGGACTTCATTAAATTCATGATAAGATACCATTTTCCCGAACGATTAAACAATTTTAAAGACATTTTAATTTTTGAGCACCCCCCGAAAATTTTGTAAGTTGGCGCCTGTGGTAAAAGACACGGCATGATAAATTTGGACTTTCTAGCTGCTACCGTTCTCGAGTTATTTTCTAAAAACGAGAACATTTATAGGGCGGGTCTAAAATGGTATAGCAGGATAAGGTTCAAAACCCAAAGAATTAAAATATGGCACAAAAAACAACGATATACGAAATTTGGACATTCTCGCCGCTCGCTTTGTAGAGAGTTATTCCCCCAAAGCATGTACATTCCTATGGCGGACCCAGGACGAGCTAGCCCAATAGGGCTCAGAATCAAAAGAATTAAAATATACCGCAAAAGACAATGACATATCAAATTTTATATTACTATGATTAACAGAGCTTGATTAGTAAGGGTCTAAAAGTTGTAAATGAACAACTGTCTTTCCGTTCAAAGAAAATTTCATACAAAAGAAAATAAACTTCAGCTTCATGGTTCTGTTGTCAACGACATAAAAGAGCATTGTTTGGATTTGATCGACGAATATTTTTCTGAGAATTTAGACAGCTATTTCTGGATGCGAAATCCCTCCTCTACAGTGGAAAACTCCAGTCTGCCAGATTTAGTATAGTTCGAACGAAAGAAAAGGAAGAAATTACTGGACCATGATGAAACATTTGATTTGACTGTGCACATGCAGGTATAGAGAACTCTTTACTTATACGACCGTTCCCTAAAGTTTTTGATGTTTTTCTCAACAAGGTATCTGTGCAAATAGTTTTTTATATATGGTATTTTATGCACTGTGTGCACAGTGTACATGCAGTGTGCACAGTAAAACCGCACTTTAGGCGATCACCCTCCGTGAAAATGCGGTGGTTCAGAGAGATGATCTCTAAATGGAGATCGGAGAGAGGGATAAACATGAAATTAAACAAAAGCAATTGAAAATTCATGCACAAATATACAAATTTGTCACATTAGTATGCAATATATAAAACAGAAAATAAAATACGATTGACATTTAAACTGAAAGCAATGAAATGTACAACTTAAAAAGTTATGAAAAATAAATTACAAAAGGAATAACTAAGCAAATCCTTAATTAAAAAAGAAAAAAGAAATAAATAGTAGTTTGTTTCGATGTTACAATTTTTTTATTACAATTTTTGTTCATTTTCTTGTATGAAATTCTCCAAGAAAGAAAAGAATGTCAGTTGTTGTTTCACAACTTTGAGGTCCTGACTAATCAATTTCTATTAATCACTAGCAGCATACCCGTTCTTCGTACGGAGTATATAATATAAAGAAACTTGAAATTCATAATCATGCCCAAATTCTTATAGTATACTAAATGACATGTTTAATCAAAATATTCTGTTAAAATATTTAATATAATGCTCCTAAAAAGAAGTTTAAGAATCTCTGTTCTCGCTATATAAAATTATCTTCATGGACATATCTGAAGAATAAAACATTTTGGACTCCTTATGTAAGCAAATATAAAAAAAAATATGGAATTGAATCAATATATGCAAAATAAAAGCGTTAAAATTGTATGGGACCCGTACTAATTATATACGCGAATATTAGAAAATATAACCTGTATTAGTAGATTACATGTATAAATTGAAAATACCAATAAACCCGTAATCTTTAAATCTGAAGACAGTCATTTATTCCAATATATGTCAAAATTAAAATGCTAAAATTATATGGGAAGATATACACGTACTACTTATAATGTCCGATTATTAGTAGAAGATTACCCGTTTTGCAATATGAGTCACAAATGTTTTTTGGTAAAATACAACAGACGACGTAATAAATTGAATATATAATTAATCCCCTTAATCTTCATACCAGAAGACTGTACTTGATTCCAATATATATGCCAATATATGTCAAAATATATGCCAATATACCTGTACTACTTATATTCTCGTAGGTTAGAAGATATACCCGTGCATTCCTAGAAGATTACTCGCACAACGTACAATATGCGTGTGTCAGCAATTTTTGCCGCAATAAAACAATGGCGTAATAACTTAAAAATATCAATAATCCCTGAATCAATAATTCCGGAAAATATCAATAATAATAATGTTTAAACCTGAAGAGTATAATTGATATTATCCAGTCCAAAGTGAAATGGCAATGAAATTTATTTTATATACATATCTTCATTATTCAAATCGGAAAGGATTTAATAAAAATCGTCTGCCGCATAAACACATTGGATTTAAATCCGTTGCTAAGCGACATGATATCATTTGCTTCAAATAAATTGGTAGAAAAAATATCGTCTAAATAGTTATATTTCTATGGAACATTTGGCGACAGTTTCGTCAAATTAGCGACATTTTAAAAAATCGCCAAATTTATCGCCAAGTGGGACTGTAGAACTGACAGTTCCACTTTGCGACAAATTGACGAAATATCATCACAATACTATCCCCTAACAAAAAACAATTAATATCATTTATGTAGCGCAATTTTATCAATTTCAAGATATTTTTATAGATTTGAAAACATTTTTATCAATTTGGTGACATTTTAAAAATTCGCTAAATGTATTACTAAGTAGGATGGTTGGTCTGACAGATAAATGCTAACCAAACATCATTTCAGTACTCTCTTCTAATAAAAAAAAAAAAAAATTCATTGATATGTAGAAGACCCAAGCCACACGACCAACCCGAAGGTTTATGGCAGCTGTTTGTGTGTCGTTTATATCAATTTGGCGACATTTCCGTCAATTTGGCAAAGTTTAAGAAAAGTTGTCAAATTAGCGATATCCCTCCAAATTCGTAGCTTTGAATTTGCAGATCTGAATGAAACATTCTTATCCCGTTTCAATATACTAAATGAAAACACTACAATTGTATTAGAAGATATACCCGCTCTACTCTTTTTCTGTTTCAACAATCGGCTATATGAATTTATTGGCTAAACACATTATATGAGTTTAGTAGCTAAATACGATATAAGCTTGAAAACTCTTTGCCAAAATAAATGAAATTGATGTACGCAGTCAGCAATTAATATAATTAAAAGAAAAATCAAACCGTCCATTCATAAGATATACTTTTATATCCATTTATTTATTATTTAAATCGAAAAAAAATAATAAAAACATTAACAAACACATTTAATTTAATTGCGATGCCGAGCAACATGATATATCCTCCTAAAATGTTAAAATTTATCAACCACTAACAGCACACCCCTTATTCGTACGGAGTGTATAATTTAAAGAAACTTAAAGTTCGCAATCATGTGCAAATTCTGTTAAAATATTAAATTTATTGCTCCTAAAGAGAAGTTTAAGAATATATGTTCTCACTATGCAAAATTATCTTCACGATCAGATCTGAAGAATAAAACATCCTGCCCCCTTTTGTAAGCAAATTTACAGAAGAAAAAATAGGAATTGAATGAATATATGCAACCCCGTACTAATTATATTGTCGCAGATCAGAAAATATGCCAATGTGTTAGTAGAAGATTACCCGTTATTTGCCAAAATAAAAGAGATGACGTAATAAATTGAAAACATTAATAATATCCGTACTCTTTATACCAGAAGGTTGTAATTGATTCCAATATATGCCAATATATATCAAAACATATGTCAATATACCTGTACTACTTATGTTCTCGTAGATTAAAAGATATACACGTGTATTTGTAGAAGATTCGTACAACATACAATATATGAGTTTAAACAATTTTTGTCATAATAAAATAATTGCATAATAACTTGAAAATATCAATAATCCTTGAATCAATAATCCCCGAAAATATAAATAATAATAATTTTTAAACCTGAAGACCGTAATTGATATTATCCAGTCAAAAATGCTATAAGAAAAATCAAATCGTTCTTTTCTAAAATATATTTTTATATCCATTTATTTATTATTCAAATCGAAAAAATAATTATTAAAATTAACAGACAGATTTAATTTAATTGCGTTTCTGAGTAACATGATATAAGATAGAATCTTATAACATGTTAAATATGTCATGTCTTATAACATAAACTGCGAAATTAAATAACGATTTTGATTTCTCTATACTTCTCATTGTTCCGTAAAAGCTTGTTTTAAATAAACCATGAACCATGGAGATAGATTTCCCTTTTAAATCATGTTTCAAACAATTCATGTCTTCAGAAAGTGACTAATTAACGCAAAAAATCTCCCATCAAACTCAGAGATTAAATTTTAATTCACTTTCAAACGATTTTCAAGCTTTTCGTTTGGATAAACCACGGAGTTAGGGAGTAGAACTCCTAGGAAAAAGTTCCGTTTTTCATTAATATCTCGACAACCCCAGGTCTTAGAAACTCGAAACTTGGACAAAATTTATGGGGGGATATTTCAAGGCTATTCACCAAATTTCATTAAATTCGGTTCAGCCGTTTTTCCGTGATGATGAGACAAACGAAAATTTCGTTTTTTACTAATATCTCGAGAACCACTGGTCTTAGAAACTCAAAACACGGATATAATTTTAAGTGGGGCTATTTCTGGGCTACCCACAAAATTTCATCAAATTCGGTTCAGCCGTTCTCCCGTGATGGTGTGACAAACAGACAGACAGACAGATTTTCATTTTTATTTATATAGATAGTAACATGAAATTTGGTATGTCGTTGTTTTTTGTGGTACATTTTCATTCTTTTGATTTGGAACCTTATCAGGCTAGCCTGTCCTGGGCCAACCATAGGAATGTACATCTGTGGAAGGAAAAAAAAAAAAAAAAAAAAAGCCTCATTTCTTGTTATTCGAGCATCGTTTAATATAGAGCAAATTTTAAGATGCTATTCGATTAGAAATAACGTCCATGTTCATATAATTTGCATAAGGGGCCGTCTTCATATCCAAATGCCCCAAAATTCGAAATTTTCAATAACAACACCTGATGTCGACGTCATAAACAAATTCTAGATCCTCAAATAATATATATATATAATCTTTATAAATACCGTAGCATATTAAAAAAAATTAAGGATACTTTGCAAATATGCAAATGTAAAAAAATGAGTGAATAGACAAATTTTCTTTCATTGGACTTTCAAATTTTTATTATATATATATATATATATATATATATATATATATATACAGGGTGTCCTAAAAGATTGAAATGCCCTTTAATTCTTTACCTATTGAAGGGAGATAAGTGGGCAATGTAAATTGCAAAAATGTTGAAAGTAAGGTAGAAAATAAGACTACGTTAATGAAATAGTCATCCCATTAATTTTTAAAAAGTTACACTTTTTAAATTTTTATACGACCCCCTTAGGCAAATTTGATCAATCAGAAGTTTTTTATTTTTAATGCAACAATCATTAAAAAAAAACCCCGCATTTCTGTATCTTTAAAATTGAGCGAGTTACATTTAATTAAAAATTGAACATTGTGAATGGGGACCATATATCAAATTAGAAATGTAAATTTGTGACATATCACAAAAGTGTAGCGATTTGGCGTCGCCGGGCCCCGAACCAGGGACCTGATGATTCGTAGACCGACATTATAATCACTGAGCAAAAGCTAGCTCCTCCTCTGTTCTTATAATTCGGTTACTGGCTCGTGAGGCATCTTTGATAGATGTCTTTGCTGCCGCACACTCCCCTCGCTGATGAGGAGGCCGAGAGGCGTGTCGCCTCGGCGTGACGTCAGGGCCGGGAGGCGTGTGTTGCCTCGGCGTGACGGACAGTTGTGGTCAACCAGGAAGGGAGTGTCAAGGCTTCTGACTCCTTGTGGTGCTGCCATCTCGTGCTGAGAGGCGAAGTCGTTGGAAAGGTTGCGCGTTTCAAGCGTCCAGGGTAACCATTGTAGCGATTGTGCGTCGCCGTGGTCCCGAACCAGGGACCTGATGCTTCGTAGACCGACATTATAATCACTGAGCAAAAGCTAGCTCTTCCTCTGTTCTTATAATTCGGTTACTGGCTCGTGAGGCATCTTTGATAGATGTCTTTGCTGCCGCAAAAGATAAAACTGGATGATAATACACAAGACATTTTTGCGAACTCCGCGTAGGCTCACGATGCAATCACGGATTTTTAAGTACTTTTCACATTGAGACATACCATTTTTTATTTGAAACAATTAAAATAAATAAGTAAACAAATGCAAGTATGTATTTGATTTTGAAATTTAACATAATTTTTCAAAACGAAGAATAGACGATTTCTTCTTTCCTTTAACTGTAATTTAGCCGTTTCAAATGTTTATAGTAAAATAATTAAAAAATACTGAAGAATGAAATGTAGACGATTTATTTTTTAATTTTTGATCTAAACAATTTCTATCGTCCATTTGTTTATGATCCCTATTTTCACTGATGAAACAGCCTTTCACATGGTACGGAAAAGTAGCATAATTCAGTTGCTTTTAAAGATACAGATATGCGTTTTTTTTTAATGATCTTGTTGCATTAAAAATAAAAATTTTCTGATTGACCAAATTTGTCTAAGGGGGTCGTATAAAATTTAAAAAAATGTAACTTTTTGAAAATTAATGGGAGGATTATTTCATTAACGTAGTCTTATTTTCTACCTTACTTTCAACATTTTTGCAATTTACATTGCCCACTTATCTCCAACAGGTAAAGAATTACATCACGTTTCAATCGTTTTGGGACACCCTGTATGTGTGTGTATGTGTATATATATATATATATATATATATATATATACCCATAAAAAATTGAGCTACAGCCGCGAAATTTGGCATGCAAGTGTATTTTTAAGAATTATGCAAATGATCAAACTGTCAGCGCCAATGATGTTGTATGGCTCATGCAATGCGAATGTGAACAATGTATCATGCATCACTTAAAACGATCGGTATTCTCACTCACGGGCAATTGGAACTGGATTTTCTGAAAGCTATATTTGTCCTGAATGTTTTCATGAGATGTTTAAGCGAGAAAGCATATTATTTAATGAAAATTTATCTATGTAAATGCCGGTTATAGCCGTCTTTTGCGTAAATATCGGCAATATGGAACGGTTATACCGGCCATTTGAGTCAAACTGTAGAGATTCTGGTTACGTTTATAAAAAAAAAAGGGGGGGGGGGGTAGCCGGCCGAGCTATACTGCCCATGGCTATAGGACACTGTAGCTATTGGAGATGGCATATCCGTACCTTTTTAAACAGTCAATGCACTGAAGTTCGACTATACCCGAAACCCCTTCCTTGCTGGAGTTTCGAATTTTCGGTCATACACCTCCATTTCTAGAGATTCATTCCAAGCAGATTTATGCCCACAAGCATGCTCGCGTGACCAACTCCACTTGTGCGTGAAAGAGAGGTGAGTGCCATTTAACCTGCCGACTCTCCAACATTCAAGCAGCTAAACGTGTTGATGAAACAGAGATCGTGATTTGAACCTGCCTGCGGCCATGCGATGGATACGTTGGAAAATGTCCAGCAGAAATCTTATTTTTCCGTGGTTCTAACTGGTTTAAGGATGTACTTTTTGGCCTCAACGTCTGTCATTCGGAATTCGAGGTTATTCGAATAAAATGAAAGTGGATGTGTTCAAGATGTATTTAATAAACGGTGTATTGAATAGTCCCGAGTCAGTAGCGGAGCTTGGTTTGGTCGCCCCCTCCCCCCTGTTGCTTAAACCCCCCCGACTTAATCCTCATGTTACCATACCACTTCATTGAAACTTCCACTTTTTTTAATGTTTGGAGGGTTTTAGTGTTTACTTTACACATGAATATTGTTTTAATATAAAAGGTTAAATACGTATGTAAATAATATTTTAATCCCAAATGAGTTTTTGATATCACCTCTTAGAGTGCCATTTCGCTAAGCAGGATTTCCGATATAAAATGCTATGGTTGAAAAACATATATCAGCTTATCCCGTCTTCTGGGGTGTTTGGGAAAACGTAGTACTACGTATCCCCCTATTCAATGTCACAAAATTAAATTGTCACTTTCATCCATTTCTCGTTTCTTCTAATAACTAGCATTACTACAAACTTTCGTAACTTTTTGTTTACGGGTGGGACAGCGTTAACCCCAAACGAAGAATAACTCAAAAAGACAGGTATTTAACATACCTTATCCCAATCAGTTTGATCCCCCTTTGCAGACATTGGCGTTCATGGACGCCAATGCCTGCAAAAGTTCAAAGTTGTGAATAAAATCAGTGTCTTTTCATTTGCTTTGACGGTAATTTTTATGTATATATACAGGAAAATTATCATTATAGTTACAAGAAATGCATTAAATGTTACTTGTTTACATGTTGTAAACAATTGAACAAACAAAAATTATATGTATATACAAAAAAATTATCATTATAGTTACAAGAAATGGATGTTACTTGCTGCTTAGGCCTACATGTTGTAAACAATTGAACAAACAAACAAAAATTATATCACTTAGCAAGTTTTTTTTAGCTTGTTTCTTTTTATCTTATGTTGTAAAAATTCCGTAAGCTGATTGCACAACCTGGGTTCAATATTCCATGTTCATCCAGTAGCTGTCGACAACTCGGGAGAAGTAAGAAGAACACGTAAGACATTGTCATATGGCATCCAAACAGTATCTGCTTTAGAGTTTTGAAATGATGTTGATGGTCCCACTGGATGATGGAAGAAATGGACATTCCAGTGCTTCTACGATTGCTGCACCTCAAGTGCAAGCCACCAATGAAAATCATAAATGCATGCAATGTAATCCCTTTCCTTAAGTTCAAAAGAAAGATCTGTTGAAACTTTGGTGATGTTTATTTCTTCAAAATCTTGTGAATTGAGTCTTTTTGTTTTGTTTCCTTTTGACCATCTGCATTCCTAATAGAAAGAGTCTTTTGCACTAGGGCACATCCTACTGTTTTCATCACTTTCATAAAAATCTACAACTTTATCAATCACTTCCTCTGGAAAATTTCTGGACTTCCTTTGTTCTATATCAGGAAGAATGCCATAGCTCTTAACTAATGCCTGTGTGTTTCTCACTAAGTACTGATTTGCACCAAATTCATGACATGCTTTTGCTACTGACCAGGACTCGGGCACTAAACTTAATATTTTTACTTTCTATGAATCTGTCAAACTACCTTTAAATTTTTCTTTTAGCTTATTTAAGAGAATAGTGTATTCATTTTCCTTCAGATCAGCTTCGTTATTTCTGAAATACTCATTCAAACTTACATCAAAACTTGCACTTAGTTTATTTTTCATTGCTGATGTAACTTTTTCTACTTTTTTTTTAAGCTTTTGGTCTTTGTTTAATGTTAAGCTTCTGAATTTTAACAGGTGAAACTACCAGAGCCGCAAATGCAAAATTTACGTTATCTAATGTCTGATACACTGGACTAAATATCTCATCATTGGTTTTATCTTTGTTAAAACTATACATTTTTTTCAAACAAGAAATGCATAAACTTTCACTTGGAACTAATCCTAGATTTGGATGGCTTTGAGTCACATGTAAAGATATCTCAGTAAGACCTTTTGTTGTAACTTTTATATGACATCTAAAAGGATCAGAGCAGTTCTTTCCATATAAGTGATTGTATTTAACAAGATATTTCTTCTCATGATACTGGCAAATATTTTCAAAGTCTCCTAAACTTAAGTCCAAAATAGTTTTTTCTTCATTGCTAAATTCACTAAAATCCTTAGTGTTAGTGAAATTGGCCCATAAGTAGTCTTATGACAATCCTCATCAACTTTAGCTCCGACAGAACAAACACATCATCTTTACCTTCACTTTATCAAGCATGCACACTATACTAATCAAAAGCCAATTGACACACAATGCAAATGCAGAACTCACACTTGCCTGTGACAGCAAGTTTTTTCTGGATCAAACAGGTTATATCTTGTTTCAACTTGAACACTCTTACAATAAACAAGATTGTACAAGTTGAGACATTCCATGAACTCGGCTGCTTTAGCAGTTATAAATTGTGTAGTATGTTTTTCTATATATTTTCTTTAACACTTTCATTTGGTTTTTATTACAACAAATAAAAAAGAAAATATATTCATGCTTCATTATAAAAAAAGGTTATAATTGTCCGTAAAAAAAACCCAGCAGATTTTGTTCACAACTTTGAACTAAAATATTTTTGTTACTATGCAAAACAAAGTGATCAAAGTTTATTATGGTGTTGCTACCTAATAGAAGTCTCAGCAATATTAAATATCAGATTTTTACTGTGAACCAACCCCACTGGAGATACAGTTTTTGAAAAATCTGAATTTTTTGAAAATGCCCACTTTCACCAATGAAACATTTTTGGAAGGGTTCAAAACACTCCAGTTTTCTCCCCTCAGGTAAAATCTACTGTTACTATAAAACTTGCAAAATAAATTTGGTTTGAGTGTATTGTCCCCTTCCTAGTGAAAAACAGGCTCGGAAAATGAGATAATGCAAATTTCAATGGTAAATTTTGACTACCATTAAATTTTTAAAAACATATCAAATGATGAAACAAAGTTGAACCAAAATTATCAGTATTTTATTCTGAGTAAAAGGTTTTTTAAATCTTTTAATTTACTCAATTAGGAGGAAAGGTATACCATTTTGCGCAAATGCTTATAATCACAAAAATGTACATGTGTAAAGTGCCATCTGTGGGGACCTCTCTGCCACAAGGTAAGAAATGTTTCTTCTCCACAAAAATAGTTTTGAACTTTCTAAGCATGTATAAATACATGTGCAAAATATAAAAAATATTAAAAATGGTGCAGCAACCAATTTAAAAAGAAATTGTTGAAATAGCATGGAATGACCCTTACAGGTATAGATTCAGCATCGAATTCCGGAGGGGGAGTTACAAAGGATTTCTACTTCCAGTTTTTTCTCTCTCTTTTTCCATTTCCAGTTCAAAAATTTTCTTGTTAATAACATTTATTTCTCAATATTGGTTATAGATAGAACTTGGTGATATGGATTACTTAACTGATATGGACTCAATATTAAATTTTTGAAGAGGTTCTGTGGCTAAGAATTTTTACTTTTGGCTTCTTCTAGTTTAAATATTTTTCTTGAAACATCCGTTTCTAAGGATTGGTTACAGATAAAACTTAGATAATGACAGATATAGACTCAACATTAAATTCTGGAAGGGATTAAGGGACTCATTAAGAATTTCAACTTCTTCCGATGCTGGCGAGGTCAGTTTTATTTTCTTTGAAACATCTACTCTATCCACTTTCGGTCTGAAAATTACTCTTGAAACATCTCTATCTCAAGATTGGCTATAGCTAGAGTTTACATGATGACTGATATGTATTCAGCATTACAATCTGAAGGAGGTTAGGGGGTTCACTAAAGATTTATGCCTTCAGACTTTTTTTTCATCTAGTTCAAAAAATTTCCTTGAAACATCTAATCTACAGGGTGCCCACTTATATCCGTTACACCCCCCCCTTAACTTCTAAACGGTGACAGCTTAAGCCATAAAGTTGGTGTCTAGGTATAGTAAAAAGGCTATGCGTTACTTGATGAGACAACTTACAACGCCATCTATCGGAAAATTTTGGAATTAGAGATCCTATCTCGTAAACGGTGAAAGATACGTGAAAAAAGTCAATTAGAAAGTTGTAGAGCACTCTTGATTTAGTACAAAAAGATACATTGCACACATTAATACTCAAAACAGAATGCAAAAAATGAACATTTGTTTGATTGTGAAGCGAAGCGAGAAAAGACTACCTTACGGACTAAATACGAGCCTGTGTTGTGGCGCAGGGGAAACGCATGTGATTCGCATTCATGAGGACCATGCTTCTGTCCCCACCGGTTGCGTGTTTCACTGAATGTCTCTACAAACCATGAAAACTTTCTGCTGATCTTGCAAAATCATCTCTCCAAACACACAGCTCAACTCAACCATGTCTGGTATAAAAATCACATGGATCTCATGTATTATGCAAATGAGGATGGAACGTCATACCTGTTCACCAGAGACTACTACTATAAAAAGGATGTTTCTGCTGGGTTCTACGTTAAAGCGGAGAGTTATGGCAAAATTTGGTAGTAATGAGTATTGTGAGATATTAATTTACGGTGAATGTGGGCGTAAGGCAAAATCAGCTGCAAGGCTGTATCGTGAACATTCCCTCAAGGCCCGCATCCTACACGGCAGACCATCTTAAAAGTTGTAAAACATTTAAGGGAGACGGGCTGAGTGACCAGCCGACCTCAAATTCGTACACCTCGTAATATAGGACGCAAAGTGTAACCTGAAGATGTGCTAGCATACGTTCTCGCCCATCCTCAGAGCAACACAAGAATGATCAGTGAAAATTGTGGCTGCTCAAAAAACAGCGTCTGGAAAATCCTGAATGAATCAGGTGCTCATCCATACCGATCCACACCTGTGCAGGGATTGCTGCCAAGTGATGCTGAGACAAGGTTACTACATCTATAAGTTTGCGCCACTTCAGCTCTAGCCAATGAGAGCACGTAAAGACGCAACGTCACTTGGAGTTAAATGTCAGGAACGGCCCGGTAGACTCCAATGTTAAAGGATGCTAACAAAATTAATTTAATCATTTTTTTAAATTTAAAATATGAAATAAATACTCAAATAACATTAATTTTACTTGAACACAACTTAAATATGCAGTACAGGTTTTTTTTTGGAAGGGTACATATATAATAAAACTGTATTTCCCTTTCTGAAAAATATAAATCATCTGAAAGTTTCGTTTCGCTTTTTGAAACCAGTCAATGTTATTACAGGAGGCGATGCTATTTTTAATGAATTTTGTTTTAAATACACGAATTTACAGAAATATATTCGGAAAGTTTTCTAAACAAGCAATCATTCTAAAATTTTCATTATACACAAATAAACATCGCGTAATTTCTTTCTAAATGCATATAAATAAAGTTATTTTCGATTATGTTATCTCTAATAATTGAAAATCAAAACAATAATTAAAACGCTAACACTGAAAATTTTATGTCTTTTTAGGGGAGGGGGGAGGGATGTACTTATGCCTAACTAGTAAACGATTTAAGTGATGCTTTTATAGTGAAGAACTTATTGCTAAACACTTGATTTTATTAGTTTTTTTTAGATCAAAAAGACAATTTATATCAAATTGAAATTCAATGTAAGCATATAAAAATATAGAAACTAATCGTTTAACACATACACTATGATATACTTTCAGAATAATAAATTATATGTATTATAGTATATTGATTCATGATGAAAAGTATACGGGCAAGCTGTTTGTTTTCTTAAATCGTACCACCCACCCACCCCTCCATTTTTTGAATGTAATAAAATTTAATTGATAAAATGTAATGTAATAAAATTTAATTAATATAAAATGTGCGAGATTAAATCAAAACAATAATTAAAACGCTAACACTAAGAGTTTTATGTCTTTTTAGGGAGGAGGGGGTGAGATGTGCTTATGCCTAACTAGTAAACGATTTAAGTGATGCTTCTATAATGTATATGACTTTTGTTTTAAATACGCGAATTTACAAAAATATGTTCGGAAAGTTTTCTAAACAAGCAATCATTCTAAAATTTTCATTATACACAAATAAACATTGCGTAATTTCTTTCTAAATGCATATAAATAAAGTTATTTTCGATTATGTTATCTCTAATAATTGAAAATCAAAACGATAATTAAAACGCTAAGACTAAGAGTTTTATGTCTTTTTCTTTTTTTTTGGGGGGGGGGGGGAGGGATGTACTTATGCCTAACTAGTAAACGATTTAAGTGATGCTTCTATAATTTATATGAATTTTGTTCACAATTTTGTACACAATTTGCATGCACATACATGTACACAACTTGCAATCTGATTTAAAACAGCGGTTCCCAACCTTTATCCCCTTGAAAACCCGCGTAATGTAATAAAATTTAACTAATAAAATGTAATGTAATAAAATTTAATTAATATAAAATGTGCGAGATTAAATCCTGTTCGATTTTTCAAAAATTACAAGAACATCATTAGAAAATATATAAAGATACAAATAACTTGCTGTAAAATGAAATGAATAAAAAGTATACTGTACTTTCGTCTTTTAAGATTTAAAAATCCTACATAATGGAACTTCATGAACTAAACTAATGTTTCAAGAAAGAAGTGCATTTTCCCAAATTAATATAAATTTTACAATGTTGACTACTTTAAAAGAAAATTTTTGATTAAAATTTGCATTATTCAACCTTAAAAAAAGGAATATAAATAAATTTTGAAAATATAAATGTACTTTTAGTCATTAATTTCTTAATAAAAAATATCTTTGGTTTAATAAACGAATTTAAATTAGTCTTATTCTTCAATACTGAAATTTTTGCATGTATCTGAGGTTGGGAAACACGACTCTAAAATATACATTATATTACGAAAAGAACACTTACTTATTCAAATAAAAAAAGCTAGCACTGCCTGGAATTTAAGATGCAAATCTTTGATTAAAATTCTAGTTGAACTTGGAAGTCTTCGAAACCAATAAACACTTTAAAAATACCCTTGTTTCAAATAAAGAATAAAAAAAACCCGCGCGCCATCTTGTGCCGTGCGCTGCAAGTAAACTCCAACTCCAACTGACGTCACAGATTGTGTTCGTGGCAGAGGAGTGGCACCCCCCTGATGCTGAGAGACGTTACACGTGGTGCAACTTTGTGATGAATAACTTAGAAGTCCACCCAATATTCCTGGCAGACATAATATGGACGGATGAGGCATGTTTTTTGAGGAACGGAATGTTTAATAGACAGATCGTTCATACCTGGTCGCTGAAAAATCCGAGATAAGCCGTTGAAGTTCGACATCAACAACGCTGGTTGATTAATGTTTGGTGCGGAATTTTTAATGACAGGCTCATTGGACAAGTATTTTACGAGGGCATGTTAACGGGACAACGGTACTTGCAGCTTCTGCAGGATGTAATAACTGACTTTGTTGAGAATCTACCGTTGCACCAACTCCTCAATGTATGGTTCCAACATGACGGCGCATCTCCGCATAAGATTTCAAACGTTCAGCAGTACCTAATAGAGACATTCCAAAATCAAGTCATCGGGTATGGTGGTTCCGTCGAGTGGCCCCCGCGCTCACCTGACTTGACTCCATTGGACTTCTCCTTATGGGGACACATAAAAGGGCATGTATATGCGAACCCTCCGCCAACATTGCAGGATCTTCGACGACGCATTACTGATGCTTATGCGTCTGTAACACCTGCCATGTTGCACAATGTGCAGCGAGAAATCCAGTCCAGAGTGCAAATGTGTATAGTGCCTAATGGAGAGCATTTTGAGCAATATACTATTGTAAATAAATGATCCTGATGACAGGGAAGTGTCTCAGTTTCTTTCTTCTAGTCTTTATGACATGACAATTTTCGAAATCTTGACCAAACAAATGTTCATTTTTTGCATTCTGTTTTGAGTATTAATGTGCGCAAGGTATCTCTTCGTACTAAATCGAGAGTGCTCTACAACTTTCTAATTGACTTTTTTCACGTATCTTTCACCATTTACGAGATAGGATAGCTAATTCCAAAATTTGCCGATAGATGGCGTTGTAAGTTGTCTCATCGAGTAGCGCATAGCCTTTTTACTACACCTATACACCAACTTTATGGTCTAAGCTGTCATCGTTTAGAAGTTAAGGGGGGTGTAAAGGATATAAGTGGGCACCCTGTATTTCGCACGATCTGCTACAGATAGAGCTTGGATGATGACTGATGCGGATTCAGGATCGAATTCAGAAGCAACGGGGGTTCACTAAGGATTTCAAATTTTGATTCTGGAGATGACACTTTTGGCTTTTCAGAAATTTCACATGACTGTACAAGATAAGTATGCAAAAGTTAAAAAAAAAAAACCTTTAATAGTTGTATAAAAAATAAAGTATACATACCATTCGCCACGCTGTGAAGGTTCCTCCATAAATCTCTCTGCAAATATAAATTTTCTAAAAAGCTAGAAATATCCAACAAATCTATGGAATAGCATAACAATGAAGAGGCAGAACTGCACAATCACTCTTTATTTTGCATTTTGATACTCTATAAATTGTACATCGATGTGAAAAACTGAATACTATACACACAGAAAACATTTTTCACTCTATAAATAGGAGCATTCAGAAAGATGGGACACACTTTGCCTTACAGAGGCCAAATACATTATGCACATTCAATTTTGAGCATTGGCAAAGCAATAGTGTCCACATTCATTGCATAATTAATGATATGATTTTGCATAATCAATGATAATGCAGAAGATCAATACTACAACTACATCAAACTTTTTTCATTCTTTTTTATAGTATCTAAACACATGATTTCCACACTAAAAAAAAAAATCTAAAATCCAATTTATAATAACTTTAAAAAAAAAAAAGAATCAACCTTGATTTGACTAGATATATTTTATATAAAAGTAGAAAACACATAGACAAAAGCTAAAAGTACAAAGAAAATAAAAAGCTAAAAGGTAAAACTAATCTCATAAGTATAGGCCTTACAAATGTGTTTTCTTGCTGCAGATAAGTATTTCTATACAAGTGTCTCCAAAACGTATTCAAATGAAATTACTTAAAAATAATCTTTGTTGTAGTAATAGTAATAGATAGTATAACTTTTAATTTAAAAATAGAATTAATTACCAACCAAGCAAGGAATATACTTCTATAATGTTTATTACGAAAGTAAGACATATAATTTATTGCTCATCTTAGCACAATTTAACAGCTGCTAATGGGCAATAACAGCTCTGGAAGCAAGAATTTTTTTTTAAATCTGCAATTCAACTAATCTTTGTTACAACTAATTTACAATCAGGACCACATCAAGGATTCTGAAGTTTGAGCATTCGTTCCTTACAAATTTTTAAATCTTATACTTATCTTCAGAGTAAATTATGTCAATGTTTAATATGAGTCTGAATAACTTAAATTAAAAAATTGTAATAAACTGTTTGTGTAAAATTCAATAATCAAGCATCTCTATAAAATGTATGTAATTAATTTAATTTTGGAGAAAAAAAAAGCAAGTTGACTTTTGAACATACAAACCAAAGGCACGGGCAGGTTTCTACAAAAGATGGTGCAAATTAATTTTTAAAAGATACTTGAACACTAATTAAAAATTTATTATTGATCCTTATTTACTTTATAACAATAATATAATCATCCGAAGGTTCAATCTTCGGTTCAGGTGGTATTGGCAGACAGGACACGATACTTCATAGCGTTTTTCTAGTATGTAATATACAAGAGGAGCAATTTTTAGCTACTGTTTTAGTTTTATTTCTTTAATCAGTTGCCATACAGTTAAATCTAAAATTAATTTACACAAACCACCATAATTTTCTATTAATTTACACAATTATCATAATTTTCTATTCCCTGATATCTTCAAAATCTTTAGATAAAAGGTGATACAAGTGCACCATCTTGTTGCGGACAGTCATGATAAACTTTTCTATTCTTGCATACCTACCTGAATTTAAGAACTTTATATCATTAAAAGTCAAAACATTATTTCAGTGGATTACTTTTAAAATTGCAACACTCTAAGATTGCAATAAGTAAAAGCACTTTGTGCAATGGATAAAGAAAAACAATGTAATTAAGCACAAATCAATCAACAATGTAACATACAGCTATTTAGAGGATATGTTACATCCTCTTCTTCAGTGATAGACAAGTCAACAAACCTGAAGTTAAAATGAGGAAATAGTCCCCCCCCCCCCCCCCCTTCCAATTTAGTCTATTTTATCCCATACTTTATTTCAGCTTTAAAATGTAAATGGGCATGAGTGAACTGTATGCATATACTTTCCAAATTTTAGCTAATTTTGCAAAATATTTTCAGACAAAATATGAATTTAGCCTTTTTTTAAGCAGAATATACAATCATAATATGCTTATACGTAAACCTATAATACTCAAATGATTATTCTATTTAGCAACATTTTTGTTTATTATTTTAATGATATTATACATTATTCACTTAAGTTTGCAACAAATTTAGTTTCAACATTTATGTATGCAGATACTTTTATTTTTATTCTCCTCTGGGAATAGCCAGGATATCAAAAAGGGAGAAGGGGTCAATCATAGATATTGTTTAAACAATGAGGAATCAATGCAATTGTTTTGTCAATGGGGGATGACATTTATCCATATATATGACATTCACCACTGGTTTGGGCCGAAGATTGAACCCTTTTTTTTTGCAGTGTAAATTACTATATTTCAGTGGTTCTTTAAACTAAGCCAACAGCATTTGTAGGAAGCAGATTAGAATACAGCTTAAGAAGTTTATTTGCTTCAAGAGCTATAACACCTATTTGCAGCTGATTAGCTCTAAAAAAATGCTACAAGTTGGTTAAATGTTTAGGAAGCACTTTTTAGAAGCAATATTGATGCAAATACTGAGAAAAAAATAATGAATTTCTGAAAAACAAGAAATAAAATTATTAGAAATGGCACCTAGCTACAACAAGTGTGCATGAATCGAATGAAATATCTGCAAATGAGATAAAAATAAAACTGATAAATGCAAACAAAATCATAGCAAAAAATAAAAAAGATTGTATACTATGTTAAAAGCAAAGAATACGAATAAAAGCATCCTTCTAGAAAAAGCAATTTATACAAACAACAAAGCACTTTAAACATTTGAAAAGGAATGCAAAAGAACATAAATGCATGGGCACTCGTACATTAATGGATCTAGAACACACTTTTACATTTGAACATTTTTTCAGTTATTTTAACAAATGCAAATATTCAGAAGAAAAATTTAAACAGATAATACTTTTATTCTTTAATCTAAGATCAACATAATTTTAAAATTTTACAGCAAGCTAGAATATTTTGTGTTTAAATTTATGACATATAATGTCCTAATTAACAACTCATAGGAGTTATAAAGCAAATTAATACATATGTGCACAGGAGAATTGAATCAGATTAGCATAAAAATTAACAGATTAATTTACAGGGTGTGTAAGGATGAAAAGTATCCAAAATAATTAAATTGCATCTCAGAAAGTATTTATTATAGATATTTCTTGTTTACACCATTATAACAGAAAACTGTCAGAATTTTATTCTCAGTATAATTGTTTTAAGGAATTTCAACGTCCGCACTCTTGGTGGCATTACAAACATCCAAATGATAGTTGATGCCATTCTAACATTACTTGAAGCATGATCAATTAAACTGTAGCAACAACTTCCATTAGGAATTTTAGGTTGTTTATCTTGATATGATAAATAATGTTTCTGACATAATCCTACAGGAAAATATTTAGTAGGGTTAAATTAGTTATCCAGCTTGTCTATGGTCCCTAGCTGGCACATGTGTGAGCCAGCGGTGAAGAGTGAAGTGAATTTGGGGAGACTGTGCCTACTCAAACAATCCACTACCAAGCAACTTCTGTTTTAATCATAAGTAAGTGCATAAAATATGTCGAATAATGTACAATTAAATTGAGAGTTTCTTAGTAGCAGGCTGTTTGGGTAGATACTGTCTCCTGAAATTCCTTTCACACTTCGTCACTGGTGTGAGAGAGTTCAAGTTGGTGAGTGCGCATGAAAAAAAAACTTGTGATGATGTAAATAAGAAGTATAAATAATAAATACTTTCAAGATATAATTTCATATTTTTGGATATTTTTCATTTGGACACCCTGTAATTAAAATGAAAGCTAAATCTCTAATACTTTTAATGGAATGTAATAATATTTCGTAATTTTATAGACCCATTGTTGAATAAGTACCCTGATATAACTAAAATAAATAAGCAAATATAGTAAAAGACAAAATAAAGACACTAAGTATTTAAGTTTGTATATTAAATCCTACTATATTTACTAGCAACAGAAGTAATAAATTAATAACTGTAATTTCTGGAAGAGCTACAACATTTAAAGAGCCCGAAAGAAATTTGTTATTGTATGTAGCATAATTTTTTTTTCTGGTGTATATATGATGTATTTTCTGATATGCAGATTGAAGTATTACTTAGGGTGATTGCAGCTAAAATAGAACCAACTAGAACCAACCCCTTGAAGTAGTAATCCACATTATAAGGATCACATGACAAAACACTCAGGATCAGTCAACAATAATTCCGCCATTGCACTAAAGTGTAGTTCAATCTAACTAATCAGGATTGGAAGTTTATAGCAAAATTTTATATGGAAAATGCTAAATATTGACATTCCTTGACTCACAATTGCTGCAAATATTTACTTATAGCTCAAACTGCTGCTAAATTAATACACTAAGATTAGTTTCGGAGGCAACAGACAGCCTTCTTTGTCAAAACACACAAGAAATGCAGCCTTCAAGCATGACATAAAGATTGGCAACTGATGCACAAACAGAAAAAGTGATTAAAACAGAAAAAGGGTGTTGTCAATGATGAGAAAAGAAAAAAAGAGGTAAACCTAGGAAGGTAAACAAACCATGGGAGCTATTCTACCCTGGGCTTGTTTACCTCTTTTTTTTTCTCACTATTGGCAACACCTTTTCCCTGTTCCAGTCATGTTTGTTGTTCATGCATTAGTTGTCAATCTTTCTCTCATGAGCAAAGGTTGAGTTTCTTGTGTCCTGATGAAGAAGGCTATTTTTTGCCTTTGAAATTGGTCAATACTATTAATTTTGTGTTGTCTGCTGCTCATAATTGTGTTATTTGTTTATACATAAAACATATTTACTTTTATCATATTGGAATTGTAGAATATGCAGTGGAATTCTAAAGCAAATTCAGGCATAGTAAAAGCCTAACTTGCGTAACTATTGTTAGAATCACAATTTTTGCTCTGATTAACTTTAGTAAGTTAGTAAGGACATATGTCTACATATCCAATTTGAAGCATATAGCTATAAGATTGAGAAAGTTAGTTCTTTACTACAGCATGCACAAACACACATTTTCTTTTATTGTTTAGATGTAACAAGATGTGGGAATGGTGTGTATGTAAGCTGCACAACATTTCTGTTTATTTTTTGTTTCTTTTAGCATAGTTTCTTTAGAGAGCTGTCATCACAGCAATCTTTCTCCCCAAAATTACAGTACTTCTGTTATTTGATTACAAAACCTGCAAGTATTTCAGTATTAAATAAGTGCAATTAAAATCTTGAACAGATGTTTTTGTAAGAATTTGTAAACCGACACACACTTGTTATACAATTTAATATGTAAAATAGGTCTTTGATAAAAGTATGAAGACAGTATTTATAAAGTTTACAAAAGATTGATGCAATAATTTTTTGTAAAATGGTAAAATTATCATATTGTAGTTAAAGTAGTTAGCAGCGCAAAACCTTAAAGCGTACTCACATTAAAACACTGGACTTTTTTTTTACATATGTGAGAAAAACTACTAAAATAAGTAGGGGTGGGAGATATGTACATCACAGATTTAAGTGGCCTTGCAATTTATACGCATCTTTTAAAAGATAATTTTAAGCCATGAACTATCTAATTTTTTATATACAAAAACATCTGTAATAATAAAACTTGTATAATAAAAATGCAATACGGTACATATGAGTCTTAGCTACATAAAAAAATAATATCCAATTATATTTAGATGCAGTTTAAAACACTTTAGAATAAAAGCCTTTATTTGATCCAACTAAAAGACATTAAAAACATACATTAAAAGCCCAAGCGATTTTGGATACAAAATGTAGATTGAAAGATATTGGGATGAAATAAGCAAGATATTATGTAATGTCTTGCCTTTTGAATGCTTATTTATTTATATTTATCGTGACTCCATTTGTAATTGTGGCTCTGTTCAAAATCCCAGTTTCACATAGCATCTCATTCTCGACTCTTTAAGGGCTAAATCATTGTCCGGATTTTTAAATATCTAAATTTGTCATTTTTGCATTTTATTTCTGCTGCGCCAATTTTAAAATTATATGTTTTTCATCCCAATAGTTTTTCCTCATGTAACCTGGCAATTAATAATATGTAGATTTTGTTCGCAGTTTTCGACTGGGCATAAAAAGCCAATGTATCTTTTTTCGTAACATATGCCCCTGATGAGGGATGTTTAGCATCCAAAAGTGCTTGTGCTTTTAATGTGTGTTTTTAATGCCTTTTAGCATGATCAAATAAAGATTTTTATTCCAAAGTGTTATATTTTTTCAAACTGCACCTAAATATGAATAGGTGTTATTTTATTATGTAGTCAAGACTTTAAGTGTGATCAAATAAAGATAGTGTTCTATAGACATGTTCTATCTAAAGTGTTCTATTTTTTAAATTTTATTTAGTAGACATGATACCAAAATATTAGTATATTTAGATGCATTTAATCTGAATTAAGATTGTATATTAATATTTCAAATGTTTAATAACAATTTAAAACATTTAAGTGGAAGTTTGCACTTAACAACACAAGTTTCTGTTAATTAAAGACATTTTAAATTATCAAAATTAGAAATAGGCTCCTATTGCAGATAACAGCATCCATGGACTAGTTTTGTGCTCAGTATATGATCATCAGCATGGAATAGTTGATATCTGCAATGGCAGATAGCCCACAATTTTGCAAACTTCAAGATCACAAAATCGTGGCTTAAAACAAGTTTATTTTTGCCATTGCATATATAAGCTATTCCATACAATTAACTTAGTGTCTGCCGTCAAATTTCAAAAGAATCAGAGCAAATCATTTTTCTAAAGTGCATCTTATATATTATCAGTATATATGACTACTGTACCGATACCTTTTAGTATTGAAAATGTCAATGCTTGAGCTAATTAAGGCAAAAAGATTATAATGTTAGTTGAAGTGAACTGAAATAAAAATGCTTGTGCTATGTGGGATCTCAAATTTTAAAGACTTTAATTTAATAAGGGGCCAAAGCTCATCTTCCTAAATATGCACCAGAGCAAATTCATATCTAGTAATCACAGCATCACAAATGTTCATAGCATTGTATTGTATTGTATTGTATTTAGGGTCCATTAAGATTAAGTTACAGAAAACATGCATTCAAAAACATCTGCCGAATAGAATCAAAATCTCTGCATAAAAAATATCATTGGAAAACCAAAAAGCTTTAAAACAAATAACTAAAATAAATCTCTAAGTAAAGAATATATAATCAAAGAATATATAATATGTTTCAGTAGCATTTAATCTCACAGCAAAAGTTTAAGTAAATTACTAAGCAGAGATGCCAAATTATACATGCACATCAAATGCATCCTGAAAATTAAAGTGAAATATACATTTCACATGGAAAAATATTTGATTAACAAATAATTTTTTAAGTTTTAATTAAAATTTTATTTTAATGCATGCATAGATTTTGTTTTTTGAAACATTGTTCTGAGTTCAAGATAAGCATTAATTGCATTGACACCTGAGTGAATTTTAATTAAAATTCGCATACAATATTTTGGTGCCAGATGAAAACTTTAATCAAAATAAAAGATAAAAATTGGAATTTCTGTTATTAGGAAAGTGCAATTAATTAATATTTAAAGATCTTTTGGTTTTATCAATTATTCATCTAATACTATTTTTATGCTAAAGCGTAAATTTATATTTTAAAAACTAATTCAAATTCTAATATCAATGATAACTTATAGTTGGCACCTCTGTTACAGACATGTAAGCATATAATCTTAATTGCATTATAATTTAACAATTAAACACACCGTTTTAGGAACACAGTGAAATTGAACACCATAAATACTGAACAGGAGTTAATCTCATACACATAAACACATCCATAAGCACGAAAAATATATGTTGTTCCAGACAACAAATAATTATAACAAATCTCACTAGAACAAAAATGAGCATGCAAAATGACCAGCATTTTGGTTAGAGCAATTATATATAACACATAATTAATAAAGTTAGTATTCTATAATGTCTTAAAGAAAAAAAAAAGCATAAATGGCAAGTTTTATCATAACAAATACCGTGAAGCAGAATGAAATATTGAAAGTCAAAAAGCAAGTCAAAGTTATCCATGCTATTATTTTAAATCTCTCATGAGTTACTATTCAATGACTAAAATTGGTATGTTACAATTCATAGAAGCATGGAGTCTGATTGCATTCTTTTGATTGAGAAGATATACTATCTAGAGATATAGAGAGGTTGAGATAGAATAAATAATTATTGCTGTTATTACTTGTGTGTATTATTTTAGCTGTAACAATCCTGTGCATTTAGTTTAATTGCCTTTTAAATCATTATTACAATTGGATTAATTTTAAAGGCTTACTGACCCTCTGTTAAAGTCCTGCTTTGGGTTGGTTACCTGTAATTACCTGCTTTCTGTGTCTTAGTTCAGGTTACGGGTCTACCCGTACCAATTATTTTAAAGGGCCTATACATTATCAGAATATTTTCTGACAGTAACTGGATAAATGCATGAATGGAAGCAAGCTTCAAACTGTAAACAGCAGAAAATTGTACAGGAGTATTAGAGATTTAAAAAAAAAAATATATTTTGTTTATTTTTATGTGTAAAAGAAATCAAGTTTTAGATTCGGAAGACACTTCCATTGCAGATACCAGCATACATGGACTGGTTTTGCACTTCTTATGTACTCATCAGCATGGAATAGCTGCAGTGGCAGCAAGAAACTTGCTATAAACTAAATTTTGGGAATGCCCCTTATGAGCAGGTTTTGTGTTTATAAGTTTCAGGTGCCATTCCTGTTTTTCATGTGTGTATTTATGTATTTATTCACAGCATTTTATATATTACTGATACAAAAATAGTGTAACAATTGAATGTTTACATATTTTGTATGCTTCATATTAAATTGAGTATTTCTGATGCCAATCTTGCCATGTCAGTGAATTTTATGCAGTATTAAAATATTTAAAATGATCATGCTTAAAAAAATCAGCATTAGCAAAGCAATAATTATTTTAAAAAAAAGATAACTAGATATTAATATCTAAATGCTTTTTTTAGTATGTTAATTGAAGTTGGATTTTTAAACTTCCAACGTACAATAAAAAAAACTGTTTTCACTGTATTTTTTGGTCTACACACTCACAGTTTAGTGAGCATACCAGTCCTTTTCTTTAGATCCACTACTGATGCTATGGGTGCGAGTCAACAATTTTCTTTTTTGCAGGTGTGGGCTGGGTCAAACTTGACCCGTGTAAGACTCAACCATCTGCTTATCTTATGTATACAGAATGTATGTATATATCTATGCTATTAATATATTATTAATTAATTTCATTTAATTGTATTAATGTACCTTATTAATTACTTTCATAGTCGATCAGAGTGTAGATTAAAAAAAATATTACACAAGTTATTTCATTAGCCTAAAAGCTTTCATAAATTTCATTCTATTTAAATGCTTTAAAAGTCAACAAAATTAATAATTGCTAGAGATAAGTGCATGAATAATTTTTCAATTTATCTACAAATTTAAATACAAAAGCTTGAAATCATGATAAATAAAGAACAAAATCACAAAAGATCCCAAATATCTTTGTACATGAATTCTGATAAACCCTATAAGTGATGTCAAACATAATCATAGAGTAGAAGGTACAGTGCAATATATAGGATAATTGGCATTGAATTGCTATAGTAAGTATTTATAGGCTATATATAAAACAACACTACATTTCAGTGGAATAAATTAAATAGCTTTGATAAACCAGCTACGATGATTACATACAGTAATAAAATCATCAATTACCAAATTAACCCATTTATGACTTAACAGATCATTATTGATCCACACTAAACATTTCCCCACTAACTGTAGAGACATCACAAAAAAAGTCTTACTATCTCTTCCCATTACAGTCAAAAGTTCTGCTCAATTTTTAATTATCACAAATACTATAAAAATATATAAAATGTATAAATTTATCATCCAGCATACCATAGAATTTTGTCAGTCCACCCTCTCCATTTTTTCTCTCAATTTGAAATTCTGAAAAATTCTGTGAAGCACCCCCCCCCCCCCCCCCTCCAAAAAAAAAAAAAAAAAATAAATAATTGTTGAATAAAATAAATTTATTGATAAAAATATTGTTATTTTGCTCTTTGCCCTCCAAGGTAAGTCTTTTGTATACATTGTTTCTCTTAGCAGGAAATTCAGAGTAAGCTTCCCTCCCTATATACTCCGTGATTTTGTATCACATGGGGCAGATTATTGTTTTTTTAGCAAAAAATTCCCTGTAAGTGCCTTTTCATTTTCTGCTGTTGGAATCGACATAATTTTTCTATATATATTTCTATAATATTCTAATAATATTTCTAATAATAATTCTAATAATATTTCTATACATAAGTCAGTGTGTGTCACCTATTATTGCAAAGCATTAAAAACCCTAAAGAATTTTTTTACACAGTTTTCAATGCATTGTTAATATAAAAAGAGGAGAAATAAGAATTTTGAATTTTCACCAATCAATATGGATTCAAGTCAAACTGTTCCGTCAGTGCCCACACCAAAATCAAGATAACCATCCAATTTTTAAGGATTGAACATTCATATATTAAATATTTATATTATTTAGTAATTGAAACATATGAAATAAATTGCATTAGCAATGAAAAAGTTCTAGGCATAAATGGGTTAATATGTCAAAATTTACTTATATAATTCACAGTTGCATTTGCAAATGGTTGCATATATTCACTTTTACGATACTGATGCATAACTGCTGCATATTATACAATTTTACACATTTGCATAGTTCTGTAGCAAAGAGGCTACAGCTTTTCATTTTTATTCCCCATCATTTACTTAATACTGTCATATTAACCTATAAAAATTGGAAGTACAGTTTATAAAATTTAAAAATCACAAAATACCCATATTTTTAAAACATTCATATAAACTATATTTTAGATTCAAAGCAATCAAATCAATTTTAACCTCAAGTCAAGATTAGATTATGGAATGTTCTTCAATCTGTAGGGCTCAACTGAAACTATTTAAAAACATCCATATTAAATGAGAAATTAGAATAGGGTTCCCACCATTAGAAAAAATTCATACATTTTTCAAGTGCCAAATTCCTTTTCACAGAAATCAAATTACACATTTGTTTTTTACTTCAGGTATAAATGACAGTATGGTGTCATGTTTCATGAACTCTAAGTATGATATATAATAAGTAAATAGCGTGACTTTTTGTAACATCCGTAATAAATTAGATCACAACGTTGCAGCACAAATAAAGTTAAGTAAGCAGACGCATGTTTCAGAAATCTTTGGATTCCTTTCTTCACTGTAAAAAAGCCTGGACCAAAACATCTAAAAAAGCCCAAGAGTATGTTAGCCAAACAATGAATTAGAACATCAAAATTACGTCAGAAACTAAGAAATTAATAAATATCTCCAATTGATAACCACTGCTGGACGACAAGCCACCAGTTTGATTTTTCATCTGCCTTCATTATTCAAAAGCGTTTTCCAGTTTTCGATTTAGATTTCTTTAAAGATCTTTATATCAATAAATATTCCAGTAATCTGGTTAATGATTTGTCAATGATATATTTCACCAAGGTATGACAGCACCATGTCTAATTATTTTTGTTTCTCTGTTTTATACTTTTTCTGCTCCACAAATTGAGTTCATTTACTTTAAAATTTATTTATTTTTGCTTATTTGCTTCTCAAGTCTTTCATTTAATGTTTTTTTTTTCATTCTACTTCTTTTTCATCACACGAGGTGGCACTACTATGTCTGTCCTTAGCCATTTTCTGTTAGACGGCATAGACCTGGGTTCATTTTGACATTCTAGTTCATAATTATTTGTTCTGAATTTTGCATTGTGATCTAGAGTTTATTAAAGATATACAATGTTGTTCCTATTCAAAGCAGTGGGCTCGACATAGGTGCCAAATGATAAAGAATGCCCTTTTAAGATAATTATATAAAGTGTGTCCATTTAATGTAGGGGAAGAAAAAACGCTTATAGGTTTCATTCTATGTACCAAATTGTTTTGCTGTCTCAGATGATATAAAAGAAAACAAAATTCCACAAATTTTAAAGTATTGTAAATACGACAACACATTTATTTATATGATCATACTAGTCTAGTATTGTGTATATTTTGAATTATGCCATGTACTCAGAAACACATTCCACATAAAATGCAATCTCATTATACCACAGTAATTATAAAATAGGAACAAAACAGTCTTTTGCCACTCAACAGATATCAAAAACTTATTTATAACATAAATTTTTGTTTTATTGCACAACAGAAAACCACTGTAATCAGAAACCTGAGACTCATTGGGAAATTAAAAAACTATTTAAATAGTAAAATATTTAGGGAAGAAATCAAAGACCTCATTATTTATTTTCTCATATTTCTAATACTTTCTGGTAGAGGTTTAATTTTAGCCTTTCACCTGAATATTTTACAAATGAGATAATACTGGTTTTTTTTTATTAATATGCATAAAACTATAAAACAAATTTTTTTCAAGAATATGTTCAGAATTATATAAAAATGTTTTTATTTAAACTTTTCTCTACACATGTTTGAAATTTATAATAACTATAAAAGCATTGTTTCAGTAAGGATTTATAACTTTAACTCTCCTAATACCAACTTTTCATGTTTTATTAAGTATCATTGGAGTCACAGTAGATCCTGTCGCTATTATTGTGTTTTATTATTATGGTACTAAGACAAAACAAAAATTATATTTTATACAATATGTTTAAAAAAGAAACTGATCAGATATAACTTTTCAATCATTAGTGCAAGATATATACTTTCAATTAGAACATTGTTTTAAATCATAAGAATTATATTAAAACACTGTGTGATGTATCAGTATAAAAATACAGAAAATAACTTTTTATATAGCCTCCTACCCTTAGTGAAAATAGCTCAATTAATGGGGGGGGGGGGGGGACGTAAAATCTGGGATCCATTAAAAAAATTGACAGTTCTATGTGAAAAACTTGTGATATTCATGAGATAAATTTTACTTTGTGGAGAGTCCTTAAATTATTTTAAAAATTAGCAGAAACAACAAGCACACAACTATAATAGAAGGTCTTTATTTCACTTCTTATAAGACGTACAAAATTTAAAAAAGGGCCAGAGCGTTTTCGAGCATAAATACGCTCTTTATCAGTGGCTACATGGAAATAGAAACGATCGTTCATATATAGACCAGAAAAGGTGACAAATACAATTATCAATAAACTTACATTTATCTAAGGAGAATCCAAAAATACAAAACATTTTGAACAGATTCAAAATCGAGCATAAATCACGAAAAGTACGGTAAAAATTTTTTACAATTTTATTACAGAAATTTCAAATTCAAAACTATTTTTAAAATAGGGGTGGGGCAGTCAGGTCCAATCCCCGAGAGGATAACATCAAAGATAACTATGGAGAGACTTGAATGGAGTCGAGAATGAATCGCCAAGCATAACTTAAAATCTGAACGGGGTGAAAATTACAAATCGACTCGCGGTAAATATAAATAAAGAGAGATTCAATAAGTTACTATCGATGGACAACAAGGGAAGCACATACACCCCAGCAAAGCTTTTAAAGTCATCCTTAGCACCCAGCTTATCAGACTGAATCCGGTTAAATAAAGAAGAAACATTAGAGTGAGCAGGCCTGAAACCCAACTCAGAGCAGAACTGAATAAAGGGGCGGAAAATCCTAGGATGGTACGGGAAACTAGATTTGATTCAAACGATCTTTTAAAGTAATAAGTTTAGTATCAATTTAAGAAAATTTACGGCGAACGTGGGAAAAAACCTTATGTATAAATTCAAAGGAATAGGCAGCCTCATGGCCAAGATTGAAAATAAAATTAATTTCATCACTTAAAGTAGAAACAGAAGAACAAACGTTAAAAATGCGATTAAAATAAGCGTTAAAAGAAGCTTTTTTAGAGGAAATAGGATGGTAAGAATTAGCAGGAATACAGGAATTAATAAAAGACGGTTTACGGTAAACAGAAGTGTGAAAACCAACAGCAGAACGAGTAACCAGAACATCAAGAAAGGGCAAGGAACAATTATTTTCGTGCTCGACAGTAAAATTAATCGAAGGGTAAAAATCATTAACCTTGGACAAAAGGAGAAGGAGATAATTTAAATCACTATCCCAAATAATAAAAACATCATCAACAAACCGGCACCAAAGAGAGGAGGGGATGGGCAAAAAAGGCAAAATTTCATTCTCGAGCTCTTGCAAAACTACCTCTACCAAAATACCAGATAATGGGCTACCCATGGGGCACCACAAGTTTATAAATAAATAAATATCACAAAATTCAAAATAATTGGTCTCCGCAACAATGTTCAAAGCAGAAGTGATTGCGTCAATAGTAGGGGTTTTAAAATTATGATTTTGCAATTTTTTAACAATAATTCTAATAGCAATGTCAACGGGAATGCTGGGAAATAAAGAAACAACATCAAAACTATGAAGAGTACTATTAGGATTAAATTTAGTTTTAAATAAAACATTAATAAAATTTTCAGTGGAACTAACAGAAAACCTATGGTTATTAAAAAAGGGTTTTAAGAAAAAGGCAAGGGATTTCTCTAAAAAATAAGTAGGTCCACTACATTTAGAAACAATAGGACGTATAGGATGATTAGGTTTATGAAGTTTTATTTGACCAAAAATAATAAACCTAATCAACCTATGCATCCTATTGCTTCTAAATATAGTGGACATACTTATTTTTTAGAGAAATCCCTTGCCTTTTCCTTAAAACTCTTTTTTAATAACCATAGGTTTTCTATTAGTTCCACTGAAAATTTTATTAATGTTTTATTTAAAACTAAATTTAATCCTAATAGTACCCTTCATAGTTTTGATGTTGTTTCTTTATTTTCCAGCATTCCCGTTGACATTGCTATTAGAATTATTGTTAAAAAATTGCAAAATCATAATTTTAAAACCCCTACTATTGACGCAATCACTTCTGCTTTGAACATTGTTGCGGAGACCAATTATTTTGAATTTTGTGATATTTATTTATTTATAAACTTGTGGTGCCCCTATGGGTAGCCCATTATCTGGTATTTTAGCAGAGTTGGTTTTGCAAGAGCTCGAGAATGAAATTTTGCCTTTTTTGCCCATCCCCCCCTCTCTTTGGTGCCAGTTTGTTGATGATGTTTTAATTATTTGGGATAGTGATTTAAATGATCGCCTTCTCCTTTTGTCCAAGGTTAATGATTTTTACCTTTCGATTAATTTTACTGTTGAGCACGAAAATAATTGTTCCTTGCCCTTTCTTGATGTTTTGGTTACCCGTTCTGCTGTTGTTTTTCACACTTCTGTTTACCGTAAACCGTCTTTTACTAATTCCTGTATTCCTGCTAATTCTTACCATCCTATTTCCTCTAAAAAAGCTTCTTTTAATGCTTATTTTAATTGCACTTTTAACGTTTGTTCTTCTGTTTCAACTTTAAGTGACGAAATTAATTTCATTTTCAATCTTGGCCATGAGGCTGCCTATTCCTTTGAATTTATACATAAGGTTTTTTCCCATGTTCGCAGTAAAATTTCTCAAATTGTTACTAAACTTATTACTTTAAAAGATCGTTTGAATCATAAATCTAGTTTCCCGTACCAACCTAGGATTTTCCGCCCCTTTATTCAGTTCTGCTCTAAGTTTGATTTCAGGCCTGCTCACTCTAATGTTTCTTCTTTATTTAACCGGATTCGGTCTGATAAGCTGGGTGCTAAGGATGACTTTAAAAGCTTTGCTGGGGTGTATGTGGTTCCCCTGTTGTCCATCTATGGTAACTTTATTGAATCTCTCTTTATTTATATTTACCGCGAGTCGACTTGTAATTTTGACCCCGTTCAGATTTTAAGTTATGCTTGGCGATTCATTCTCGATTCCATTCAAGTCTCTCCATAGTTATCTTTGATGTTATCCTCTCGGGGATTGGCCCTGACTGCCCCACCCCTATTTTTAAAATATTTTTGAATTTGAAATTTCTGTAATAAAATTGTAAGAATTTTTTACCGTACTTTTCGTTATTTATGCTCGATTTTGAATCTGTTCAAAATGTTTTGTATTTTTGGATTCTCCTTAGATAAATGTAAGTTTATTGATAATTGTATTTATGCAAATTTGTCACCTTTTCTGGTCTATATATGAACGATCATTTCTATTTCCATGTAGCCACTGATGAAGAGCGTATTTACGCTCGAAAGCACTCTGGCCCTTTTTTAAATTTTGTACGTCTTATAAGAAGTGAAATAAAGACCTTCTATTATAGTTGTGTGCTTGTTGTTTCTGCTAATTGAAATCAGACGTGATGCCAATTTATTTATTTATTTTAAAAATTGTTTGTTAAGACTACGGTTTTTGCTGTAAGTCAGGAATGTTACTTTATTCCTTTTTGATTTTATAGATACAGATGTAACTAGTTAACTATTCCATTAAAGTTTATAATTTTTTTTGAGTAATATGATATTTTGCCATAAATGGGCCATATAAAAAGTTAAAATTTTACATTTTTATGCAAATACATCCTCTAGAAATACTTTAAACAAACTTTTCTTATGATTCGAAAGTTATAGGCCTGATCAGTCTTTTTAAAACACCCTGTATGTAACTAATAAATTCATGAAAGAAGATAATATTTGTCAGTATTTAACAATAAAACAGAAGATACAATTATTCGGCAAAATGCATTTGGGTGACCTCATGGTATTTAGAGAGTCAATATCATGGGAGGGGGGTCCCCGATCAAGCCTGGATCCAATTTTTTCAATCGAGAGAAATATTGTGTGATCCAGCCAGTGAAGGCTTACAACCCAAGACTAAGCAAACCACTATTTTCTGGGGCTTAAATTAGAAAAATTAAAGTATCTTTCAAAAAATTTTCAAGACAGTGGGATCCCCATAGAAGTAGTGAAAAGATGAATAGAGTTTATATTTGCCAGTAAAAACATGTCTTACATTTATAATATAAAACTTCAAGTCGGAACATATGCACAATACATACATATACAAACACACACATATGAAGATTAAGTAGGAATATTGTTAATATACATCATAAATGTCAGTGTAGTTTAAATAAGCTTTGAGGGGAAAACCAGCATACTTTATCCAAACAGTCAAGTAACAAACTCGCAATTATGGTTAATTAGCTACAGAAATGCAAATTTATTGCATGGAAGAGCTTCACAGAGCACGTGCCGAAGGCACTGTTAGAAAATAATCATTTGCAGGCATGGCATGTAGAAAAACTTTATGCTAAGTCAAAAATTACACAATATCTACAAACTATGAAGAAAGTGAAATAAAATAAAGTAATAACTGTGTAGAACCATGTCATCTATATGGTTTGGGCTTGGCGGGAATTTAACCAACATTCCTAATCCAGTCAATAAAACACTGGTTTAGCTCTTATTACAACTTATCAGCTCAAAAAAAAGTTGTTAAATGTATCATAATCAATAAAACTTTCTAAGAGCTGCAATTATGGAAGTCAAGTGTAAGGTGAGTGAAAATGTCATCCTTATCACATGCAGATGGTATCTTATTCAAAAATCGAGTACAAAATTTTACAACAAAGTTGATAGAGCCCACCTATGGCTGAATGACATCACTCTCATCTTAGAATCCACAAGTTCAGGTTTAATTCCCAGATATGAGGGGGTGGGGAAACTAGAGTATCTGTAATTGTTTGTAGAGCTTTTAATCAACTTTAAACTGAAAGATTCACATAATATATATGTAACTCTCATATGCACAAATTGACCATACAGTGCTGAAAGAACCAAACTGAAGTTGATAATCTGTTAATAGATTGGTTTATAAATCATGGGAACAGTACCTATTGGTGGGTACAACACAATTCTTTAGTCTTGAAACCAGCATGGTACCAATTTAAGGATAGAGATCATTAATCTGCATTTTGCTCTTTTTTTTTTTTTTTTTTTTTGTCTTAGGCAAGGGATTCTACCTGACCTCAAGCAGCTCATTTATGTTTTACTCACTGTAGGTATTTTATCTTCCAAGAATTTCATAATATCCATCATGACTCTCCATGTAGGAATCATAATTGATCTCAGTTAATTGAAGTTTGAAAAGCCTCAACAGAAAATACCTCAACCGTTTTGATCTGATAGTTAATACAAATCATGGAAAGATCTACAATTTCATTTGAATCATAAATATTGCAGTAAATTTGTAATTAATTTAATTTTGTCCCATTTTCTGCTCCTCCTGCTATTATTATTTTACAGAAAAAAAAAGACTTAACCCTATCACATGAATCACAAATAAGAACAAAAACTGGAAGGTGAAATGGATTTCAAGATAACTATATAACAGTAAGGCACAAAATAACTCAAAACAACAAAAAATCATTACATAACAGTGACTTAAATTACTAACTCAATTTCATGTGAAAAATAAAAGTAAACCTCCTTGAGTTACAAAAAGAATGGAAAAATAAATTGAGCAAACTAATATTGTTCAAATACTCAATACATGAGTAAATCGAAAAATTACAAACCAAAGAAGAAGCTCATTAATAACAGCACCAGTTTAGATATCAAATTTTCTTTTTTAAAATTATCTATATACATTTCAAATACATTAAAAAATAATCAATACATTTCCACATAATTTTAAACCTATTAATAAAACTGCAGTACAGATACTGCTAAACACCCATCTATCAATGCATTAAAAATATAGTACAGTGCAACTTCCCAACCACAGTACTATTGACTTAGCATAAAGTAGTCTTCCTGACAGATCCATTGCTTGTCCATACCAAGAAAAACCACTCTGGAAAATAAAAAATCAAAGAGACACTAGAAATACTTCCTAGCTGGCATCTATAGAAAAAGTACAAATGCAAAAAATGTATTCTTTGGAAAAAGTTTTTTGAAGGCAAAAGTAGTTGCACACTTATGTACAGTATGAAACTCATTATGAAAGGCTAAGATGCAAACTCACAAGGACCTTTAACAATTTCTTCATATAAAAATTTCACCCATCGAAACAAAAAGGTATTATCTTCGATTCAACTCCATCCTTATGGCTGCAAAATAAAAATAAAAATGTCAGAAAAATCTTATCTGATCATTTATAAAACTTTTTTTATAAAATTTTTTTTAACAGGAAATTCTTTAAGTCCCATTTTTGTAAATAAAAAAATTCCTGGGCTATAATCTCACACATCTGTGTTCCAGACTGTTTAGGTTTACTTCTTTCATAATCATAATCAGAACTATATATATATATATATTTCTATGAGCTTTTGTTTGCAAATTATTCACTTAAATGTTTGAATTATAATTCTTTATTTTTTTTTTCAATTTGGTAATAGGTCTATAATGCTGATGAATTTGGTGTAGTTAACAGATTTGTGATGAGTAGTTTTGGAGATATTGCAATATTGTGAAAATTACACAATGAATAAAATCATGGTAAATACAGCATAAATACAAAAATAAGCTGATCAACTAGATTTAAAGGCAAATAACAGCCTTCTTCTTCAGGACCAACAAGACACATGACCTTTATCTTGTGAGATCATACCTCAAGTTGTAACTCACCATGTTATTTTGATGTAAGTTTTTACATTGTTAAATTTCCCTGTACTATCATGCTGAGTCTTGACAGTTAGTACGGTCAAGAAAATTTTTGAGCATTTAAACACTCATTTGTATATAGTCTACTAAAATGTTGCTCAAATGCCAAAGTCAGTATAAATTGTCTTTTACGATATTGACAAAATTCCAGTGTTTAAATATCCTGAATAAACTTGAAATGTGAATTTTTTAAAAAACTGCTATAGTATGCGATTTTTTATCCGGTGTCCCAATATCCGGATGCTCCCAAAACCGGAATGCGGCAAAATAATGCCAAATTCTGCGTTAAATAGCAGTTTTTTGTTTAAAATCCCATCAAATGATTTTTTGCCTTAATTAGCAATATCAATATTATAAAATGATGCGCTGAAACCTACATTTTTCTCACTTCAGCTGTTTGCGATCCTGACATAAACAAAGATCTATCTGAATCCCAACTTACCACACTGGAAATGTTGCTAAAAATATTTCCGGAAGAGGAGGAAAACTACAAGTATCATGGAGGTAAAAGTGAACTCTACCTCCATGGTGGATATATTTATTTCATGTCAGATAAACATAGTTTCGAAGAGTGACAAAACAGCTCGTTTGCAAATTAAAATAAAAAATTTATATTTTTAGAAAAAACCATATTTTCTTTTTTAAAATAGGTGCATTTGTTTGATGCCTCGATCACTTCATAGTGGTAAAGTGACATCATGCTGTTTTTCACTGCCAAGTGACTGGGGTGCAAATAAATGCGGCTGGAAATTTTATTTTCATTCTTTTTAAGTTAACCATAGAATTTAAATTAGAGGTCAATGTCCTTAGATCTACGAAATTCCCTCAAATTAAGGAAATTCGGAGAATTTTAGGGATTTATGGAAAAAATTATGGAATCTAAAGAAATTTGCAGAGATTTTCAAATTTTTTCTGATTTACTAGTAAGTTTACAATTTTTAGTTATAAAAGTTTTCAGTTTCAAATATTTTTGAAAATCGTAACATAAAAATTAACTTTTGGCACTTCCTGGAGATTTTAAAGTTAACTGTTTCGTTAACTGTATGCGCTAATTATGAATAAACTGTAACCATGTTAAAACTGCTTGTTTTGATATTTTTCATGGTGGTCTGCTATGATAATGCCGAAGGGGGTGACACAGGTGTTAAAAGGTTAGTTTCCTTGGGTGCAAAATTGTTTGCAGTATTTTCTGGGGGCATGAAAATTATCAGTACTCAGGTTGTTTTTAAGTTAGACCTTAGATCAGTCTGAGAGCTGTTAGTTTCTTCTAAGTTGTGTGAGTTAAGAAAATTCTAGTTTACATTTTTGGTCTGAATTATGTCCAAACGACCATTATCTGATGCAATGAAAGAAAACATGTTTCATTATCTATAAAAAAGTGACCATTTTAAAAATTATGGACAGAGGTGCTTCTGCTAAAATATTAGGAGATGAATATGGTGTGGGCCGTTCCACAATTTATGATTTAAGGTAGCAAAAAGACAAAATTTTGAAGTTTTATGCTGATGCTGATACACTACAACTTATGTAAGAGGAAAATACTGCCTCAAGCAAGAACTGTCACTGTGGATAAAGTGTTGAGGGAATGGATTTAACAGCGACGAAGTGAAAAATTCCCTCTAACACGCAACCTTATTATGGCTCAGGCTAAAGAGTTTCATAGTCAATTGTGTATTACTACACCTTGTGATTATTCATCAGGATGGTAAAGTTCAGAAAGAGAAATGGACTCTTAAAATTCTCAAAATTTCTGGTGAAAAAGCCTCAGCTGATTTTGAAGCTGCTGAAACATATGTGGAAACATTTTATTCCATAGTTAATGAGGAGAGCCTGTCTCCTGAGCAAGTCTATAATGCAGATGAAACTTCATTATATTGGAGATATCTTCCACGCAAAACTGTTGCTCTCCCAGAAGAGTCCACTGCAAGTGGCTTCAAAGATTCAAAGGAAAGACTGACTGTGCTCATCAGGTGTTCAAATGCAGCAGGCACACAAAAAACAAAATTTCTTGTGATAGGAAAAAGCAAAAACCGAGCTTTTAAAGGCATAAAAGTATTTCCAGTAATCTATAAAGCAAATAAAAAAGCTTGGATTACAAAAGACATTTTTCAAGATTGGTTTGAAAATCATTTTATGAAGGAAGCCAGAGCTCACTGCATTTCTGCAGGACTTCCTATTGACAGCAGGACTTCCTATTTGAAGATTTTGTTAGTGTTAGATAATTGTTCTGCTCATCCTCATCCTGAACTTTTGAACAAAGATAATGTGATTACCACATTTCTACCCACAAATTGCACTTCAATTCTGCAACCCTTAGATCAGGGAATTCTTCACTCATTCAAGAATCTCTACAAGAGCGAGTTTATGAAAAAAATGCTTATGCAATGCAACAATGGTAGTGGAGTAAAAGACTTTTAGTCTAATTTTAATGTTAAAGATGCCATTTGCAGCACTGCAAGTGCATGGGAAAAAGTGGAAAAAAATACACTGGTCCATGGATGGCATAATTTGTGGCCATCAACAATATTTTTAGATGATTATGATGAATTAGATTTTGATGACTTTCGGATAGCAAAAGAAAAACAAATTGTGAAGGAATTGCTGCAATATGCAAAAAGCATATTGCAGCAATTCCTTCATTGCATAATTCCTTCATTCCTTCATTGCATAAAGCATCCAGCAATTCCTTCATTCCTTCATTGCATAAAGCATCAGCAATTCCTTCATTCCTTCATTGCATAAAGCATCCAGCACTGAAAGTTTATTGGATGAAGAAGCAGTTAACAATTGTCTAAATATTGACATAGATTTGCCTGTCACTTTACATATGACAGATAGTGAAATGTGAAATGGCAGCAAATGACGATCAAAACTTAGTTGAAAGTGATAGGGACGAAGAAACTCACCCTCATCCTGAACTTTTGAACAAAGATAATGTGATTGCCACATTTCTACCCACAAATTGCACTTCAATTCTGCAACCCTTAGATCAGGGAATTCTTCGCTCATTCAAGAATCTCTACAAGAGCGAGTTTATGAAAAAAATGCTTATGCAATGCAACAATGGTAGTGGAGTAAAAGACTTTTAGTCTAACTTTAATGTTAAAAATGCCATTTGCAGCACTGCAAGTGCATGGGAACAAGTGGAAAAAAAATACACTGGTCCACGGATGGCATAATTTGTGGCCATCAACAATATTTTTAGATGATTATGATGAATTAGATTTTGATGACTTTCGGATAGCAAAAGAAAAACAAATTGTGAATGAATTGCTGCAATATGCAAAAGGCTTGTCCAGCACTGAAAGTTTATTGGATGAGGAAGCAGTTAACAATTGTCTAAATATTGACATAGATTTGCCTGTCACTTTACAAATGACAGATAGTGAAATATGAAATGGTAGCAAATGACGATCAAAACTTAGTTGAAAGTGATAGTGACGAAGAACAAACTATTGATGAAGAAAATAAAATTTCCACAGAAAGAATGATGGATTTGACAGCTGAACTAATACGTGGCATGGAACAACAGTTTTAATACAGAGCAACAATAATGTCTGTGTACAAAATTCAAGAGCAACTTTTGAAATATAGACAGTTTAAACAGCCCACTTTAATTGAAATGTTCCAAAAAACAACTTCTAATAACTAGCCTGAATAATCAACTTTTTTCAGGCATTTTTATTCTTTCAAAAATTTTCTTAATCATTAAATTTGATTCTATAATTACATGTAATTTGCATTTTAGTTAACCAAGTATATTTTTCATATAGATTGTAAAAAAACTTTATTTAATACATTTATGTTTTTAAAATGAATTATAATTTTCTATAACGACATTTGAGACCATTCCAGTACGTTTTAGAAAAAGTGTTCCAAATTATGGAAAAACCCCTTATCCAGAATGCCTGAAGTACCAAGCAGTCTGGATAATAGATCTTGTACTGTACTTGTCTTCTTTATTGCTCCATAATCACTGCTTTGTCTACTTGAACCATACTTTACCTGCTTTATCAATCTGAAACAATTTTCACATGAAATTTAAATAGGCTAATGCTAATCCATTCTTTACAGTGGAGCTAAAAAAATATTTAAACTGGTATAATAAATTTTATTTCCAACATTATAGTTCACACATTATTTACAACCCATTTATAACTTTGTTTGGTAATCGATAACTTACTGGGATGGGGAATACTATAGTGAATGCGCATAAGTAGGGTACTATAAATAACGCGTTAAATTTTTTGAAATTATGCGGTATTGATGGGGCAACTTAGTGAAATTATGCAGACAAGGAAAAGTAATATACTAGTGTACAATCGTATTACAAAAAATCCACTTTGAATGAAATATCCATTTAATAAACTTTTTACTTACTTTTTTGTTACCATTACAAAAAAAAAAGAGACCATTTTATAAAAGAATATGTTCATGAATGAAAATAATTATGGCAACTGAGGCGATGCATTTTTAGTTTGTTAAAATAAGCAGATGCTAGTCCAGCAGTCGAAGATTTCCGTAAACTTTGTTTCGAAAATACTTGGACATAACAGGACAGAGCTCTTTCGCAGTCTACTGAATTTGGTAACACTGAGAGTGCTTCCCTTGCTTTCCATGCTAGTTCTGGGAATCTCTCCGAAACTGCCTCTGAATTCCAGAATTTAATTATATCAGGAACCGCACATTCTTTAGCATATTTCTTATATGACACAAACTCCAGTCTTAATGATGGGTCTTCCATTCCTGGAATATATTTGAAAACCATGTCGTAATCAATATCTAGGTAGGACATTTGGACTGGGTCGAACAGTCGAACAGACTTCATAAAGTTCAAACCAGATTGGCAAAACTTGGACCCTCGCTTTTTAGAGGTGGTCCCTTCAGGGTGGTAATAAATGTTCAACTCTGCTACTGTTTTGAGAAACACTTCTTGCAAAAATGAATTGCGCTGAGATTTCCAAGAATAGATTGTCTCCAATTTTAACTGCAATTTAGATCACAAATCGAGTAACTTGTTGTATGAGTTGTGTATAGACACTCCACATGTTTCGAAGAAGAGCAACATGTCCATCAGAATCTGAGCGTATTCCGCAATGAACTGAAAGTCTTTACTGATGTATTTGCTTTCCATTTGAGACTTGCATACATAAAGACTAGCAGTGTCAGGAGTAAGTTCCATTTCACTTTTGAAGTCTATATAGATATTAAAATATGTAGCATGGTACTGCACTGTTTTAAACCAGGAATTCGAGCGTGTTATTATGGGTACTGGACATAATTTTTTTTTTTTCCTTTTAAAAACTGCAGATAACATTGCTTTCTTGCAGGACAATGGTTGAACAACTTTTTGAAGTATCTGGTAAACTTGTCCACTTCAGCAAAATGCTCACACCATTGATCAGAGGCTAGGATTACAACATGAGCATTGCAAGTTATGTGCACCGAATTGGACAGTGGGTTAATGAATACCCCCCCCCCCCTTCAGATTAAAGTAAAAAAGAATATGCAGGGATGGACGACGACGAAGGAAACAAATAAAATTGCATGGGGGGGGGGGGGGGGGGAGAGAAAAAAAAAAGAAATTCTAATCATGCATAAAATTGCAAATTATTTGAAAAAATGCGAAAATTAAAAAAAAAATTGCAAAAAAACTTCAAATTATGCACATTTTCCACATTTTTTATAGGGCCCTACGCATAAGGCATTATTAAATGCCTTGAGTTGAAGCCATCTTTAGATCAACACTATAATGCTGGCATACCATACTTTGGCTCCGGGATCAAATCCGGTACTGAATATCAATTTTTATTTTGCAGGGAAAATAAAAAATACAGTTAGTCAAAAGCTTGCAGAAATGATATTTTTCTTTTCAGTCCTTTTTCATAAATATATTTTAAAATATTAAGTCTTCAATATTTAAAAAAGTTAATCCATTCTTAAATACTGGTATCACTGGTCATAGCATTTAAGTAAAAAAGCATGTTACAATAGTTCACAATAAAAAAGTAACAAGAATTACCATCAATTATATCTTGTTTTAACTTGTTAATTTCCATCCGTATTTCTACCATAATTTCTTGTTTTAATCTATCCATATCATATGGATCATTGCCATTGGATTTCAAGTTATCCATATCCCCAATGGATCCTATCCTTTGCCTGAAAATGGAAAATATTCAATATACAAAAGTAGTACAAATGCAATTATAATTTAAAACAAAGCATGGATTTTATTATTCAAGACTTAATTTAAAATTCTCTGTTTGCTACCTTCACCGACCTCTGTTTTCAATGTGTACACATCAAGATTTTAAAACCAATATAACATATTTGATTAAAATGGAGGTCTGCTCCTTTTGTTTCAAAACATTTCTAATTCCCAATTTAGATTTTAATTCTAAAGATAAATTACATTTATTTAAAAATTCAGAGATTAATAGTATTAAAAAGGACTGCATTTTGTATAAAATATAGATTGATTAATATTCTATATTTATCATCTTATATTAAAAACAGTAGGCAATATTTCTAATATATTTTTAAGGACAAATTATTGAACCTTAAAATAAAAAAAAAAAAAAATAAAAATAAAAAAAAAAAAGGAATAATAATAATAATAATACTATTTCAATTTCATTACATAACATAATTTTAAAATTTGATATGCACAACTTTTCGCTCATCTTATATCTGCATGATTTATGCATAAATGCATTTATTCACGATGATTCATTTTAAAAAGAGTGCAAAATTATTTCATTATGGTGGCAACTTATACAAGATCCAATGTTAAAACACAGTGAATTAAACAGTTGTTAAAATGATATACACATGATCAACAGTAGGATGGTTCACAATTTTTTAATATAAACATAAAATAATGCATCTAGTCTACATTTTTAATTGAATACATATTTATTTATAGGATTAAACATATTCTTCTGTAATACAAAATAAAACTTAACGTAACTTAACGTGTGAGTTCTGCTTAGATTTTTTTTAAAGTGTAAGGATTTTAATACTAATTACAAATGCTAAAAGTTTTAAGCATCTCAAAAATGACTCCAGAATTATTATTATTATTATTTTAAGAAATACAGTTGTCCCTCATTTTATGTGAGGTTATGCTTCCAAGCAGTAGCGGCTCGTGAGTTGAGTTTGTGGTAGGGCTGCAAATAAATTGTATCTTATACTGAACTAACTTTTTAATGCAGTAATATAATATAATTTACATAACAACATACTGATAAATATTTTATTTATTTATATACAAAGGACATTCTTTTGTCTTTTCGACGAACGAACTCTTCAATAACTTTTTCATTGAAGTTTATAATTTCGTCCATTAAGCTCTTCCCTGCACTGAGCATAGCTAGCGCTGATAGTCGATCTTCAGACATGGTGTTTCTTAAAAAGGTCTTTATTCTCTTCAGCGTAGAGAAACATCGTTCTGGTTCCGATGTTGTCAGGACAATTTTTAGTAAACAGCTCACTTCACCAAGTGAATTCTGAAGCCCGCTGCTTACAATTAATTTGTGAATGTTTGAAATTGCAGAACTTGAAAATTCTTTTCGTTCATAAAGAACAGAAACCTCCGTTCTCAGTTTCTCTTTTTTCAGCATAGGATATGCTCTCTAATACTGTTTCATCTAATTCCTTTAAAGGAAATTCTTCAGAAAAATGAGAAAATTTTTCGGACGCCAACAATTTTGCAGCTGAAAGATGCCCAGTAAATTTAAATCGTTCTTTTGCCTGGACACAAACTGTGTCACAGACTTCTTTAGCCATAATGGTGAGATCTTCATTTCGTTTTCGCTTTTTAACTTCAGTTGATTCTCTTAATATTTCTGATGGGGATAAAGTGATTTGATCCTTTATTAATAAAATTGCACGATAGAAATGCTCTAACGCAGAATGAACAGTGGAAGAGTTCGCATTGCGATTTTGAAGTTGATCATACAGCAGGTCAACATGTGGCATGATACGGTGGAAGAATAAAAGTCAAAAGAGGAAAGTTTGGTCATTCAGCATACGTAGAAGTCCCGAAGCTGCCTGGACTGTAGTAGCGTTCTTTGATTTCTGTAGTTCTTCAAAACATTCTTTTAACTCGTTAATATTTTCGTAAACAGTACTGACTACCCTAGAATTAAAATTCCATCTGGTGTTGGAACCTCGTGGGATTCTTTTGCAAACTAAGTCTAGTATAGAAAGGCGTTGTGGTGATCGAGAAAAAAAGTTGGTATTGCGTTTAAACTACTGAAAAATATACGCACTTGTGAATTTTGAGATGTTGCTTTTTCCATAATTAAATTCAGCTGATGTGCATAACAGTGAATAAAGTGGGCATTACTGTAAATTTCTTTAATTATGGTTTGTAATCCACTCTTTTCTCCACTCATTACAGCAGCACCATCATAAGTTTGAGCTATAAGCTTCTCAAAGTCATCTTTCAATACCACATCCAGTTGTTCCAAAATATACTGTGACAAACCCTTTGCATCTTGTGATTGGGGGTTGTAAAATCCCCAAAATCTTTCATACACTTCGCCTTCGTAACGAAACACAATTACTTCCTGAGTTTTCTCAGAAACATCTATCGTGTCATCTGCCATGACAGCTAGAAATTTTGCACGACTGATTTCATCAATTATTTCAGTTTGGCAAACTTTAAAAATACAATCCAATAACTCATTTTGAATTGTCTCTGAGTTTCCTTTGAACACAGAGGCTGTTTCAAAATGTGATTTTAAGTTTCCATCAAGCTTGCCAGCAAATTCTAGTAATCCTCGAAAAACTTCAGCGTTAGCAGATTCAGAACTTTCGTCGTGGCCACGTAATGGTAGTTCAAACTTTCCACAAAACTTAATGCAGTCTATTATTTTTGAGAGTATCTCTCTGTTTTTTTTCACTTCCTCGTTGCGCTTGACTATGTTTAACCTATATCCTTCGCTCTTAATTGGGTAGCGATATTTATTTTCCCAAGCATGGCCAAATCAATGACATTTCTTATGTGTCTCACAGAGCTTTCATGCTTTTTCAGTTTTTCAGGTAGGTGACATAAGTCCTTTACCCCCTGTTTTGTCCAAGCAGAATCCCCACCGTAAAGCAAGCATGGGAAACAAAACAGCGTATTTCTCTTGAGTCACAACCGCATAACCAGTCGTATTTAGCATAAATGTCTCGATTAAATTTTCTTTGGTAAGCACACTTTCTGCTTGACGATGTCTGAATAATTTTTTAGTCCGGCAGAGGACGACCATTACTTTTAATGCAAATTTTCTCAGTCAAAGATAATCGTGAAAAAACAATTTTCTGCAAAGACAACACACTCATTGTTGAATTATCTTTTAAACACACAGACATTAATTAAACCGTCATTTATTCCAAAAGACACAAACAAACAACATAAACGAACAGTTTCTGACTCGTAAACAGGAATTCAAACACGTGCCTTACAAATAAAACTCTAGATTGAGCTGCATCGGATGCAGCACGCCGCGATCATGACGACGGATAATCCCTGCCCCCGTACGCACCACTCTGAGCATGCGCACCAACCCTTTTAGCGGAGAAAATGAGCTGTGAGTTTTGCAGCTCGAAAGACACTTTTCCCACACGCTTTGAGAACATTCGTACGGAAATTGATCTTCCCACTTACGTTGCGGTCGCAAAAATTTGTTTATGAACATCGATCTGCATTCGTTCGGTGCCAAGTGCCAACTCGATGCGGTAAAATTATACAAGTGCGTTGAATAAATAAAAAAATATATTTTGAAATAAATTACAGGGGGTGCTGCAGCTCTGCAGCACTTATTGACGAGCCGCTACTGCTTCCAAGATGCCTCAAATAATCCAAATTGACCCTTGTAAAGAAAGCCCTTAAAAGTGATTAAAAATTAGTTGAAAATTAGTTGAAAATTATAATCTGAACCTATTTTACATTAACCAACCATTTTATTTGAAATTAAAAAAATCTTACGCTTTAACAAATAAAAAAAATCTGATGTGGGCAGCACACGACTTTTCCTACAATGAATTTACTTCTTTCACAGTGAAAAAATTATGTATAATATCCAAGGCATAGTTTTTTTTAGCGTTGAATATAAATTTGCACTTTTACGGATGACAGAATGTAAAACTATTTTGAAGTGCCCAATTAACTTATATTTCGTGCACCTCTAAATTGACAATGATCTATATTAACAGCATCCGCAATAAGCAATATAGTCTATATATTAAATTATTTTAATAATTAATTCATCCATTTGACATAATTTCCATTAATTTAGCATTATTTTTGCAATTTTGACTATATTTTCTTCAAGCTAGAGCCACATATTGTCCAGTTGGCGAAATTTCGCTATATTAGTCTCCAAGTTTGCCTTATTGCCAAGCATCACACACAATGAGAGAACTTTCTTTTTATATAAATAACTATTGGTGAATTGTTGGTCTTAAAAATACAAAACTATTACGCAAGTATCTTCTAACATGAATGGAACAAACTAGATCCACGAGAATGATGTTAACAAATTTGTCACATAATATTGTATGAAAAGTGAACATACTTCATGATAGTTAATACATTTTTAATTTCATGTAATATTTTTGATAAATTGATTATACATAATATATATATCTTTAGAATGCTACCATGAACCATTTTGAAGTTTATATCATTCATTTTCTAATGAAAAATTGCATACAAGATTATCATTTATGCAACATTATAGAAGGCTCTGATTCTTCTGAACATCTGATTGCATTTAATTGAATGCAATTAATCAATAGGCTTCCAGCATTCACCAATTGTAATATCTGTACCAAATTTTATTTGAAACGTTGCTTCATTCGTTCATGATATATTGCATTCACAGACTCATAGACACACACATAAACATCATCTCAAAAGTACTTGATTCGAGTTCAAGGATGCTTAAAATATGCTCTTCTATTAAAAACTGAATTCGAATTTTCGACCCCATCACAATACTTTCCCTATACATTATACTATGCACATAGGGAAAGTAACTAGTCTGCATGCATAATTCTAACTAGAAAAAATTCTCACATTATAAAGTATGTTTTTTGTATATGTACGAATAACTATTTCAGCACTAGCTATTTTAGTTTCTTTTGACAAAATAATGTGAATGTTTACCTTTGCACCAATTATCAATTAAGAAAAATACTTTTATTTTTCACCACATGTAATACAACTGACTGCCCTTGAGGTTTAGCCAGTTTACTAAATTGGCAGATTATACAGCAATTCTTACAATTTTAAGAAAATTCCTGGTTTCCTGGTAGCACAGTCAACAATTGAAATGGTAGTCTGATTTGTGAGTGTGCTACTAATTGATTAGTAATCTTTGATGTCTCAAAGTGCAAATTAGTCAAAATCTCAATTTAAAAATTTTGGCTCTATTACAATACTTTCATTATACAATGACAAACAAAAAACTTTCACATAAGGTAATAACCTACAAAATTAACACTAAGAGAATTGCAAATTTAAATTGTTACACCATACATATTAAATTTCATTATAAATTTACGGAGCCATGTAAACTAGTATTTTAAATTGCATTTTTTATTTCATACATTATCTAAGTTTAAATTAAAAAAATATTGTTTAAAAAAAATCATTATTATAAAATATGCTACACAGATGTGACTATATAAGTATAACATCTTAAATAATAAAAGGCAATGTTTGTGTGTGTGTCTGTCTGTCTTATACACTATAGGTTCAGCGACCGCACGTTGGAGAGCTACAAAATTTGGCAATCGGAGACCCGGGGGGGAAGGGGACATGTGAAAACCGATTTTTAAAATTTTAATTACTTTTTTGTTATTTAATGTTTTATGCGATTTCGACCATTTTTTGCCAGTTTTGCCCTTTTTTCTCCACGATCCAGACGTCGTAAAAAAAAAACAAATTACACCACCGGAAAGAGCAGACAATTGCGAGTAAAAATATATCAATTTCAAATCTCAATTTCGATTTCTAATATTTTTTAAAGATTTTAAAACAAAAGTCACTTTCGGTTCCAAAAAACCAACTTTCGTTTTTAAATCCTCCTATCATAAAAACTACTTATAATTTCGACTAATAATTTACATTTTTAGAAAGGTCAAAGATCTGGCATTCTTACAAGTTCAATCTGCTCAAGAAATAATGAAAATTGCCCGCAGGATCGCAATTTTAAAGACATCATGATTTTATATTTTTCGGCCAAGCTCCGATTCTTCTCTGACAGTCCCGCCCAGAAATGGGGGGGACGTCACGCCGTTGCATCGGGTTAGAATGATATTTTAAATGATAAAATTAAGAGCTTAGCATATGGTCATTATAAAATTTAAATGATTGAGTTATGGTGGATTGAATTGTGGTGATGTATTGTATACATTGGGTGAAATTATTATATTTATATTTTAAATGATAGAACGATATGGATATTTTAAATGGATATATGGAACTATGGAATGAGGATATTTTAAATGGCATTAATGAAAAGCTTAAACACTGAAGAAATAAAAAATAAATAAAAAGAAAGTTATAGAGATTGTCGCGGTGCCTTAAAATTTCATTATTAGTTTTAACACCATTAAACTAAACCAAACTTTGTCAACTCCACGGGGTTGAGGGCGCGGTAGCCCAGTGGTTAGCGCGTGGGAATTGCACTCGGTAGGCACGGGTTCGATTCCCGCCATTGCCAAAACTGCAGCCTTGTTCACACGGAGTACGATCACGTTAAACATTTGGGTCCGTAAGTCCATCCGAGAGGTTGGTGATAGGGGAAGGAGGGTATGGTCCCTGTGGATGCCTCCTCCACTGGGTTCCCGTCTAAATTGGGTGAATAAAAAGAAAGTTATGGAGATTGTCACGGAGGGCCCAGTAGCCCAGTGGTTAGCACGCAGGAATTGCACTCGGTAGGCTCGGGTTCGATTCCCACCACTGCCAAAACTGCTGCCGTGTTCATGCGGAGTACGATCACGTTAGGCATGTGGGTCCATAAGGCCATCCGAGAGGTTGGTGGTAGAGAAAGGAGGGCACGGTCCCTGTGGATGCCTCTCCCACTGGGTTCCGGTCTAAATTGGGTGAATAAAAAGAAAGTTATGGAGATTGTCGCGGAGGGCGCAGTAGCCCATGCTGGTAACTTGAAATTTATTGGATTTTATCCATTCGAAAAAGAACCAGATGTTAGCAGAGTGTCGTAGCGGATGTAAGCAGAAAATAGTCAACGTAAAAAAACAAAACAAAAAAAAAAAACTAAATTTATTTTCACAAACTCAAAACATTAAAATAACATAAGACTCTATCACTTTCCATAACTTGGAAAAGATATTTGCAAATCGTTGAATACAAGTCTTGAAAAATTACAGTAGACTTAACAGCAGTTCAGGCCTAACAAACATTGGCCATTAATATTGTCATAGCTGGCGTACATGAAGATACTGATCAAACGTAATCATGATGTTACATCACGAAGACGAAGCGATAATCAAACTATCAACTGATACAAGTACTAGCTTAAATAGCCCAGTATCATTGAAGTTGTAGTTAATGCTTTCCTTCCGGAGTATGCTAATCTCTAATCAGTTGAAGTAGAAATTAGCATAAACCGGAAGTTGACGTCTCAATTTGCAGGACCACAGACCATGGGGGGAAAACTTCTTAAGAAGTGATCCAAAAATGATTAGCCAATCATAACGAAGTATCTTTTGAATTTTAGACCATACATCGACCGATTCAAGTACGTGCTTGTTTACAACCGAAGTTTTTCTAACAGCCCAGTGGTAGGCACGCGGGAATTGCACTCGGTAGGCCCTAGTTCGATTCCTGCCACTGTCAAAACTGCCGCCGTGTTCACGCGGAGTACGATCATGTTAAACATGTGGGACCGTAAGTCCTTCAGAAAGGTTGGTGGTAGGGGAAGGAGGGTACGGTTTCTGTGGATGCCTCCCCCACTGGGTTCCGGTCTAAATCGGGTGGCACTTCCTGGCCGTCCAAACAGTTACCTTACACCTTTCTGGTAGGTCGCGCCAGCGAGTTTGCCATGGTCAGAATTTTCAAGGGTAGCGAACAGGCTGGTCGCCAAAGGCGGCTAGTTTAACATAATTTATGGTAAACAAAAATCATCAAACATTTTTTTTTTAATTTACACAAAATTTTGGGGATACTATTTGTTCAATTTGTGATGACTTTTACAAATAGCAATAAAAAATACATTTCTAACTGATACTTTATATTTTAAAAAGACTCAGACATACCTGCGGCCACTTTTGGGAGATTCTAACCCAGAATTTATACCTGAGCCATTGGAAGAGTTCTTGTCCCATTTTTTATCAGCTGGGTTTTCAGAGTCCTGATGATAAAGAAAAAAAATCTTATGTTCTTTTCACTAAATTTACTAAACACATAACAGAAATTTTGCACTTTTCAAGCTACAAAATGCATAAATAATGAGTTAAACATACCACACTGCAATTTTCTGCTTGAGCTCTCCTATAATAAAAAATTGAAGTATTAACTAATGTTAAATTAAAACAATTAATTAAAATTAATTTGAAACAACACAGTAGCACCAATCAATATATTTGATAACTCTCAAACAACTTAAAATCTCATTAACATATCCCCTCACTGGGAAGAAATGTGGGTTCAGGCTAATGGTCCAAGTACAACATTCTGGGAACTTTTATATTGGCTTTAAATGCAGGTATATTTCTTTTATTAAGAATAGGGTTCTTATTTCCTTTCACAGGAACTATAGTCAATATCTTCATTTGAAACTCTGCAGCTGTCAAAGGCTTGTTATTTATGTATTTTTTAGGATGTTGGTAGAAGGAGATTTCTCCAGAGTGTTGGATGCTTAGATCTTCTGATTTCATTCCCACTCCATACCATCTTTTCTACTTCTACATCCATTTAGGAACTAAGTTAAGATTTTTTTCTTTTGTCATGTTTTTAATATAGATATTTACATTTTATTGCGTTTTACTTTTGGTATGCTTGTTAAATCTGGGGATTTGAAACTTTTGCTTATTAAAAGGGAGTAAATTAAGTTTCAAATAGTAATGTACCAATTAGAAGTTCATAATTCCCAAATTATATCTGGAATCTTGCTACATATAAGCTTGTTATAAGTGGGTCCTATTGTGTCTACAACAATGGCAGTGTTTCCAAATACAATAGGAAACCAGTTATAGTGAACCAGAGGTTATAATACATAATCCTTTATAGTGTAAAAAATATATAGTCCATATAGAAGTCCTATTCATGTAGTGTAATAAGACCCCATTTGTAGAGAACTCATATATAAGGGATTTTGGATATAGTGATTATCGGATTTCAAACTAAAATGGGATAAAAAAAAAAAAAAATGGGAAAAATGAATTTAGAACAAAATAATAGACAATGTGATATTTTTATTTGTCTAAAATGTTACACCGACTGGATCACACTGTACAACATATGAAAAAACTAAAATTTATCTAAAAATTATAATGTAGATTTCAATGAACAGAAATTTGCATACGAAATTATTTATTCGATTACAATAAATGCACCTCAGTACAGTTAAAAGGAGCCGAATAACATTCGAGAGGTGCACTGGACTATTGGGTATGATGAACCACTGGATGCTAGATTAACAAAAATTTACTGTATAATAAAAATTCCCTTAAAAATGATGTGAAAGGAATTCCTGAGCAACTTGCAAGAGCTTTTTTATGCAAACTTTTCAATATTGCACACTCTAAGGGCACCGTCCGTCCAAATAGTTGCTCAAGTACTCAGACAACTCGGACGGTCTGGGTCTTCAACACTCTAAGGGCATCTTCCCGGCCGTCCAAACAATTACCTTACACCTTTCTGGTAGGTCGGAAGGTCTGGGTCTCAACAACAACACTCTAAGGGTAAGAAAGCCTAAGAACAAGAAGGAATTCATAAGATTTACACAGATGGGGGTGCCCGGCCGTCCAAATTGTTGCTCAAGTCCTTGCTGACGAGCCGGACGGTCTGGGTCTTCAACAGATGGGGGCGCGGTAGCCCATTGGTTAGCGCGCTGGAGTTGCACTCGGTAGGCCCGGGTTCGATTCCAGCCACTGCCAAAACTGCCGCCGTGTTCACGCGGAGTACGATCACGTTAAACATGTGGGTCCGTAAGTCCTTCCGAGAGGTTGGTGGTAGGGGAAGGAGGGTACGGTCCCTGTGGATGCCTCCCCCACTGGGTTCCGGTCTAAATTGGGTGGCAATTCCCGGCCGTCCAAACAGTTACCTTACACCTTTCTGGTAGGTCGGATGGTCTGGGTCTCAACAACAACAACACTTGCAACAGACCAACGGCCCTACCGTGCTGAAAACACTGGTTCTCGTTAGATCACCAAAGTCAAGCAGCACCGGGCGCGGTTAGTACTTAGGTTGGTGACCACCTGGGAACACCGTGTGCTGTTGGCACATTTCAGACGAGGTAGCCCGGTGGTTTGCACGATGCCACAACTGCCGCCGTGTTCATGCGGAGTACGATCACGTTAAACATGTGGGTTCGTAAGTCCTTCCGAGAGGTTGGTGGTAGGGGAAGGAGGGTACGGTCCCTGTGGATGCCTCCCGCACTGGGTTCCAGTCTAAATTGGGTGGCATTTCCCGGCCGTCCAAACAGTTGCCTTACACCTTTCTGGTAGATCGGACGGTCTGGGTCTCAACAACAACACTTGCAACAGAAAATCATAAGTGTTATTTTTTAATGAACTCTACTTCAAGATGTGACAGAGCTGTTTCAAAATAGTTTTATAGTTTTTTATAAATGTAAGCAGCAGAAAATAATGGCTTACTTCATATAGCAGTATATGTAATGGTTTACAAGAAAAATGTCCAGTTGTCAGAAATTCCAAAATTGAGTTTAGAGTCTTGTTAAATACAGCTTTTCAGGCTAATTCTATTAATAAAATATGCCTTTATGATAATTACAACTCATCTTACAAATTTTGCATTATTAATCAATCAAGCTAAATTAAAACAGACAAATAAATACAGCTTGAAAGTTTTAGGATTGGTACATATGGGTTTAAACCATACTTGTTTTTGTTTAAACTATTTTTTTAGTCAAAATTCTCAAGGTTTCAACCATTTTTTTTCATTTTTTAAAAATAAAAAATCTGTTTTTTTCCAACTCTGGTTCATAGAAAACATATAATTTTTCAGAACTAGCAACATGCAAAGCATATGAAAACATTTCCTGTATTTAAGAAGCATGCGGCTACCTCATTTCACTGAAAACTCAAAAGGGTACAGTTGTTGGTATAATGGTTATACCATGTTATCTCAGAAGTAAAATTACTGACAACTGGAGCCTTTTCTTGTAAACCATCACATATTGATATTACATACTATATTTGTAGATGCATTGCAAATTAAAAATGTTGAAGAATATGTGTAGAGATTCATTGCTTTGCCTATAACAAATTTTGGTTAGATGGTTGATTTTTGGGAGATATTTTTCAAAATATCATAAATATTAGTGACTGTTGCCGCCATGAATTTACTGTGCAGTGGCAGGCCACGGTCATATATCAAGGTGAATCAAGCTATTGATCCTATCTCAGAGTTATTGCAAGTAAGAACTTTTAAAAAAGCAATCCGACTGGGTTACCAAAGATGGCTAGTTCACATTAAATGTCATATTTTCAAGTACTGAATTTTTATTTTCTCATACTAAGTAATATAGTATAGAGAAAGTTGTTTTCCTGAAAATTTTTGAAATCAACATTTTGATGCCAAAGTATGTTTCAGGACCTCTTGAACATGTTTTGACTATTTTTGGAGTGTTCAAGCATTAAATTTTTACTTTCTCATACTATGTAATATATAGAGAAAGTATTGTTTACATTAAAATTTTTGAATTCCAGATTTCGATGCTAAATTATGTTTCAGGACCTTCTGAACATGTTTTGACTATTTTTGGAGTGATGTTTCTGGTGTCTGCCTGTTTGTAGTCAATTTGTGTACATGATAGTTGACACAAATATTAATCAATTTTCTGAAACTTTATATCCAGCTTTGCTAATGAAAAAAAGCTATAAATTTTTAAAATTCTAGTGAACATTTTGAAATTTTATATCTTTTTAACATGGCAGCATAGGCAAAATTTGACATAATTATGGATAAAAGGGGTTATTAATGGCTCCATGGTCATAAAATAATATATATATATTCATAATTTCAATAACTGTTGTGAAAATAGCCATGATACAATTTTTGTGGTCATGACATCATTAGCTCTCTCAGGGGGCATGTTACCCCCTCGTATCATTGTCAGGGGTACATTGTCAAGTATGGTATTAATTAAAATATTTTTTCAAGCCCTTTAAAAAAGTGAAGGATGACACGCTATAAATGTAATCATTTGGATCAACGATACCAATTTTTAAAAATTTTCTTATAAAATCTGAAGAAAGAAAAATAAAAGAAAAACACCCACAAGCTACTTAAAAATGAATTCTGGTATGAGAAAGTCGAGTGGAGCCACACTCCGGTTAATACAATATGGTTAAAGATAGACAGGTGTTTAGCTATAACATAAAACAAAATAAATAAATAAAAATAAATTATATTTAACAAACATGTTTTAATTTATAGTGCACAGGGGATTGTGACTCAGATCCAGTCTGTGGGCAGCAAGTTGGAAAGCAGTGTTTTATACTAAAATTCCAGAAGTTAATTTACAACATGCCAGTTTCTCTGCGCTATATCAACTTCCATACTTCACAGGTGTCACATTAAATTGAAAGATAATTGAAGTTATACTTTTCATTCAATTTCCTAACAAACAGCAGTGTATCCTAAATTTGTATAAATTACCTACGTAAATGCATATATATCTTCACTATGAGACTTTCTCTACAACTCTACTGGATATATAAATTCATAAAATAATTTTATAAAAGTAAATAGCTGAGTACTTTACATTGCATTAGAATTATTTAATGTTAATAATAAAGCTGCAGTGTACCTTCTCGCCAATGTTTTAGCCATTTCATCCATCATACTAGCCATTCCACTGGGAGGACCAGGAGTCTTATTTTGTTCAGTAATAGAGTCTGCCTACATTGTTAAAAAAGAAGAAAATAGATTATACATCAAAACAATTATTCAAATTAGCTTCTATTACAGAATTTCAAATACTAAATCTTTAAAATTTTTCCAAAGCATACTAAATAAGAATAATAAAAAATAATCATCACTAATACAAATTTCTCTATCAGAATTTAATTGGATGTAAAATTTTTTTTTCATCAACGATTTTCAAATGTTTGGTAGACTTTAAATTATATTTTACATGAATGATCATAAGTAAGAAAAAGTATATTAGGAAGAGTATATTAGTATACTTCAAGAGTATATTAGGAATTTTTACAACCGGATCATAAAATTGAAAAAAGTTTATCTGATCAGAAGAACAGGTAGATTTAGATACAATTGTGAACTAAAATAAAATAAAATGTTACACTCGATTCCAGCCACTGCCAAAACTGCCGCCGTGTTCATGCGGAGTACGATCACGTTAAACATGTGGGTCCGAAAGTCCTTCCGAGAGGTTGGTGGTAGGGGAGGGAGGGTACGGTCCCTGTGGATGCCTCCCCCACTGGGTTCCGGTCTAAATTGGGTGGCACTTCCCGACCGTCCAAACAGTTACCTTACACCTATCTGGTAGGTCGGACGGTCTGGGTTTCAACAACAACAAAAAAGCCCTGCAATTTTTTTAGTGAGACCTCATTGTGAAAGCCACAGGTATAATCATACTAAAAGTTCGCTAAATGCATCACCAAGTGTTACAGACAAACAGAGGGATAAGCATTTCTTATACTAGAAGACATGCCCTTCATATGACGGAAATAAGAATTTGCAAGACATTACTTCCCATTTGGCATCATTTTTATTAATTTGGCGACATCCCACTAAATTTCTTGCCAAGTGTTACGGACGAACAGAGAACTGAGTTAATCTTATTGTCTACTCTTACGTTCTTTTCAAGATATTAAACTTTCATCAATTTAGCAAATTTCTATCAATTAGGTGACATTTCGGGCAATTTGGCAGCATTTAAAAAGTCAGCAAGTTGTAGATATTTCGACAAATTCGTCACCAAAATTTTGTCAAACGTTAGGGACGGAAAAATAGGTTATTCTTATTGTAGTTTCTTATATTCTTTCCAAGATATTGAATTTCATCAATTAGTCAGCATTCTCACTGATTTAGCATAATTTTTATCAATTTGGTGACATTTTCATTAATTTGGCAACATATTTTAAAAGTCGCCAAGTTGTCGACATTTCACCAAATTCATCGCCAAAATTTCACTAGGCATTATGAATGGAGAAATAAGTTATTCTTATAGCAGATAAATAACTATTGGAGTCCAAATTAGAAAGTATTACCCAAAGTATCTTTTCTCATGATTGGAACGAGCTAGATCCACGAGAATGATGTCACCAAATTTATCACATGATATTACATACAAAAAGTGAACATATTTCACGATAGTTAATATTTTTATTTTATGTGATTTTTTGATACATTTATTTGAAAAATGTGAAATATCTCGAGAACAGTTCATGTGAGCATTCTAAAATGTTTGTAAATCGTTTTCTAATGAAAAATTACTTAAGAAATTACTATTTGCATAATTTTATTAAAAGTTTTGATTTTGTGATGATTTTTTCAAAATTTTACTCCAAAATTTATGAGGGTTCTGAGCACACGATTGAGTTTAAAAACAATAGGTTTCCAGTATTCACAGATTGTAATTTTTGTACCAAATTTCATTCGCATTGCTCTATTTATTCATGAGATATCGTCTACACAGACTCACTGACACACACAGACATCACTTCAAAAACATCTGATTCGTGTTCAGAGATACTTGAAACATGATCTCCCATCGAAAACTCAAATTTTCAATCCGGTCACAATACTTTTTTTATACATTATACTGTGTATATAAGGAAAGTAAAAAAATCGAGAACCATGAGATATGAAACACCATGCCCCCACAGCAATGCGAAAAACTGTTCAGTCAAATTGACACCTGATCATTACTTTTACATGCAAAACAATTTTTCTTACTTCTACTGTAATTTCTAAACTGCTTAGCATTATAGCACTAAGGAAATTAAGCACATTTTAAGCACTTTGATACAAATGTGAGCAGTTTTAAAGTCCTAAAAATGAAAATTAAGAATTAAGCAACTTTTAAGGACTTTAAGAACCATAAGCATCCTGTTTTCAATAGCATTAAAACCCTAATTGTTGTGGTAAACAAGAATTGACAAAACTCATAAATTTTTTTTTTATGACAAATGGTTAACAAAGACATGGATTATTTTTATGATGAAAATTTAATATAATGCCAAAACTTAAATTTGCTATTAAAAGCTATCAAAATTAAAATGCAATGAAAATAAAAATACAATGATTATTTTAAGGAGAAATTGTTCACTTTTTGTGAAAGCGTACGACCTATAGCAAAGCTTAAAATTAAAAATAGGAAGTTTTCACAATTTTGGAGAAAGTAAATGACGACTAAAAAGAAAAACTCAAAACAGTAAGAAACACACACACAATTTTTTTTTTTTTTTTTTTTTTTTTGTTCTATACATATAAATACATCTAGAAAGTACAAGCACAAAAAGTTATAGAGATTTTGGCTAAAAACACAAAGCTGGTATGAATGGGTTATCACAAATTTTAAGAAGTATCAGATGAAAAAAATTTAACACTCACACTGTGCATTAGTTAACATGAAATTAAACTACTTTATTGAATAATTTTGATCAATATATGCACAGTTGTATACACATGGAAGCATCAGCTCAAATGAAATTTTTCAAATCCCAGTTTCTTTTCAATTAATTTTACATATATTTCAATTAACAAAAATTTCAAGAAATATCAGGTTAAAATAGAGTTCATGAAAAATTCATGCATGCATAAGGTGTAGAAATGATAACTTGAGGACAAACATGTAATAATACATCACTATTAAATTTTATATTTGGGAAGACTGTGTACATTACTAGAGGAAATTTCACAATTTGCATGATAAGAATGTACAATATTTGAAATTATAAAATTTGATAGCATTGTTCTCCATGAAAAAATAATCATATACTGTAATGATGGGATGAAAAAAGCCCTGTCAATTTTATCCCCTGCTGCTAGAAACTAAACCGATTGTCACCTTACAATGTTCAAGAGTGATAAGCAATTGCTCCAGTTCCATTATAGAGTTGTATGGTTAACTAATCAATTTGAAGTGTTAAGATGATTTATGCTGATACATTATGTTAAAACCTTTACATACCTTCATAAGCATAGTCAAAACTGTTATTTTCCCATATAGTTATATAATTGTCCAACACATTTTTATCTTTCCAGATCCTCCAACTCCTCCCACCCCTAATGACCTAGATGGCTGAATGTTTGCACATCTATAGTATCAATCATGGGACAGATCCTAAATGAGTTAGAATTTTAATCCCTCCTAGAGGTGGAAAAAATAGGCATTCGGAAAGTCTGTCTAGATTCTCTAGATGACTAGAAGGTTGAATCCTAGCACACTTATAATATCAACAGAAGGTCAGAATATAACAGAACCAGATTTTATACTTCTCCAATGGGGGCAGACAAAATTTAGGGGGATCGAGGAATCAATCCTCTAGAAGACACCTCAGTGACCAAGAAAGCTAAAACTTTGCACACTTATAATATTGACCTAACAGAGTCATTTTTGATTAAGATAACTACTTTTGACTCTAAGCAACATATATTGTTAAAATATATATATATATATTGTAAGAGACATTCTGTAGTTTTCCAAAAGGACACTAGATGGCAACACTGAACCAGACTTAAGAACATTTTGTTTTGTTTACAAATTAGTTGAGTTCGAAATGACGTTCGAAGCATATAGCTAATGTGTTGTAAGCCATAGCTAATCCTAGCTATGCTTTGTAAAATATTTGTAATTTTTAGGTATTATTAAATGTTGTGATGTTTTGTGAAGTCTTAAATGGTGAGTGAGTGTTTTCCTAACCTCTACACCAGAAAAAGCCTTATAAAAAGTGGCGACCAACGAACGGCCCTCGAGTCTTGGGTAAAGTTTGGAACATTCTATATTCATCTCTAGTCAGTGGAAGTCAGATAAGTAATTTTTGATTAGCATAATCATGTTTTAGAAAATTAAAAGTTAAGAGCCACCTTGGCTTAAATGGAATATATTGATGTTATCAATCCTGACATATAAGAATTTTGAAATCGTTCGTATTTTCGTTTTAATGTTATTTGATAGTAACTGTGTGCAAGTACTGTTCTGCGTGAGTTGTAAATAATAAGATGAAGTTTTGAAACTTTAATAGATAAAATTGATGCATAATATTGATATTAAGTATATTAAAGTGGTATTTATAAGAAATTTGAAATAAATATAAATTTGATAATAATGTTGTTCTTGAGTCACTCAAAGATGCAAATTCTATTTCTTTGAATTATTGAAGTGAAAGTGATTTCTGCCTCTTTATTTAGAACTTTTAGAACAATCTATTTTTAAAATCATTTAGAACAATTTTCAAATTTAATAGAACTGAACATTCACATTTGTAAAAGAATAGCAAAGATAACGATGGCATTCTTAGCAAAAGGAGAAAAAAAGCTGATCTGAAACGGTTAGCTACTCAATTAGGAGAAAACGGGAATGGTAATATGAAAGTCATTGAACTTAGGGATATTATTCTAAAGAGCAAGGTATATAAGGAGGATGAAGAATCTGTAAGAAATCTTTTTGAGGGTATTATTGCGGAAAGACTGGAAGACGAACAGAGGGTAAGAAAGAACGAACAAAGAGAAAGAGAACAACTAGAAAAAGAAAGAGTAGAAAAGCAAAATAGAGAATTTGGGATAGAAAAGCTAAGGTTACAGTTGGTCAATCAGAAAGAAACTGCATTCATAGTAATTCAACAGGAAACCTCCCATATGAAAGTGGACCTAAAGAAAATTTTGCCAAGATTCAATCAATCCTGAAATAGATGATATGAGCTTGTTTTTAGTCTTATTTAAAATACACGTGAAGATCCTAAAAATTCCGAAAGACATGTGGGTGACTCATCTCATAGGAGCACTGCCCAACGATGTTTTAAAACTCATTGCTAGAGAGTCCGAAGAAAAAATTAAGGATTATTCTCACATCTGTGGCATTCTCTTACAACGATTTAAATTGATGGCAGAAAGGTTCTGAAAATTATTTTCTCAACATAGAAAAAGCACTGATTGAAAGTGGATAGATTTCTATTTTGAAATCATAAGTTTTTTTGAAGAATGGATATCAAAATTGAACATTTACACTTTTGAGCAGTTGCAGAATTTGATAATCTCTGATCAAACGAAAAAATGCTGCACTCCGGAATGCAAAGAACATTATTTGGATGAGTGAGAACAGATAATTTCTCCCTCAAATTTAGCTGATAAATTGGACACATACGAAAACTTATGAAATTCCTTTCCCAATGGACAGAAAAATATGGCCAAATCAAAAGAAATGCACACAACCGAAAATTTTGATCCCGTTAAGGAAACGGTACCCTTAAACAGAGGAGAAAAATTCAAGTATATTCGAGAAGAAAGACCTTCGTTAAGATGTTATGGGCGGAAGGCCTGGATTCATTAAAGCTAAATGTCCTTATTGCTCTCCAATCAAAAAAGAAATTTCCTCAAATAGCATAGAAGCATTCTCAGCATTCACTAAGGGTCCTCAAGTTACCCTGGTAGACATAACATTTTGTGGAAGAAGAAGTAGAGTGTGCGCTGATACAGGATTTTCACATTCCATTGCGGGAGAAAAGATGTTTAAAGTATTCAAAGAGCATGGACTATAATTTCAAAGACGAAGTTGACAATAAGTCTGGCAGGTGGTCAGCAGTCTCTTGTTGATTCCTACACTACCCAAGTAATGATAGAAATTGAAGGAAAGAGAGTATTGACAGATTTCAGAAAAGACAGAAAAGATGTTTAAAGTATTCAAAGAGCAAGGACTATAATTTCAAAGACGAAGTTGACAATAAGTCTGGCAGGTGGTCAGCAGTCTCTTGTTGATTCCTACACTACCCAAGTAATGATAGAAATTGAAGGAAAGAGAGTATTGACAGATTTCATCATCCTTCCAAACGCTACTGGAAATCGAACTCTTCTTGGAACAGATTTTCTGAAATTTGCAGGTACTGTTCTTGACATAAAGAACAAATGCTGGTATTTTTGTGATAACCCAAATCACAAGTATCCATTTGGAGAAGAATTGGGCATCTAACCCAATGTAGAATCTTACAGGGATAGACAAGTTCTGATTAACGTTTGTCAATTGTGGGAAAGTGAAAGAGAGAATCTTACAGCTACTCAAAGAAGTCAGCTTAACAGTCTACTAGGAAAATATGATAGTATCTTCAAACCAGGGGGAGAAGCCATCTCGATCATCGAGCATCATATTACTACAATTAATCAAGCTCCCATTTCTGTACCTCCTTACAGAATGTCACCTGCTCGAAAGAAGCTGCTCAAAAGGGGAGTTGATGATCTTCTCAAAAGGAACATTACTGAAGAATGTCAACCGCCCTATGGAGCACCTGTAGTTTTGATCCCAAAACCAGATGGTAAAATTTGACTGTGTGTAGACTACTGGAAACTTAATGCAGTGACTGTTCCTGACACTTACCCACTACCAAGGATGGATGATTTAATGCAAGATGCTAAACATAATTCTTTTATGTCAACCATTGATCTGAAATCTAGTTATCCAAGTAAATGCCAACCCAGCTGATAGAGATAAAACAGCATTAGTCTGTCCGTTTGGGACCTATTGATTCTTAAGAATGCATTTTGGTCTTCAAAATGTCCCTGCTACGTTTTAGAGACTAATGGACACATTTTATAGAGGGTTGCCAGCTCTTGCCTCTCTGGATGACTTCATAGTTTTGTCATCATCTTTTGAACAACATCTTAAAGATCTTGAAATGGCTTTAGATAAACTAATCAAATACAAACTTCATGCAAACCGAGAGAAATGCAACTTTTCTTGTTCTCGAGTTAAATATCTTAGACTCTGGATTGCCCCTAGTGGAATAGAGGTGAATCCTGAAAAGGTATCTTCCATCAGGAAATTCCTTCCCCTAAAAATGTGAAGCAACTGCTATCCTTCTTGCAGACATGTTCCTGGCATAGAAAGTTTATACCGAACTTTTTTGAGATTTCTCAACCTCTGAACAATCTAACAAAAAAGAAAACTCCCTGAAGTTGGTCTGAAAGTAAACAGAGAGCTTTCGACTCTAAAACAATTCTTGGTGTCCTCGCCTATTCTGAAGCAAGCTGATTTCACCAAACCTTTTGTGATTAGAACAGATGTAAGTAGCTATGCTTTGGGAGCTGTCCTTTAAAGCCAGTGATCGGATGAACATCCAGTTGAATATGCAAGTAGACTATTTAGTTCTGAGAGAAATTATTCCACCATGGAATGTGAAGCATTGGCTGTTATATGGGCATTAAACAAGTTCCGAGGATACATTGAGGGATATAATGTTACAGTGGCATCCAACCACCAAACTCTTACATGGCTCATGAAGCTTAAATCTCCATCTGGAATTTTAGTCTGGTAGGCATTATTGCAATTACAGTCTTTCAATTTGAATATGGAATACATTCCTGGAAAGTGCAACGTTGTTGCTGATATGCTGTCAAGGCCTGTTTGTGAACATGATGCCCCTTCATGCGAACTCTATACTGTATCTTTCGATGTTCCCTACAGAACACCTAATGAGATACATGAAGAGCAATTGAAAGAGAGGAAGTAGCAAAGATCATTCGCTCCTTTGAAAACATTGACAAAGCTGTAAACTATGCTAACTGGACAGAACAAGGCTACCTCATGAATCAGGGTATCCTCTACTGTTATGCTCCAGATTCTGAAAGTGAAGAAGCTCAATTAGTAGTTCCAGCCCATAAAAGAAATTTGATTCTGAAAGAACATCATGATGCTCCGATTGCTGGACACTATGAAGCTGAAGGAACTTTTGACCATACAGCGAAACACTATTATTGGACAGAGATGAGAAAATTCATATGTGACCATGTGAAAAATTGCATAGATTGCAACAGATATAAACCATCTAATCAGAAAGCGGCAGGATTGTTACAGACTCCAGTTCCTTCTCAATGTTTTGAGACCCTCCCAATAGACCTTTTTGGACCCTTACCAGAGAGTAAAGATGGAAAAAAGTGGATTTTGATAATAGAAGATATAGCTACTAAATGGGTGGAATTGTTCCCATTGCCCAATGCCACTGTGAAAGAATGTGCAATAACGCTGCTAGAAGAAGTCTTGATGAGGTATGGCATTCCTCTTCGGATCATCAGTGACAATGAGACTCAGTTCGTTTCAGCTGTGATGCAACAACTTTGTTGCTTGTTGAACATTAAACAGTCATTAATTCCTGTTTATCACCCACAAACAAACCCAGTAGAGAGAACGAACCATGATCTAAAGCTACAACTTGCAATTTTGGTTCAAGATAAACATGATTCTTGGTCCCAGAAGCTACCAGCAATCCGTTTTGCTCTAAATACCGCAAAGTGCCAGTCCACTAGACAAACAGCAGCTTTCCTAAATTTTGGTAGAGAACCTCACACTATAGATAATGTGACCAATGATATTCGTAGTGTAATTGAAAATGATAACTTTGTCCCAGAAATTACTCCTTATCTTAAAAAGTTTGCCAAATATACCGTACAGATTAAAGAAATTGTGGAGCATCAGCAAGAGGAAACATTATGCTGATCAAAGACGATGATCTGCTTAACAATTTATGCAAGGAAATCGAGTGTACGTAACTTTACACTCTATTAGTAATGCAGGCAAAGGAAGAAGTTAAAAATTTATGCCACACGGGATGGACCGTAAGTTATACTTGCACGGCGATTCCCATCCTCATACGAAGTAACTAGCTTAGAGAACCCCGAAGTACTAGTTAGAGTTTATCACTCATCTGCCTTGAAAGCTTATTCCCATGAAGACAGTGTACAACCCATGAATCCTCTGCGTAAATGTGGCCGCCCACGAAAAACTTCAAGTGCTCGTTCCTCACCGAGGCAGTTGCCTAAATGTCGGAACCAGAGGGGGAGATTGTAAGAGACATTCTGTAGTTTCCCAAAAATGGCAGCACTCAACCAGACTTAAGAACATTGTGTTTTGCTTACAAATTAGTTGAGTTCGAAATGAGTTTGAAGCACACAGAGTTTGAGTTTGAAGTACGTAGAGTTTGAGTTTGAAGCACGTAGCTAACGTGTTGTAAGCTATGGCTAATCGTAGCTATGCTTTGTAAAATATTTGTAATTTTTAGGTATTATTAAATGTTGTGATATTTTGAGAAGTCTTAAATGGTGAGTGAGTATTTTCCTAACCTCTACAACAGAAAAAGCCTTATAATATTAAAAAAAATGCAACTTGAGCTACTTTTAAAGCATGTCAGTTTACTTGTCTTTAAGAGGTTTAAATACTACTACTACTACTTAAGAATTGTAATTGTTTCACCACAATGTTACTAAATCTAAAGTCTTGAATAATATCTATTCTAATTATATAAATTATGAAAATTCTATCTAGTTCTGTTTCATATATTAACCTTCTAAATATAAAATTTATGATATGATTATTCATTGAGTTACTGTACACCTCGGTTTTAAATTATATAATTCCATTAAAATATGAAATGCGAAATTATTTGAAAAACAATACTTTATGCGAAGAAAAATATAAATAACCCAATTTTAAGTGCACATACCCTTTGAGTCTTTTTCAATTTTGCATTGGCTAATGCAGATGCTAAAGACATATTTGCTGTGTTGGGGCGATTTAAAGATGCTCCAGGAGGCGGTGGAGGACAAGGAGGACTAGAAAATCCTCCAGATGGAGGAGCAGGAGGTGGAGGAGGTCCAGAGCTTGGTATGCTTGGCATGCTTGGCATACTCGGGGGAGGACATGGTGGCAAACCAGGACCAGGAGGAGGAGGCGGTGGTGGTGGAGGAGGAGGCGGTGCAGCACTGGGTTGAGCAGGAGGTGCTGGTGGCTGTGGAGGAGCTGGTGGTGCACAATTAGGAGCTGCTGTTCTGTGTAATGTGTTGCTCGGTGATCCAGAGTTCATCTGGGAACCATTAACTACAATAAAATGAAATAAATTTTAGTTTATTGTGAAGGAATATTTATCAATGACATTTAAAGAAGATTTACTCATTGAATAAACCTTTTTATGATGTTGTTAAAATAAATGAGTTTTCCTTTAAATTCAGCATGATAATGGTACAGCATTGAACATTAAATGTGCTTATGAAATACAGCAATTGATTTAGCAACTATATTTTAACTTTAATATATTTAAGCACTAGAAACTGTACCCAGAATTGCTCAGAATGTAAAATTGGGATTAATTTAATCAATTCATTAAAGGCTTTGAAAGGCTTAGTCACTACTGAAAGAGCATACACTTCAATGACAAAACACATGCGAGCACATGCTTGCCCAATATAAGTGCCTAATCAAACCTTAGACCGCTGATTGGTTACGTAATATGCCTTGATCCTGGTGATGGGCACATTGAATGGTACACCCTAACATGGCTGCGTATTATGCCCTAAATGCGTCTTTTATCCTCTGCTTGGATGTATAAGATGTATAAGCTCTTTGATAGGTTCTAAATAAGTTTTTGACAGACACTAAAAAAGCTCTTTTAAAGCGTCCTAAATAAGCTTTTTGTTACACCTTGAATAATCTCTTTTGATATGTCCTGAATAATCTCTTTTGATATGCCCTGAATAGGCTCTTTCCATGAGTCCCGAAGAAGCTCTTTTGATACACCCTAAATAAGTTCTTTTGATCACCTTAAATAAGCTCTTTTGATATGCCATAATTAAGCTTCTTTGATTTGCCCCAAATGCACCATCTAAGCGGGTGCATAATCTCTTTCGATATGCTCCAAATAAGCTCTTTTGATATGCCCTGAGTAAGCTCTTTTGATATGCCCTAAATAAGTTCTTTTAATACACCCTAAATAAGTTTGTTTGATAAGCCCTAAATAAGCTCTTTTGTATGCCATAAATTGCTCCTTTAATTATCCCCAAATGCGCCTTTCACCCTTGGGTTAAAATGGTTTAAAAAATTGGGTTAGGATGGTTGTTTTATGATTACTGATTTAAAATTGAAAATACAGTAAAACCTATTTTAAAAACTCTTATCAATCACCTTGTTGTCAGAATGAATTTTAAATTCCAGATTTCAAATTTCATATCAATAGGTGTCTTTTCTAGCTCTATTAAATGACCACACTTCCTTCTCTAGGAAATATAAATTATTTGGTTTATAACACTGACAAGTAACTTTTACTTTGTTATATACTTAACATTTGAAACTTTAACATTTAGTTGTACACAGTAAATTTTCTCTCTCTTTTTTATTTGCAATGCTAAAGTTGATTTTTAACCCTTTCCAGACGGTTGACACGCCCACTCGTCAGCTGCGAACTTGCATTCAAGGACGGGCATCACGGATACGCATTGAGGAAAAATTAACCCTAAAAAACGACGGTCACGTATGCATATTTTCATATGAAACATTCTTACTTGAATTTATTTGTCTACTAGATGACATTAAATGTCCATGCGAACAACTCCAATGTATTTTGCAGATACTTTACCGTGGCATAAGGGGGATCCAATGAATTAATTCTCCATCTGGAGAGGTGAAATGTGATTTTGTAATAAACAGAGTACTTTTTGCAGCATCTACTGTTTTATAATTGAGTTTCGGTTGTCGTTTTGTTTTTCGCTTTATGATTTCGCTGGTAAATCATAGTAATATAAGAGAGTATTTTTTCGAGTTTGGGTTTTAGAGGAATGCGTGGCAGTGAAATTATTAGGTTATTTTGGATAAAAGAATGGTTGGGACAGAACGTTTTCTTTCTGTGGAAGAATATACTCGTTTAATAAACGAACCAGGCAGTAATGAAGTGATGCAGATAGTAAAGATTCATGGAACTGTGTTATTTCTGAAGATGAATATGAAAATCCAAGTGATTCTTCAGAATCTGAGTGTACTATTATTAAAACGCCGCAAGCTTCAGTAGCTGTTTCTGCGAATGATGTTTGGATGGGAGATTTGAAAGATCTAATTTCTTTTGAGTTTTTGAGTATACTTGGAATCAATCACAATATTATGCCGCCTAATTTAGATAAAGAAATTAATTTTTTTAGCATATTTTTCGATGATGAATAGTAGAATTCATAGTACAAGTAACTGACTGAGTATTTTGTATTGAGATTCGTAGAAAAAATATACATCAAATAGAAAATAAATATTTCTTTTATTCCTGAAAAAAGTAGATTTCTGTGTTGAATAGGTGATTTTTAGTGAATTTATTTCGAGAGTTAGGCTTAGCGCAAAAAGTTAGCCGTCCTTTGGGAACAGCTCGGAAGCGAAGCGCTCCGTCTTTTGGGCTAGGGTAGTTCCGGAATGCCGTCGTCCGGAAAGGGTTAAAAAATTCTGTTTCTCAATTTTTGAATTTTAAGACTTTTAATCATTCAATCTGCAAAGAGTAAAAGAATATCAAGAGGTAAATGATGTCTATCCAAAATTAGACAATAAGATCGGATTTCTTTATGAAACAAGTGGGCACTAGACTTTTGAGTAAAATTATATACATTTTCAAAAATTCATTTTCTGTATTCACATCTACACAATACATGCAGTATGCCACCTGAATTTGATCCAAATTACTTCAATGGTTTTTGAGACTATGAAGGTTAACTGATATTGACAAAGTTTTATTTTATAGCTGCTAAACTATATATATCCTTTGAATTTTTTGTGCATTAACATCAATGAATCTGACAATCCTGTTTAATATCTGCTAAGTTATATACATTTTTTGGATTATTTTCTGTGTTCACATCAAGACATGCAGTATACCACCAAAACTTGGTCCAAATCACTTCAGCAGTTTTTGAGATTATAAAGGGCTTACAACTTGAATGATCCCGTTTTATAGCTGCTAAGTTATACACATTTTTCAAACTGTGAAGGTTCACTGATTTGACAAAATCTCATTTTATAGCTAAACTATATACATTTTTGGATTTTTCCTGTGTTCACATCAAAACAATATATACATACAGTATTTCACTCGAACTGGGTCCGAATCACTTCAGTGGTTCTTGAAATTAAAAAGGGCCAAAGATTTTGAAAATTCCCTTTTATAGCTACTAAATTATATATAGTTTTTGGAATATTTTTTCTGCATTCACATTACATGAAACTTGTCATCCACATTTGGCCTAAATTGCTTCAATGATTTTTGAGATTACAAAGTTTCAACAGTGTATCTGCTTAGTCCTTTTTGGTATTCTACCCTCTCTTCTAATGTATTTATGGCAAAATTTTGACATGATTAAATCATGATCACCATATTTTTATTAGGCTGCATCGGTTGAAATAAAAAATTTGCTAAATCTACTGCTAAAAACATATCCATAAAAAAAAGTACAAGTCACAATTACTATCACTATACTTTCCTCTAGCTCTTTGCACGAGGAAAGTAAAACTCTTAAAATTTTGAATTTAACAAAATCTTATTGTTAATAAATTAAATGATTATGATAATAAATCAAAATGCCAATTTCTGGATGGATTTTTTAAGAGAAACTTCTAATTTGCAACACATGATACTTACTACTTCTTTTACTACAATAATTATAAAAAAGATAAGTTGATGGATGGAAACTAAATTTTGTAAAATTATTTTTGACATTATATAATAACATATTCAGAAGGTTTTTACTGACTTCATTTGTAACTCATATATGACATTTAAAATGATCAATTCTGCAAATGTAACTTTTATATAATGACTACCCCTCTTAATGATCATTTTTTTACTTCAACACAATGGGACCACTTTTTAGTGTATATGTAATTAGTAATTGTTCCAGTATGATTACATTTTAAGTAATGACCATTCATTTTTTTCTAGAACACAATGTGAGTACTTTCAAGTGTATATACAATTAGCGATTGTTCCAGTATGATTACATTGTAGTTCTTGTTTAGAAATCACAAAAGCCAATGAAGTACTTAATTTGGATTTTCTAGCTGCTCTGGCACTTGAGTCATTTTATAAAAATGTGTACATTCATTCCTACAGTGGGCCAAAAACGGGCTGGCATAAGGTTCAAAATCAAAACAATTAAAATGTACCACAAAACATAATGTAAATTTTATGTTACTATGATCAATGGAATCCGATAAATTAGGGCCTCTAAGACTTGAAAAATTGAAACATCTCAACCTCTGTTACATAAAATATGTAATCTAAACTCCTATACACAATTACCTGATCAGTAATATCACAACCTCCTTGCTTGCTACCATTACAATGTGATGTCACTTTCAGGAGAAAAATCCATTCTTCTAGTTGATAGTTAAAAAAATTAGGTAATAATCTACACACACACACACACACACACACACACACATATATATATATGCATTCAAATTTCCTCATAATGGTTTAATTTCTATTTATTACTTCTTTGTAATTTGTAGGCAAATTTTAAGTTAGTGTATTATGAGTTACAATTTCTGTCATTGGATTTTCATTTTATACTTTTTTATCGAAAACATTTTATTTATAAGCTGCATATGCACAAAAAATTAAATGTATTTTGCATTGTCTTTCATTTTTTATTACTCTAATAAGTTTGGTATTTCTAACTATTCATATCTGCAAACTATTCTTAACTCCTTTTGTAGGCTTCATATTAAAGAAACTTTCAATTTGCAATCTATTCAAATTCATGCTGCATTAGCGCTAAATTTAGTAATAGAATTATTATTATTATTATTATTATTAAATATTATTTTTAAATTTACTTTCGTCCAATGTTAATTGAAGATTTCTGTGGCTCATTCTCCTAATTTTATTCTGTTATTTTAAATGCCTAAGATAATTATAAATAAGTTACATGCATAGGCGTAGAGTTAGGGGGGGGGGGATGCCCCCCCCCAATATTTTGGTCCAAAATTAATGATTTTAAAAAATTTACCTCTTTTCTAGGTTGGGAACAATTGGGAATTTTTTTTTTATTTATATTGAATTTTGAACAATATGAAAATAAAATGTGATATTCAAATGTTACATGTGAAAATTGTAACTAAAAATGTAAATAAATTTTTTTGTCTACAAACGTTTTTTTTTTTTCAAAAAACAAACAAATAAAAACCGGTTATTTTGAGCAGTTATATCCACTAGATTAAACCGGAGATGATGATGTATTAGATGATGTATTGCTGAGATTTGAGCCAGATATTAAAAACTTGCGCGGCCAATGCTACGATGGGGCAAGCAATGTGTCCGGGATACATACGGGACTTCAGGTTAAAGTTCAACAAGTAGAGTCAAGGGCTCTATAAGTCCACTGTCAGGCACATTGCTTTAATCTCATAGCACAAGATTGCTTAAAAAATGTTGACCAGATTAGAAATACTATGTCCTTAGTTAAAGAGTTGATAAATTTTATTAGGGCTTCCCCTAAGAGACTTAATTTATTTACAAAAACTGAAGACTCGACGTCTTTAAGACCATTTTATTTAAGATTCATCTCGAAGACCTAGATGGACTTTAAGGCATCATTCCCTATGTTCTATTTTAAAAAACTATAAAGTATTGCTGACCTTTTTGGAAAATTTTTCTCTAACTGAAAAAAATGAAGCAGGTTCCAAAGCTGAAGGCTTTTGGAAGAAATTATCAAAATCAGAAACTTTTTTTTTATTACCATTTCTGAACAAATTTTGTGCCATATTGAGAAAACCAATGTTTTATTACATAATCACACTTTACATTTGAAAAAATCAATTCAGATAATCAGTGATTTAAAATTAACTTTCCAAACCATGAGAGAAACCCTTGGAGAAAAATTGTCTTCTATTGCTAACGATTGCAAATTATTACAGTTAAAAGAAATGAAACCTAAACAAAGAAAGAAAAACCCAAAATATGAATACAACCCATCAAGTCAACCACATGAATTTTCAGAACTGAAATTTTATGACAGAATTTTCAAAGAATCCATTGATAATGCTCTCTTTGGCCTCAACACAAGATTTAGCTCCGTATTTCAAGAACTTGTAGATAATGCTGAAGAGTTTCTAACCTGCAGGTCTGTTGGACCTGAAAAACTCATTAAATTTTATCAAAGTGATTTCGAACAAGACAGATTAGTATTTTACAGAAATATGTATCATCTGTTGCCAAGGGTTTTCAAATTAGAACTTTCTCTGATGTTCTGGATAGTTTTAAACAAGATCCCATAGCATTTTCTTGCCTCAGCAAAGTAAAAAAAATGATTTCATTAATATCAACAATACCAGTGACATCGTGCTCATCGGAAAGATCTTTTAGCATGCTTAGAAGATTAGAAACTTACCTGCAGTCAACGATGACTCAAATGAGACTTAACAATTTAGCCATAATTAAATTTTACAAAGAGGAAGCTGACAATTTAAACATGGAAAAATTAGCCAACGAGTTTATCATATTAAATCAAACCTGAAGAAATACTTTTGCTGTAATTTAATCAATCTTTATACACAAGACTGAAATACAAAATGTTAATAAAAGCTGTCTATTTGAAAAAATATTTTTTAACAATTTGTTTGTTTGTTTTTTTCTTGAAAATGTCTTTAAGACTCTTATAGATACAATAAACTCCGGATTATCCGCGGAATAGGGTGGCGCGATAACCACGGATAAGCAAATTTCGCGGATAATCCACAAAATAGCTGGAAAAGGACAAAAATCCACACACAAATGCATTTAAACCATTTTTAAGAATCATAATATAGTAGCACATACTTACACACATAGAGTTGTGACTTCATAAACGGTATCCTTAAGTTTTTACGAAAAACTCGGTTAATTGTTTTTGTTTTTTTGTTTCGATGCTCCTCTTCTTTATTTGCGATTGAAGTTTCGCTCATCGCTAAAATTACAAATTCAAACAGACGCGAGCAGATCGTGCACACAGATTGACCGCAACGTACTAAAGTGATGTGGTGTCAATTCTGACTTGAAATGGCAAGCTTAAAGGAATGGGGAGGTACGGAAAATGGCCTCGGCCAATTCGCCACGACCTTCAATCTGGTCCGAAACCTGACAAACGGCATATTCGTCCATTGTACAGGTTTCGGTGACCTTGGGGGGAAGGGATAGAAAAGAATAGGAACAATCAGATTGTTGCTCTAAAAATAGATTTTGCATTTGTTGATCATGAAAGGCGTGTTGGGTGTTTATTTCTCTACATTTCGTAAATGATCGTCGCAAAAAAAAAAAAAAAAAAAAAAAAAAAAAAAAGAAAAAAAAAAAAAAAAAAAAAAAAAATTCGCGGAAGACCGCGCGGACAATCCGCAAAGCGGATAATCCGCCCGCGGATAATCGGGAATTTACTGTATTGAAAATTGTGATTGTAAATTAAAGATCTTATATTTACACTTTATTTTAGAGTTATAACATCATTACTATTTCAAATAATATAAATGCTTCGATTTTGTTATCAAATATTAAAGTCAAAACTTTTATAAAAATTTTTAGGTTCTGATTTTCTTCTCTCACATCCTTTTCCATATACACCTTTTTCTTTATATTAGAGATAAATACAACTATTGCACTATGTATATTATCTAAAAAAATTATTGTATAAAACCATGTTTTAATTAAAAAATGTGAAATAAAAAACGAAATTATTGGCGGGGGGAGGGGGGGGGACCCAGCTCTCGCCCCCCCCAGCCAAAATGAAAAGTCTACGCCAGTGGTTACATGTATTATAATTCGTTCTCTTCCTTACAGATTATTACTAGTAACATGCATTGAAATTTTCTTATAATGGTTTAACTTCTATTTATTACTTCTTTGTAATTTGTAGACAAATTTTAAGTTAGTGTATTATGAGTTACAACTTCCCGAAGCCTGATTTAGAGTCATTTTTATCCATTTGGCAAGATTTTCGTTAATTTGGCAACATTTAAAAAAGTCGCCAAGTTGCTGACATTCTACCAAATCACTCGACAAAATCTCGTCAAGTGCTATGGACAGAGATATAAGTTATTTTTATATCACATAAATGACTATTGGCATTCAAATAAAAAAATATTGCTCAAGTATTTTTTCTCATGAATGGAATGAGCTAGATCCACGAGAATGATATCACCAAATCTATCGCATGATATTACATATGAAAAATGAACATGTTTCTCAACAGTTAATATTTTTTTTTAATTTATGGGATTTTTTGATAAATTTATTTGAAAATGTGAAATATCTCGAGAACGGTTCATGCTAGCTTGTTAAAGTCTCAATCGTTTTCTAAAGAAAAATTACATAAGAAATGTCTATTTGCGTAACTTTATTAAAGGTTTTGATTTTTTGATGATTTTTTCAAAATTTCACTCGAAAATTTAGGCGGGGGTTCTGAACATTTGATTGTGTTTAAAAACAATAGGCTTCCAGTGTTCATGGATTGTAATTTTTGTACCAAATTTTGTTCGAATCGCTCCATTTGTTCGTCAGTTATCGTCTCCATAGACTCAGACACACACACCATCTCAAAAACGTCTGATTCATGTTCAGGGATGCTTGAAATGTGCTCTACTGTCGAAAACTTAAATTCGAATTTTTGACCCCGTCACAATATTTTTCTTATACATTATATGTATATAAGGAAAGTAAAAATGAAACTTTCTCTTTTAAATAATATTGCATAAAAATTGAAATTTTAATTCGATTTTAACCAAACTAGGAGAGGACACATGCACAGTATTCTAAACTATCATGGAAAATTACAAATTATTTGATGCTATAGGTTTGGAACTAGCCTTATAGAAAATCTTTTAAAAGGCTTTGTCAGCAGTGGCTGTAGCTAGTTTTGTTTTAATATATATATATATATATATATATATATATATATATCAAAACTCAAAATTTAAAGCAGTTGACATAACAGAAAATTGCTTTGTTTATTTATAAACCCAGTTACATAAAATATATAATAACTTACCATTACTACTTGCATATTGTACTTGAAGTCCCATTCTACCTGTATCATTATCATTCCTAAAGGTGGAAAAAGCAATTACCAATTAGGCACATCATGCTTGTATGAAAATGCACACAGTATTACATTGCTATATATGTACTTTAAACATCAATCTTAAGTGTTTGATTATTTTCACATTTTTCTCCAATCTACCTCGGCTCTTGAGAGAAAACACCTTGCTGAGTTTAACTTTCAGGCAATACCTGGTACATTTTCTAGTTCTATATGAATAGTTTTTTTTTTTGTTCTTTTAACACAAATATACTTTGGGACCTCTTATAGCCTAGGTGAAAACTTATTTCCTTTGTTTGTTGTTCAATGTAATAGTAGCCAGTTTTTACAAAATATGTAACTGTGCATGAGTGCATGACACAGTAATGGCTTTAGATAAAATGTGTATTGCAGCAAAAGCTGCTGTACAAAGTGCGAGTTATATCATAATGCAACAAGCAGCATCCTTACAATGTGTGGATATAGTGGACGACATTTAGAGACATTGCTCTGAAAAGAAACGAAAATAGCACATAGCATATTTTTTTCAAAGGCTTTTTTAATAAATGTCAATTAACGATAAAATCCCACTCTACTCAGACAAACTATTTTTAACACAAATAATATTTCCAAACTTCATTACTCAAAACAACCCATAGTAGCATGCCAATATGGGTCCAATATTGTATATTTTGGCAATTTTATTGGAAATATTTTCACTGTAATATTCATTGCAGCTAAATATTGGAAATATATTGGCTGCTAATATTGGCTAAATGTTAAAAATGCAATACTGCTATAATATTGGCATTACATTGGAAATATTTCCAATGAAACACCAATATTGGAGACACATTGGTTGCTAAAATTGGCTAAATATTAGCATTAAAATATTGTTTGGATACTGGCACTACATTGAAAATATTTTCCATGAAATCCTAATATTGGTATGACAATATTGGTGACCAATATTCTGTTAATACTGATGTTACATTGGAAATATAAGCAAATAGTGTAATTTTCATTTTAAACAGGTGTCTGTTGAATTTATTATCTATTTCTGATATTGATTTTTTTTTGTTTCACTTTTACAGTAATAAAATAGGAAAAAAAAAAAAAAAAATTCGTTAGGAAGTTGTTTGCTAATAAATTAACAAATAACAACAATTAAAAAATCTTCAATCACAATCTAATTATTATCTATGTTTTTGCATACTAGAGTGTTTGGACAATAAAATAATTTTTTTTTTTAAATACTCTCCAAATTTTTGTTTTGGCATTTGTTATTGTATTATTATGCAAGCTTGTTACTGCTTTAACCTATCGACTTTAGTTTTGAAGATTAAGTATTAGGAATGTGTTTCCTTTTTTTTTTTTGTAATTTATTTGAACAAGAATCTACTAGCCATTCATTGCTACTATACAATGTTTGGGAAAATGGCATACAGTCCTATCAATGGAGCAATCTGCTGATTAGATGAATTAGGGAATGCTCATAAGTACGTCATGAAATCAGCTACTTAATCACTGCATACTATGTTACCTGCTGCGTTATACACAGATTTTTTTAGGAAAGACATTAAGAATTTCAAAAATTTTGTAAGGAAAGGAAAAGGTCTATGAGTGTACATTCTAGTTTATCTATTTACTATAGATAGTGACTATGCATGATCGAATAAAAGTAACGGCAGAGAATTAACAAAATTAGGATAATAGACTCAACAAAATGAGATGGATGAAAAAAAATTCAATTAACAAGTTGTAGGGTATTGCCTAATATGCAGGAATCCACACTAGGAATGAATAAAATGCATAGATAGAAGGCAATACATATATATCAATAAGTTGGTATGTAACATAGTGACATTTGTAATTATTGTCAAATTACATAGTAACATTCTTTTTCTCATATTCAAATGTGTATTATTGCTGATGGAGGCTATCTTGAACAGGCTGTACATTAGATTCCTATGCATGCAATCTTGTTTATTTTAGAATTCCTGAGTAGGAGAATAATTCACCAATAACCATATTGTGTCCAATAAATGCCTTTTGTAACAGTTTTAAGATTAATTTCCAATAATTAGACAATACTCTACAATCTTGTAAATGGCTTTTATTCCCTGTCATGCTTTAAAATCGAGTTATCCCAACTTTTTAAAGTCTCCACTAGGGTCGTTGCAATCACTTTTATATCATTGGGCATGTTGACTAAACAGTATAATATGTACATTCATGGACATTTCCTTACAAAGTTATTGGAGCACTTAAGGATTTTCCTAGAACCCTTGTATAATTCTTGTAGACAGCAATTTTGTAACTCTATAAGCTATCTTACTTTTTTACAGTGCAACACACAAGTATCAGCAACAAATGCGGCGGTAGAATGTGGTATACTACCACCATATAAATTTATGACAAAAACCCTACTTTAGTTACAATACATAATACAATAGCAGTAACATTATTAATTATCATTACTATCATCTCTATTAAATCCTTTGAGTATTGTGGTATGATTGATAACATTGGGGGGGGGGGGGGTAAGATGCATTTCCACATGACCTGCTTTTTAGACAAGGATTCACCACTGAAAAGTATACCTACAATACAATGCATCCACAAAAATATTATTATTCATGACTAGTATACCTACAATGCAACTCACTACAAAAGTATTGTTATTCAAAGAAAAAAAAAATCATATTTATAGAATTTTCATAATGTAAAAATAAGAGTCCATAAATTGTGTACATTGAATGGTTATATCATAACAATGAGTATTTTAACAATTTTTGTTTAATATATGAGGTCAAAAAATTAAAGAACCAGAAACTTAAAAATACCATTTTTCAATATTATTGCAATCCAAGTCATTGGCAACACTTTGATAAACTGGTTGAGAGTTCATAGGAGGTGGTGGTGGAGGTCTTGAAGAGGAGCCTGAAATATTCACAAATAATGAATATATTAATCCATTTTGTACATGCTATAAAATAAAATAAAAATACTATAGCAGATGTCTTATTGCCAACTGGTCTGGGCATTGAATCCTTTGTTAGCTGGTTTTGTTTGTACCTACCACGTCAAGAGATAATCCGCCATGATTTGTTTTTTAAGTGACCTACCTCAACAAATAATTATGCTACTTAAATATGGATGTGATGTAAATAGTGCATATTTTGTATATACTGTTTATAAACATCATATAAAAGTTAAAAAACTACCGTCCATTCAGTATTGTTGGACAGTAATTTCTAATTGTATTAAATCTAATGGTTGACAACCAAAGATATATCATAACTGGTTGCTCACATAAAGCTGAGGAACTTATAACGAGAAAAATTTTATGTTTTGCAGATTTAATAAGCATACAAAATAGTGAAAAAAGATTAAAAAAAGTTAAAACTCAAGAGAAAAATAATTTTAACCCTGTTCATGAATGGATAGACATATAAATAAACAAAAGCATATGAGTTAGGAAGGCAAGTCAGATCAAGATTTAAGCATCAAATAACATAGAAAAATGTCTGTAACCCACAACCCAGAAAACTCATAGATAGCAAGTCTTGGACTATAGGAATTGTGGTGTTGGAAACTAAAATATTAGGTAGAGTTCTCATGAATGATTTTGGTGGGAGGAAATGAGTACCATATTCCCAAGGAAAGGAGGAAAGGAAGATACCCTAAGGGAAACATGAGATGAAAGTTCCTATAATGAAGTACTTCAACCATTTACCTGGACTGAACTTTTTTTTAAAGGAAATTGTCACAAACCCCTCCCTGTCTATGCAAAGAAGGAATGGAAAAGAGGTTCTTTTTGGTCCAACATCTTACCTATTCGAGGTTTTCACAGCTGGCCCAGTAATTTGATACTGTGGGGCCATGTCGCAAGGACTGTCAGGGGATAGCGATGGAAGAACTAACGATGTGAAAAGAGGCACTGGCTTTCTGGACTTTCTACTGAAAATAGCAGAGAAAAGACAGTAGGACTCACCGAGTCCAAATTGATACTGCATGTAAGAATCGATTTTGCTCATTATAACCAGGTTCTATATATATTGAATTGAATTGAAAGTACATCAGTGTAATATTAAAAACTTTTGGTTCATTCGCATTGATGAAAGAAACTCACATATTTCTAAAATGCTCATTTGCTTTTATAATTTTATTTGAAAAAAAGTCAATAACATTTATTTGCACAGCAATTTACATTTTATTTATTTATTATTATTGCATAAAGTTACATTATACACGGTGTCCAGTGCTATAGGTGCCCAATGGCTATTTCCTCAACCGTTAGTCACAGAGATACACTTTCAATTGCAAAAATGTTTTAAATTTTAAAATCTATTATCTTAGAAACAGGTTAAATCAATAAATGCATTTCTGAAAGAAATATGAAATATAAATTATTATACAGTTCCTGGTTCTACTAATTATATTTAGGAAAATCATCCTCATACAATTTTATGAAAAAAAAATCATCCTTTTACGACCAAAATTGACCGACTTATAGCTGTTTAAAGTTGAAGCAGTTTTTGTGCTGAGAAATGGTCAATACGGTCCCTGATTGGTTGGTTGCCTGAAACGGGGTATTTTTATACGTGGAAAAGCGACTTAAGTCATAAAGTTTAATACTTCATAGCTTTGTGAATTTAGGTCGTATAAGGAAGATTTTTTTTTTTATTTTGCATGAAATAGAACTGTTTCAACCACGTGGCATTCCCTTAGTAATGAGCCTTGGCAACGCTTGCTGGTAGACATACAATCCATAGATCACCCATTGGTATACACGTCATACGTTGCATTAAAAATATTTCACTTCAAAATTTCAAACACACACTTATTTTCGTTTCCTATATCATTGACAACGAGTATTTTAAATAATAAGTGCAGTTGACAACATAGACGCTCATCATTACTTTAAAGAAGAAACAATTCTTAATTTCCTTTTAATAAATGGAGTGACGATAAAAAATAGCAATAATTACCTGAAATAAAGTAATCTTCACATACTCTTAGTCATTTTTACTTACCCTGCAATGCATGGAAAGTATTGTAATCATGTCGAAAATCGCAACTCGAGTTTTCGTTGTATCTACATGTTTTGGGACCTCTAGAATACGAAAAACTATTTTTAGCGTAACGTCTGCATATGTGTCTGTGGTTCTGTATCTCTGCAATATTTGTATCCACTCTAACTTAAAAACTAATTGATCAAATTTCATAAAATTTTATGGGTAAGTCACTTGTGGGTGACCCTAGTACTGATTAGAATTTGGTACGATTCGTGATAAAATAACCTGTCTTTTTTTGCAAAATGGTTCACAAAAATTATGTGTATCTACTCTAGCTGGAAAACTAATTAACTAAATTTCAAAAAATGTGGTAGATAAGTCACTTGTGGGTTACCCTGGAGCTGATTAGATTTTGGTACAATTCGAGACAAAAAGAACCTGTCTTTTTTGCGAAATGGCCCGTAAAGATTGTCTATATCCTCTCTAGCTGAAAAACTAATAGACCAAATTTCAAAAGTTGGTCAATAAGTCACTTTTAGGTTACCCTGGTGCTAATTAGATTTTGGTATGATTCAGAATTTGATATGGTTCGTTTTTTCGCTACTCCACTTTGGAAAATAAGCCCAGTTACTAAATGAAAATGAAAATTGAATTAAAAATGCAAATTCAGAGTAATTTAAAATAATTATGGGTGTTATTTTGGGTGACGTGAATATGTATGTTGTTTTATGTGAATATAAGACTGCAGGGAAAGTCATGCTGCTCACATCAGATTTTTCTATTTTCAATAAGTTCAGCTCTTTTGATGGCTGACAGCCATTTCTCTCGGCGCTCTTCACTAAGATGTTTTTTATATTCATCTCCTCTAATTAATTCAGCAAGGAATCTAAAAAAGTATTTTTTTTTCTGTCTCTATCAGAACGATTTCCGGATATGAAAACACCACAGACGCTAAGCATAATAAGAAATATAAATTTTTATCACGCTATACACATGAGTATATTCACAAACAAACTCAATTGAAAAACATGCAATGTATGTCTACCAGCAACGGTTGCTAGGTGGCAGCTTGGCAGCGTGACATCAGCTGAAACAGCTCTATTGTATGAGGATGATTTTCCTAAATATAATTAGTATGACCAAGGGACTGCATAAAAATTTGTATTTCGTATTTCTTCTAGAAATGCATTTATTGATTTAAACTGTTTCTAAGATAATAGATTTTAAAATATAAAACATTTTTGCAATTGGAAGTATATCTCTGTGACTAACGGTTGAGGAAATAGCCATTGGGCACCGATAGCACTGGACACCCTGTATATATAAACCATACAATAGTTATAATATCTTAATATGCAAGGAGATATAATTTATATTTTTAAATAAATCTAAAAGAGCAATTCAACTCTACTACAGCGAACTTCTATTACAGCTAATAATTTTATCCATATAAATACATTAAAAGTAATACTAACTGTTTTGATTAACAAACTCCAAAGTTCTGATCATGGCCACTGCAAAAGCTTCTGCATCATCACGACTGCTAAAGTTAAGGCCATATACTTGTTTGTTATCACGCCATTGGTGAAAAGTAGCTGTAGCTTGGTTGTACTTCAGTCCCTTGAGTATGGAAGCATTTATAACAACCTATATATATATATATATATAAATAATAATGAAGAGGTAATATCTACACATGGAATAAATATGTTAGAGTAATGTGATCAGCAGAAAAAATATGCTGGAATTAAAGATATCAGTCATCACATCAGAGAAATCAAATCATTGGGATTTAAAAAAAAACTTTTGCAATGAAATTTTTGATGATGAATCTGGACAACATAGCAAAGGGCAAAAGGAGTCCACTCTCAATTATCTATCTAATTTTGTTTCTTTGTTTCGTTTACTAAGATACTAAACCATGTTATGTTTAAGCAGAGATGCATAAGAATATTTAATATTTATACTTTTACCAATAAATTAGAAAGTGCAACAGATAAGCATGATGATAACAAAATTTATCGCATAATATTACATATGAAAAGTGAACATATTTCACAATAGTTCATATTTTTTTTTAATTTTATGTGATGTTTTGATAAATTTATTTGAAAAATGTGCAATATCTCGAGAATGGTTCATGCTAGCATTCTAAAGTTTGTGTCAATCGTTTTCTAATGAAAAATTACATAAAAAATTATTATTTACATAACTTTATTGAAGGTTTTGATTATTTGATGATTTTTTCAAAATTTCAATTCAAAATTTGGGAGGTGGTGTGATGAACATTCGATTGTGTTTGAAAACCAATAGGCTTCTAGAATTCATTGACTGTAATTTCTGTGCCAAATTTCGTTCGCATCGCTTCATTCATTTGCGAAATATCATCTTCATAGACTCACTGACACACACACACAGACTCACCTCAAAAACATTTGATTCGTGTTCTGGGATGCTTGTGCTCTCCCGTCGAAAACTTGAATTCGAATTTTCGACCCTGTCACAATACTTTCTGTATACATTATAATATGTATATAAGGAAAGTAATAATTTGGCCCAGAAAAAAAAACATTGAATTTTTGGAAGCTATAAATGTATTTTTATATGCAATTTTCTAATAATTTTTAGATCATTAAAATCCCAGCTCTTTCATATGAAACAATTTCTTAGTTTGACTGGATGTACATGTTGTTAATCTTGAATTTTATGTTTTTTATTTCCCTGAATAAGGATGTACCTGTTAAACTGATTGTATTATGTAATATCTTCTTCCAGTGTTTTATTTTAATAGTGAAATAACGTTCTGGTCCATTTGTAGAACTGCTCAACACCCTAAGTCCACTTGTAGAACTGCTCCACATCCTCCTAGGGTCTGGCCACCCAATTTGCTGCTCTATGTCCTTGGATGAGCTGGACAGTCTGGGCTTTCGACACCCTCTTAGGGCCAGTCACTTAACCAGCTGCTCATACCCCTGGATGAGTCTGGTGGCCTGGATCTTCCCTATCTTCGGATGAGTTGGACGGTCTGGCCTTTCAACACCCTCTTAGGGACCAGCCACTCAACCAGCTGCTCATACCCTAGGGTGAGTTTTTCCATGGCTATTTAAGGCGTAAACCCTTAGGTTCTCTGGCCATGGAGCCTTAATCTGTCCCTAGGGTGAGTCAGGTGGCCTAGGTCTTCCACACCCTCTTAGGGCCTTCCCGGCCGTCCAACTAGTTACTCTAAGTCCTCTGGACGAGTCGGACGGTCTGGGTCTTCAACACCCTCTTAAGGCTCCGTCCGTCCAAATGGTTGCTCGTGTCCTTTGGATGAGTCGGACGGTCTGGGTCTTCTACACCCTCTTAGGGACCGGCCACTCATCCTATCGTCCGTACCCTTTGGAGAGTCGGTTTCCAGGGTCTTCAACACTCTCTTAGGGAGGGTGCAGTAGTCCAGTGGTTAGCACATGGGAACTGCACTCTGTAGGCCCAGGTTCAATTCCCTGCCAAAACTGCTGCCATGTTCACGCGGAGTACGATCACGTTAAGAATGTGGGTCCGTAAGTCCTTCCGAGAGGTTGGTGGTAGGGTAAGGAGGGTACGGTCCCTGTGGATGCCTCCCCCACTGGGTTCTGGTCTAAATTGGGTTGCTCTTCCCAGCCGTCCAAACAGTTGCCTAAACCTTTCTGGTAAGTCGGACAGTCTGGGACTCAACAACAACAACAACACCCTCTTAGGGGCTATGGGTCAGCTGAATAGTCTGGGACATCCTCTTAGGGCGAGTTAGATGGTCTGGGTATTTAAAAAAAAAAAAAAAGAAAATCTTAGCTTTAATTATAATGAAACTTACTTCATGATCTTGTAGTTTCCTTCCAACCACTCGAAAGGTGTTATTTGTGAGGTGCTGATAGATGTGTACTTTGGACAATCCACTGGAAGATCCACTAGGAACCCATTTCTTGTTAACGTCATCATAAACCATTACAGAAGCACGAGCTGAAGCAATGGACTGCTCACTGTAAAGACCAAAAAAAAAGAAAAAAAAAGGATATAATAACGGAAATGTATGGAACATGTCATACACTTTTGAATATATATTAAAATCATATGCAATAAAAGGTTCCATTTAGGTTCCATTTGACTTTCTCACATACTCACATTTAATACCATATAGAAAACATCATTATTATATTCAATCTTTTTATTTATTAAAAATGATTTTATATATAGTATTACAGCAATCAATAGCATGCATAATTTACAATATTTAATGCATTGAGATCAGGTCTAAATTGCTGAATTACTTATACCGTAAATAAGGAAGGTCTCAAAATATTGGTGACCCATACCCCCATAGTACACCAAAAATATCAATGTTTTCAACAGTATTGATAACTTTACTTTTGATATTATTGAGAAGATTAGACTTATTTTTACAGGATTGAAGGGCTCAAATCATTGGGGAATAGAACAGCTTGGGATATCAATATTGAGTAAATTACAGGGGTGGGGTGGGGTGGGGGTGGGGTGGGGGGCTGTCACATAAGGGATCAATAATACAATTCTTATATAAAAATTAAGGTAGTTCGTTTTTAAAACCAAAGGAATGAATGGCAGGGACACCGAGAAGAATGAAGAGGGCATTGCCGGAGCTAATTGAGGAGGGGAAGACAAGGAAAATTTATAAAAGAGGGAGGAGGGATCAAATATGGGAGCCCGTGATAAACAGGGAGGTCCACAATTTGTATGGTTGGCTTTAATGTTCATATGCATTCATAAATTCATCTCTTAAAACTCCTATAGTGTCTACAATTGAGAGGGTCAAAGCTAGTTTGGCTAAAATATAATCCTAGACAAATGCATTAAAATTACAAAAAGGGCCTGTTTTTTTTTTGGGGGGGGGGGGGATTGAGGGAGCAATGGCAAACATTAAAAGGGCAGTTACATTGTCTTGCTATCCCCAAAGCTCGTCTATAGTTAAATTCGTGTCTATGTAGACTGTAGAAATCTTATTAAAAATGCCCCTAACGTATAAAAATTTGCAAAATTCATAACATTTTTGACCAAATGGCAAGATTCATTTTTTAATTGCTTTTTGAAGGGATAAAGAAAAGCAATTTTCAATTTTGATATTTATACTAAACTAAAAAAAGAATCTATCTCTTACGTCTAAATTGACGATCCGACCCAACCCAACAAAAATAAGTGCTGTTTACTCCTTTAACACACAAGTACTTGTAAACACATTTGGAATTCCGAAATTAGATACAACAAAAAGCAAAAACATAATCAAACACTCCTATCAGTATACATATACGCATATGGTTATGCATGGTGTATTAAGATACCACTTGGCGCAACAAATCCATAAAATACATCCATCACGACCATTAATGGAATGTTTTTAATGGATCTGCAGGCTCTGGGATGGAGATGTCATCCCTTAAAAAATGAGTCAAATTGGATCTTTCGCGCTCCTCGGCTCCAGAACGAAAGCGAGTCTCGTGAGAGCAGTGACCTTGGCGGGAACCGAAGCTATCGATCGCAAACAAGTTGGGGACGACTTTCTGAAAGTTTATTTTTATTTTTATTATTATTATATATGTTATACGTATCATTGAGGACGACCAGGCGTCATGAAAGTGGGAAAACCACTGAACAGTTGACTACTGCAAAAATTGTCCTTTCGTTGCGTCACTTGGAATTCTTATAGATGATAGAAATAACATGCAACATTTTAAATTAAAAATCCTGTGTACAAGGACAGATTCGCCAAGCCCGGATTAACCATTAAACAATATAAGCACCTGCTTAAAGTATCACGGAAAGAGGGAGGGGGGGGGGGGGGATTCAAGAGTGTTTTATAGTGCCGGGATGCAGCTAAACTAAGGTCCACAAAAGGTGCATCCCGAAATAAATGAGTAAAATATGCAACAAGAAAATTAATAATAATAATAAAATATCTCTATAATGCTATTAATATTATTATAATACTAGCAGCGATTACCTGGTGTTGCTCGGGACTTACAACGCAAAACTCTGATAAAAATTACACTGGAACATACGGCCGTGAATCTATACATTGTTTATTTCACTGTCAAAGAAGTAAAATCATTGCAAGAACAAAAAATTATTGCATTATATAGCTGCTCCCGGCACGCTCTTCGCAGCTAGGCCCTCCGGGTAGCGTCTCGGCATGTGATTATTAGGTGTCCATAATTGATGTACAGTTATGTACAGTTTGAAAGGAAAACTAAAATGACTCTTAAACGCCAAGCAACAATGCAAACGTTAACAAATTAAATGACATTATCCTAATTTGCTAGGTTTTACCGCAATGCTTGCTTGTAAACCACGTTTTTTAATTTTCCTCCCGGAGCTAAAACATACAAATTTTGCGAAGTTCCTACTCTTGAGCATGCCACATACAATTGGCCATGAGAGAAGCAAGAACTTTCTAAATTCATGCTTGCAAACTTAAGGGTTTGTCCTTGAGCTTTGTTTATGGCCATGACAAATGCCAGTCTAACTGGGACCTGGACTCGTTTGATACTAAATGGTAGGTCGGTTGGTATCAATGGTATGCGAGGTATGAATATGTCCTCTTCTTTTGCCTTTTCTGTTAATACCGTGGCTTCTATGACATTTGGTAAAATATTTTTGACAGAGAGCCGTGTTCCATTGTATAGTTTTCGTGGGTCTAGATTCCGCAAAAGCATTATTGGCGATCCTTCCTTTAACTTCAAGATATGAGAAGGCATTCCAGGTGGCTCAAGGTAGTTCAGAAATTCCAGCGAGTAATTAACGGCATCATCGGTGTCTACTGCAGAGTCAAATGACTTGTCATGATATAAAATGCTGATAATTAAATACCCATTAATCCTTACAAAATGCTGATAATTAAATAACCATTTTGATTTCTTAATACTTTTCGTTGTTGAGTAAGCCTGTGAAAAATAAACCATGGTGATAGAGTTTCTATTTAAATTCATATTTCAAATCTGCGATTTTCAAAAGTGACTAACACGTTCAATAAACTTCCACTAAACTCAGAGATTTAATTGACTTTCACGTTTTTAACCAACGATGTCTAATCTTTTTCGATGGGAATCACGGACTTAGAGAGTAGAACTCATAGGAAAAAGTTTCGTTTTCCATCTCGACAACCCCTGGTCTTAGAAACTCGAAACTTGGACTACATTTAAGGAGGGATATTTCAAAGCTACCCACAAAATTTCATCAGCTGTTCTCCCGTGACGAAGAGACAAACGAAAGTTTAGTTTTTCACTAATATCTCGAGAACGCCTGGTTGTAGGAACTCGAAACATAGATCAAATTTTAAGTGAGACTATTTCAAGACTACCCACCAAATTTCAAATTATTCGGTTCAGCCGTTTTCCCGTGATGTTGGATCATACATATATACATACATACTTTTCTTCTTTATATAGATTGAAGTTAATAATTTTTCAAAAAATATATATTAGAAAGAAAATGTTTTGTACTTGCATTTCTCCCTTATTACGATTGTTTTACAAAATAAATAGAAAAGTGCTGAAAATTTGGATTTTCCTTTTGTCTCACCTAAGAAACCAACTTGCTTATATTGCTTACTATTATTTAATGTTATATGACCTAGCAAAGGATTTTAATAAAATTGAGAAAGAAGCTATTTTAAATCATACATTTCATTTTATGTAATTTACTGTAATTGCTATTTCAAATATTTAATAAAAAATCTGATGTGGGCAACACATGACTTTCCTTATATAATGTAATGAAATTACTGCTTTTACAGTAAAAAAATAGGTTTTTCTTATAGTAGATACTAATATTCTTTCCAAGATATTGAATTTTCGACAATTGGTCGCCATTTTCATTGATTTAGCGTCATTTTTATCCATTTGGCGAGATTTTCGTTAATTTGGCAACATTTCAAAAAGTCGCCAAGTTGGCGACATTCCGCCAAATTCGTCGCCAAAATCTCGCCAAGCGTTATGGACGAAGAGATAAGTTATTCTTACAGCAGATAAATGACCATTGGCGTTCAAATACAAAAGTATTACTCAAAGTATCTTTTTTCATGAATGGAACGAGCTAGATCCACGAGAATGATGTCACCCAATTTATTGTATGGTATTACATATGAAAAGTGAACATGTTTCTCAATAGGAAATATTTTTTTTTATTTTATATGACTTTATGATAATTTTTTTGAAAAATGTGCAATATCTCGAGAACGGTTCATGTTAGTGTTCTAAAATTTATGTCAATCGTTTTCTAATGAAAAATTACACAAGAAATGTCTATTTGCGCAACTTTATTAGTGGTTTTGATTTTTTGACGATTTTTTCAAAATTTCATTCGAAAATTTAGTAGGGTTCTGAACATTCGATTGTGTATAAAAACAATAGGCTTCCAGTGTTTATGGATTGTAATTTTTGTACCAAATTTGGTTCGAATCGGTCCATTCGTTCGTCAGTTATCGTCTCCACAGACTCACTAACACACACACACACACACACACATACTTTCACACACACACACACAGACATCACTTCAAAAATGTTTGATTCGTGATCAGGGATGCTTGAAACGTGCTCTCCCGTCGAAAACTGGAATTCGAATTTTCGACCCCGTCACAATACTTTCCTTATACATTATGTATATAAGGAAAGTAATAAAAGTTTAATAAGAGTATGTACCAGTTTACAGTAACAAATTCTCTTTTATCAGAATAAATTAGACCGAGCACCAATACAAAAAATCTGATGTGGGCAACACATGACTTTCCTTATATAATGTAATGAATTTACTACTTTTACAGTAAAAAAATAGGTTTTTCTTATAGTAGATACTAATATTCTTTCCAAGATATTGAATTTTCGACAATTAGTCGTCATTTTCATTGATTTAGCATCATTTTTATCCATTTGGCGAGATTTTCATTAATTTGGCAACATTTAAAAAAAGTCGCCAAGTTGGCGACATTCCGCCAAATTCGTCGCCAAAATCTCGCCAAGCGTTATGCACTAAGAAAAAAGTTATTCTTATAGCAGATAAATGACTATTGGCGTTCAAATACAAAAGTATTATTCAAAGTATATTTTTTCATGAATGGAACGAGCTAGATCCACGAGAATGATGTCACTCAATTTATCGCATGGTATTACATATGAAAAGTGAACATGTTTCTCAATAGGAATTTTTTTTTTTTATGTGACTTTTACATAATTTTTTTGAAAAATGCACAATATCTCGAGAACGGTTCATATTAGGGTTCTAAAATTTATGCCAATCGTTTTCTAATGAAAAATTACATAAGAAATGTCTATTTGCGTAACTTTATTAACGGTTTTGATTTTTTGACGATTTTTTCAAAATTTCATTCGAAAATTTAGGGGGGTTCTGAACATTCGATTACGCATAAAAACAATAGGCTTCCAGTGTTTACGGATTGTGATTTTTGTACCAAATTTGGTTCGAATCGGTCCATTCGTTCGTCAGTTATCGTCTCCACAGACTCACTGACACACACACACACACACACACATACACACACACAGACATCACTTCAAAAATGTTTGATTCGTGATCAGGGATGCTTGAAACGTGCTCTCCCGTCGAAAACTCGAATTTGAATTTTCGACCCCGTCACAATACTTTCCTTATACATTATGTATATAAGGAAAGTAACAATGGCGAAAACTAATATGTCTCAACCTTTACCAGATTTGTCTAGCGAAGATTTTACTATGCAGATTCATGTTAAGAAAACAAAACCTCCAAGCGCACCTTTTTTCTACCTTTGATGGAGTGATTGTTTTGTTTAATTTATCTCGAGTAAGGAAGCTGCTTTTCACCTCTGAGAAACGTTGGCATTATTAAAAAATCTGATGTGGGCAACACATGACTTTCCTTATATAATGTAATCAATTTACTACTATTACAGTAAAAACCAATATGTTTTTCTTATAGTAGATACTTATATTCTTTCCAAGATATTGAATTTTCGACAAATAGTCGTCATTTTCATTGATTTAGCGTCATTTTTATCCATTTGGCGAGATTTTCGTTAATTTGGCAACATTTCAAAAAGTCGCCAAGTTGGCGACACTCCGCCAAAATCGTCGCCAAATTTTCGCCAAGTGTTATGGACGGAGAAATAAGTTATTCTTACAGCAGATAAATTTCTATTGGCGATCAAATACAAAAGTATTACTCAACTCAAAGTATCTTTTTTCAGGAATGGAACGAGCTAGATCCACGAGAATAATGTCACCCGATGTATTGCATGGTATTACATATGAAAAGTGAACATGGATCTCAATAGAAAATATTTTTTTTATTGTATATGAGTTTTTGATAATTTTTTTCAAAAATGTGCAATATCTCGAGAACGGTTCATGTTAGCGTTCTAAAATTTATGTCAATCGTTTTCTAATGAAAAATTATATAAGTAATGTCTATTTGCGTAACTTTAATAGCGATTTTGATTTTTTGACGATTTTTTCAAAATTTCACTCGAAAATTTAGGGGGGGGGGGGGGTTCTGAACATTCGATTGCGTATAAAAATAATAGGCTTCCAGTGTTTACAGATTGTGATTTTTGTACCAAATTTTGTTCGAATCGGTCCATTCGTTCGTCAGTTATCGTCTCCACAGACTCACTGACACACACACACAGACATCACTTCAAAAATGTTTGATTCGTGATCAGGGATGCTTGAAACGTGCTCTCCCGTCGAAAACTCGAATTCGAATTTTCGACCCCGTCACAATACTTTCCTTATACATTATGTATATAAGGAAAGCAAAAATTAACTGGAGTGTTTCTCAACTCGAGGTTCTCACAACAGAATCAATTTTTAAATACCATTTTTTTTTGTAAATTTTACAAGAATTTTTTTTGAAAAATATGTATTCCTGATTCGATTGATCACAGTTATTGTGTGTTGCCCTTCATTTTAAAAAGCCTGAAAAACTCTTTCGATTGATACCAATTTTCGGGATTTTGATTGATACCTCGGGTAGCCACGCATGCTGCACAACGATTTCCCATCCTTTCGATGAGGGTTTGGATGAGCTGTGTGCTCAAAGAGTTCCAAGCCTCAAGAGCAGCTAGGTGGTAGCGGAAGGCTGCAAGATGTCTCCCGAGCATATCTTACACATGCTCTATTGGATTCAGATCAGGAGAGTTTGGCAGGTCACTGCATGTGCTGGATATCTTCAGTTTGAAGGAAATCGTCAACCAAGGCCGCACGGTGGGGAGGCGCATTATCAGCCATGAATATGAAATCAAACCAACAGTACCTCAAAACAATCGAACGGTAGGCTCAAGGACTTCATCTCTGTATCTTTGACTGGTAACCGACTCCGTGTCAAAGATGTGAAGGTCTGTGTGGCCGTCCATCATGATGCCTGCCCAGACCATGACTCCCCCAAACGGAAAACGATGTCTTTCCGTGATGTTTCTGGGGTGAAAACGCGTTCCACGTTCTTTCCAGATCGTGGTACGACGAGAATCAGTTTGTAAGCTAAACCTCTCGTCATTGAACATGGCACTGCCCCACTGTTGTCCACTCCACTGTCGATGTTCCAAACTCCAATGTAAACGCGCGCGTTTCTGTGCAGACGTCAGGGGGATGCAAACTGCTTGTCGTGAGACCAACGTGTCCGAGTCCCCTGTAAACAGTTTGTATCGAAACAGTGACTCCTGTGGCGGCTGTCAGGGTTGAACCCAGTTGTCTGGAAGAACGGTTCCTCTGATGTCGCGCAGTTATCACCAAATATCGGCCTTGCCGAGCGGTTGTTACCATTGGCCGACCTGGTACTGGCCGTCGGGTAACATCTTCAGTGGTTTGGAACTTCTGCCACAGTCTGGAGATCACACACTGAGGCACATTCAGAATTCGAGAAGCTTATCGGTTCGGGATCGACAGGATTCCAGCATTCCAACAATTCGTCCCTCTAAAAACATGTCCAGTAGGCATCTTTGTGACATCTTTCGTTCTTTTTTATTGTTAACAACGCTCCGTACCACAGCAATTGCGAAATTCTGCCTCAACTGGCCATGCCACTCGAGGCCGTTTTATATTCGTTCCGACGTGCGCCGGTGCTTTGCGGATGTCGACTGAACTGTCTTGCATATGCACGATGATTTACCTTCGTCCGACAATTCTCCACAACTGATTGTGAACCATTGTATTTATTTTAACTCCGAATTTTTCGCATTTTACGAATTATGCTTAACTGTTAGATATGAGTGTACATTGGCATCAAAATTTCGAAATCGAAAATTTGCATGAAAACAATGCTTTCTCTATACTATATTTCATAGTGTCAAAAATGAAAAATGTTATAACAATATGCACATGATAATAATCATTAAATCACAGAGTAACTAACCGCTGAAACCAAATGAAGGTGAAAAGCATCCAAGCTAAAAGACTAGGAAAGCGCATGGCTAAAAAGGAAGGTCAATTTAGAAATGAACTCTTCATCAGGGCAGGTATTTATTCTACATTAATCAGAAATAATAGCCTGTTTCAGACTATGGTGATAGTGTGTCACTATAAACCACATAAGTTTCCGGCATTGGCGATATATTATTTATTTGACCATTTACAAATTTTAGGGAGCACCATAAAGTTCTGAGTGCTCTAGGCCTGGGACAGTCTTAATTTAGCTCTAATATTCAGCCCCCACCCTAAAGTAATATTTTATGTCATAACGTACAACTTTTATTTCGTGCAAAAATTCTTTGTGTACATCACATTAATATCATATAAATTTCTATTATGTAATCTATTAGAAAATGGGAAGGAGGGAAGAGGGGGGGGGAGGCAGGAGACGACTTGTTGACTTTGGTTGTGGCAGGGTTCCTTTACTGCCTTCATCAATATTATTATATCCCTCTGAATATTAGCACGTTGCTGATTTGAAATGTTAGTTTAAGCCCTATTAAAACTGGAAGGCCCTGGACTAGGGAATCTATCTACACGACCCGTTTAACGATGTCCCGTCTCGAGTCCCGAATTCTACAGCACTCAAATGATCATTGATTTTGACAGCGCCATTCCAACTTAAAGAGACTTCGCTACAGATGCTATTTCAATTTTTTGTAATTTATTCTAAAATTTTATGGAGCCCCGAAATTCAAAATTGCTCTTTTTTTTCAACCTCTAGCATTTCTGGATTTTATAATTTTCGAAAATATATACAAAGAATTAATTTGCATAATCTAAGTATCTTTTTTCAAGAACTTTAATTTCTAATTAAATAAATCCTTAAGAAGTCAGGGGGTCATTACGGGGGGGGGGGCGTTCTTAAGTGCGCTTATCGGTGAACTCGTCTCTGTCTTTACAAAGTTTTCCAAGAGGTGTCCAACTGGTAGTCCCAGCCTAGATACATTGTTGACACCCACGAAAATGACGTGGCTTTAAAATTTTATATTCCAACGGTACTCTAATTCCCTATTTTATAAAAATTCGACAAAACACTTGTTTTGCATATTTTCTCAGTTACATTCTTATAATTCTGTATATTTACATCTTAAAATATCGTCTGGCGATTTCTTATGTTTTGATATATAAAAAAAAATCTGATTTTTAGCACATGACTTTCCCTACAGATAAACACATTTCATTTTATGAGAAAGCAAAAATACAAATTAGAATTTCTTCATACTAGATCTCGCTGAAAAGCAAAAGGTTTATTGTTGTTACCGATTAAAACATGCATACCCAATTTCATGTAATTCGTTTGACTATTTCGAGAGATATAGCATAGCGATCCCTGTGAAAAAGTAAAATTTCTAATATCTCGAGAATGGCACATAACAGTACTAAACAATAGTGTACATTTATCGTTGCCAAAAGTATTTACAGAGTATTTAGTCATAGTGAACATATTTACAGTTTTTTTAATTTCTCCATTTCAAACAAAAAAGTCCAATATCTCAAGAATGGTTTGTTATCGTACTGTAAGTTAAGTCATTCACTTCTAAATAAAAATTAATAATTACATACATTACAAGGTTACCACATCTTAGTGTCATAACCTCAACAATATAAATTGAAATAAACTAAAGCTAGTTAAAAAAAATGCTCGCTCTTTGTGGTCACTATAATCAAGAACAATTATAATTCTATTGACTAACTAAAAATATGTAAAATCTTTATAAAATCCTTCTGGATTATTGCAATAAATTATCTTTATGCTTTTAAAATTTATCAGCTAGCTAACCACATAATTTAAGCTATACACAATTGCAACAAATCATAGATACTTTAGAACTAGAAATTGCTGCATCCGAATTCCATTTTCACAATTTTTGAACAGACAGTCTTCAAATAACAAACATTTCAAATCTAGTTTGATACTTGTCTGTATGCCGAATTTGAATGCGCCGCAACTGGTAAAAACTGTGAGTAACTGGCACTTACTTAACAATCATTTTTAACACTTTACAACATAGTTGAAAAGTGTTTATGACTTTTTAAAACACTTTACAACATAGTTGAAAAGTGTTTATGACTTTTTAACACTTTACCACATAGTTGAAAAGTGTTTATGACTTTGTTCATTCTGTCTGTCCGTTAGCACGATAACTGCCGTAAAAATGACTTTATCAAAATGAAATTTTAGTATGTTGTTCAGACAGTCTGTGGGACCTATGGGAATATAAATGAATAATATTACCCAATTAGTTTTGGAGTGAACCCGGGTTGAAAAAATAAAATACATTGAACACTATGGGACCTAATTTTTCAAACATTATTTAAACGAATTTAAAATTCACAAATTGCTTCGAAAGTTTTAGAAAATATTCAAATTATCCCATAAAATATATAAAAAAAATTTCAGCAAAATATATTCAGTAGTTTTTTAAATAAAAATTAAAATAGTAATTACACCCTTTGTATCAAGAGATCACGTGACCATTATATGAAGAAATCACGTGATCCACTTCAAAATAAAATATGGCATCCATCTTGTGTCAAAATCGTGATTTTAAAGTTCTTTTTAATTCATATTGATTGCTGTATCCGTCCTAAAACCGCTTTATTTTTACTTAAATTCTGTGCATCTACATACTGAAACAACGCAATTACAATATATTTGAGTTTAAATGATCACCAACTTTGATTATTTTTACAACGAAGCCTAATTTTCACTTATGGAAAATGTAAATACCAAAAGATGTAGAATGAGTTGTATAAGAATTGCTGCATTTTTTTAACGCAAAATTATTTAGCTCATGGAGTCTGCAATATAACTGATATGAATGAAACATTCATTGATTTTACATAAAGAAGACGAATTTTTCAAAGAAGTTTTAAGCATAAAGTTAAATTACTTGTACCTCCATGGTTTTAAGTTTTTAAATAAAATAAATTATTATAGTATTGTGTTGAATGAAAGGCATAGAAAAATGTTTATGAATGAAATGCTGCTTGCATGGAGAGAGTCAGGCGATTTATATTTCGATGACGTCATTTGAATAAATTTCATTTATTTTCGATGAAGTTTTCAAATATAATAAGTTATTGTAGTATTATGATAATTTTAAAAATATTTCCGAGGAATGTATCGCATTTTAGAGATGTTTAAACCAGGCAATTTATAATTCAATGCCGTCATTTGAATGAAGTTAATTTTTTTCGATGAAGTTTTAAGTTTTCAAATATAATAAATTAATGAAGTATTGTGATAATTTTAAAAATATTACCGAGGAATGTATCGCATTTTAGAGATGTTTAAATAAAATTGCATTGAAGTTGGAAAGTGTTTCATAATCAATGCTTTATGCATAATTGATCTTTCTTGTTATTCTTTGACGAAATTGCCACGATGAGGTGTCATGCCAAAATGTCGCAATAGGAAGCAAATTCTTCTAAATTTGTAATGACAATGATCAGTACATAAAGGACCAGAATGTAGAAGGCTTTAAGATTACATACAGTATACAGTGGCTCCCAAATGTGTTCGTAAACTTGCGAATTTCAATGAAATACTGCTTTATCTATTAATAAAAATTAATATTTCAGAATGGGAATTTTTAAATAATATCTTTAACTTGTTCTTAACAAAACTACATAAAATATTTTAAAAACATAGTAAAACTTTTTTTTTTTTTAAATTAATAATGAAAAGGTAACGAAAAAGTTACGTCACAAAAGTCTCCGTACACTTAAAAAAAATCTCTACATACAGTAAAGATTGTAATATTTCGGTAAATTAGTACTTAGTAGGATATCCTCTAGCATCCACAACAGCTTTTAAACGTCTGTGAATAGAGTTTACTAGTTTTTTTGTAATTTTAGCATCAATGTTCCTCCATTCTTCGTTCATAACTGTTTTTAGTTCGCTTTTCATTTTAATGTCGTGTCTTCGTACTGTAACCCCCAGTTTTCTCCAAACGTGTTCTATTGGGTTTAAATCCGGCGACTGAGGTGGTGTTTTCAGAACTTGTGGACAATTATGGAGACACCAGAGGCGAACATTGAGAGCAGTGTGCTTAGGATCGTTATCTTCATAAAAAACAAAGTTGTTTCCAATACCCAAATTTTGGGCTGATAATTTTAAATTGTCTTTTAAAATATTTAAATAAAGAGCATGATTCATTATGCTATCAATAAATACCAAATTACCTTGCCCTGATGCTGACATGCACCCCCACACAAGAACACCACCGCTATGCTTTAGTGTTCCAACTAAGTTCTTGGGATTAAGTTTCTCATTTTTTCTTCTCCAGACAATTATACGCCCATCGGGTCCAAAAATGTTAAATTTGCTTTCATCTGCAAATAAGACATGATTCCAATACGTTTCGGGCTTATTTATCATAGATTTTGCGAAGGAAAGCCTAAGCTTTCTATTTTTCGCACTTTACAAAAAATTTTCTTCAGGCAGAACGCCCATGTAATGCAGCTGATTTGAGCACTCGTCGAACAGTTTCAGGTGAAATTGAAGTAGAAAATTTTTCAGTAAATTCTGTATAAAGTTTTACAGCACTCAAACATGGATTTTTCACATATTTTCTAACTAGAACTCTCTGATTACGTTAAGTTAACTTTGCCGGGTGACCTTTTCTTGCCTTGTTTTCTATCCGATTTTCTTCTATAAAGTGTTTTATCATATACTGCACGTAGAATGGGATAAATGTACTAATTTAGCGATATTACGAACTGATTTACCACTACTATGATGAAAAAGAATCAATTTTCGAATGCTGTTCGTTGTTTTCTTACGTCTACGAGCCATTTTTAAATAATACTAAATGTTACGAAGTAAGTAGGCAAAGATTAAAGCGAAACGCTTTTTTAAATGTCACCACAATGCAAAAATAAAAAAAAAGCAGCAGGGGATAATTTTATTTATAAATTTATCCGAAAATGTTTCGGTGTACGATCACTTTTGTGACGTGTTCTTTCTCTACTTCCTTGCATTTTCATAAAAAAAAAACAAAAAAACGCGTCAATATTTAAAAATAAAATGTTAGGTTTTATTCAGAATCACATGGAGATGATATGAAAAAATATTGAACTTTATATTCAAATTCAATTCCAGGCGACAGCGCTTTTTCTACAAATTTTTAAAGTGTACGAACACTTTTGGGAACCACTGTGTATATATATATATATATATATATATATATCTTTCATAATATCATATTAGCTTCAGAACTTTTCGTTTTGGATCGAGATCAGAAAAATTATCTTAATCGTCAGAAATCACAATTGAGAAAGAAACAAAAAAACAATTTTACAGATTAGGGTAAGAGGATATTGGGATATTGAAACTAATAACACATTTTATAATATGTATCACTATAGCCATCAAGCTGATGGACGTTCAAAAATTTAAATAATGCAGAAATTAAATTTTTCATATCGTTTCCTCCAAGCAACAAATCAAAAAATTATTTAACTCAAATTCTAAGTTATATTCCTGTCAGAAATACATTATGAAAACATATTGAAACACTTTCTATAATTATTCGACTAAATCTCATATCTTCAATTTAATTGTCATGTCTCGAACGCAGGTAGCCATTTTAATTCACAGATTTACAAAATCGAATTTCGGAAATCGGATGTTTTACTCTGCAGAAACGTTTTTATATGAATAAATAATAATAATAAAAACTTACCTGTTCATTTTGTCGAACAATCTGCTTACCAAAATGTTACTCTTTATCTTGTCGTAAAATATTATTTTTACTTTAACTGAAGATCCGAATGCTACAGATCCTGGGCATACCCAGAAATGTAAATATTTGAAAACCACTTTTATTTTTTCCCCATTAACGTTATCAAGCGATCAACGACCGTACTGAATTTTTGCTTATCGTATTTATTTTCCTGTTAGTTCTGTTTAACTAAAGAGTGCCAGTAAGTAAGTTAATTAAAAGTAGCAGGTAGTGAAAATTATCACCAGAGTGATAAACTAAGATAAGATGCTTTTAACAACGCTGAGTTACCCCAAACTTATTTACTATACTATTTACCAAAAATAATGGGTAATAATATAATTTGTTAGTATACGGTTATTTATATGTAATTGTTTATTACATAATCTATAAATTCGAAATAACTGGCTTTTGATGATGTTAAGAAAAATTTGAACCGAATTACATGAAGTAATAATTTATCGATATTAAAATTAAACTTTTCTTGTTATATAAATTATAAATATTTCTATTTGAAGACTCTATACATAGATTTAAATCCAGGAAGTTAACATTATCACTAATAGAAGGTTCATTAGTCAACAATTCCAGATAGAAATCGATTAGTATATTATTTAATTCCGTGGTAACTACATAGATCAAATCATCAACATATCGATACATTTGGAAGTCAGAAGATGTAAATGAAGATTCATAATGATATAGATATAAATTAGCCAATATCCTACTACTATATCCATCTTGCGGGGTACCTGATTGTTGTAAATATAAGTGATTTCCCTGAAAAAAAAAATAGTTATTAAATAGAACAAAGTGGAGAAGTTTAGGAAAGTTTTTATTTTAATAGGGTAGGCATGTTCAGCAACATATGCATTATAAAATGATAATATGATATTATAAAGATCTTGAATTCAATTACAAAAAAAATAAATTTTTATTCAATTAATATTTACTCACAGTATTAGTATTTACTTATTGGTATTTACTTACAAAAAAGTACATTTTTATTCAATTACAAGCTGTACTTTTTTTTGTAAGATTTTTCAAATTCTCGCGGAACCCAGGATACAGGTTCCGCGGAGCACTGTAGGAGTCACTGGTCTAATGAATAAGATTCGGCGCCAGAAACGAACGTAACGCGTACACGGAAGGTATTAAATACTAGTTACACTTAAGCGGTTGCTAGATGCTCTGCCACGCCACAATACTGGTAAACGATTCACGAGCGCATTCAAATAATGTCATTGACGTAGTACCTATGTGTGAGTAAAAGAGGCAGACTGTACATTAGATTCCTGTGCATGTAAGTGTTGTTTACTTTATTACAAGAGAGTATTCGTGAAAAATCGCGGGAAATTTTTTATTTATTCAAAGTTCAATAATTGTGAAAGATCTTTAAGTTTGATTTTTTTATGTCAATGATATCTTCTAGAATAATATTTTTAGTATACGTTTTATATAGTATTATTTACCTTAGTAAAACGACTCACAATTGTCTCATAAAATAGGTTTGGATGCTCTCTTCCTTAAATGACCGGAGAATAATGGCGGAAGCGCAAAATATTGATTTGGCCTAACTGCACATTTACAGAGAACATATACAGAGAACATATGGAACTTTTACTCTGGTTTAAGATTTAATTAATCAGTTGAAAGTTATAAAAGACAAAAATATTGTGTATGAAGTGTTGTTATTACAAAACGGTATTTTAAAATAACTTAATTTCTTACTTTATTAAAAGCGAATAACGTAAACAAACCTAAATCGTGGAACTTGTGTTATGCTTGTTGCCATTCGGCAAACAATAATAACATGCGTATATTAATCACACTTGAAATTATGTTGTTTGATGATAATTCCTGAATATAACAACAATTCGCCAATAACCCTATGTGTCAAATAAATGTCTTCTGCAGGGCCATTCCATGCCAAATCAATCAATAACAAAAAAATTTTGAACCTTTACGATTCAGATTTTTTGTTTATTTATTATAACTATCAAGACGACTAAATATGCAAAATTTCGGATTTTTTGAGTTCTTAGTTTTTCAGTTATTGTCTTTCAAAAAGCGAAATTTGCCAAATTTGGCAAAGTTTTGAAATCTTTAAACAGTTGTAGATCAAAAACTATTTAACCAAGAGAGCTCAAATTGGTGTCATTTTCTTTTGCTTTTAATGAGCCATAATTTGATATATAACATGGCTATGCTATTTCAAATTTGAATTTTTTGAAAAACTTAAAAAAAAAAAAAATTTACATCTCAACACCTCTTTTAATTTTTTTGAAAACATTATATGCTTTAAAGATATTAATGGACTACTTATATGCCAAGTTTCATAATGGGATGCCAATGGGTTCCTATGAAAATTATTTTTTTTGTATTAAACTATACGTGAAATTCGCTAAATTTAATTACAAAAAATTTAATTTCCATAGGAACCCCTTAAAGACCGACTATGAAATTTGGCACACAAATAGTCCCTTAATGTCTTTAAAACATATATGTTTTTGAAAAAAAAATCGTTTTTTTTTTTAGATTTTTGAAAAAAGAAATTTTTTTTTAGTTTGCAATTTTTTATAAACTCCAATTTTAATAAAAAAGAAAATACCATAATCATATTGTATATCAAATTAAGGCTCATCGAAAACAAAAGAATGACACCAATTTGAGTTCTCTGTGTCAAATAGTTTTTGATTTACAACTGTTTAAAGATTTTAAAACTTTGCCAGATTTGGCTTTTTTAAAAAAGTGAATAACTGAAAATTTAAAAGCCCAAAAAATCTGAAATTTTACAGTTTTTGTAAACTTTACTGGTACTATCACTGTACCAAAAATGATCAATTTCTGGGGTATCCAGGTTCAAACCATTAATTGATTTGACACGGAATGACATACATTTAGTACATAACTCATTAACCAGTTGTTTCAAACATTCAGCCCACATATGTTCTTTTCAATTTTAACAATTTACTACACACTTAATATTTCACATATGTCACTCAAAATTTAATTTTGTAATTACAAAACCACATTTTTTTCAAGAACTTTTAATATAAGTACTTCTCCAAACTGAGTGAAGACAATTTCATTTCTTCCAGTGTACAAACTCTCCCAGTTGCAGTAACAGGCTCTACTTTTTGCAAAATGGTCTCACCTGGCACATTCAATACGTCACTCGGTTGAGGATGAAAGAAAGAAGGAGAAGGTACCTTAGGATGTAGGAAGTTTACTTTATAGTCGCTCGTAACATTATTCTTCCCAATAATACATGTAAGCCACCAATATCTTTTATAGACTATAGTGACAAATCAAGATTAAATTTTTGCTAAATGAGTTGGTATAATATAGTCTAATGCTGTCACACGTTCGGTAAACTGGTGTTCACTACAGTAATAATGCTTAACAAGAAGCAGATTTTCAGAAATTGGGTAAAAAGAATTAAGTTTTTAAGTACATAGACTTTCAGTACTGCACAGTTGATGAGCATGAAGAAGTTAAAGAAACACTGTCGCCACGGTTCAATGATTCTAAGGCAATCGAGGGTACTCAAAAACTTCATTCTTTTTACCCAATTTCTAAAAATCTGCTTCTTGTTAAGCATTATTACTGTAGTGAACACCAGTTTACTGAACGTGTGACAGCATTAGACTATATTACACCAACTCATTTAGCAAAAACTGAAACTGGGTTTGTCACTATAGTCTATAAAGGATCTTGGTGGCTTGCATATATTATTGAGAAGAATAATATTACGAGCGACTATAAAGTAAGCTTCCTACATCCTAAGGGATCTTCTCCTTCTTTCTTTTATCCTCAACCGAGTGACGTATTGAATGTGCCAGGTGAGACCATTTTGCAAAAAGTAGAGCCTGTTACTGCAACTGGGAGAGTTTGTACTCTGAGCAAGGAAGAAATGAAATTGTCTTCACTCAGTTTGAAGAAGTACTTATTTTAAAAGTTCTTGAAAAAATATAAAATTAAATTTTGAGTGACATATGTGAAATATTAAGTGTGTAGCAAAGTGTTAAAATTGAAAAGAACATATGTGGGCTGAATGTTTGAAACAACTGTTTAATGAGTTATGTACTAAATGTATGTCATTCCGTGTCAAATCAATTAATGGTTTGAACCTTGATACCTCAGAAATTAATCTATTTTGGTACAGTGATAGTACAAGGAAAGTTTACAAAAACTGTAAAATTCCAGATATTTTGGGCTCTTAAGATTTTCAGTTATTCACTTTTTAAAAAAAGCCAAATCTGGCAAAGTTTTGAAATCTTTAAACAGTTGTAGATCAAAAACTATTCGACCCAGAGAGCTCAAATTGGTGCAGCTCTTTTGTTTTCGATGAGCCTTAATTTGATATACAACATGATTATGGTATTCTAACTCTTTTTTTTAAAATTGGAGTTTTAAAAAATTACAAACTAAAAAAAAAAAAGAAACTGAATTTTTTCAAAAAAATATATGTTTTAAAGACATTAGGGGACTATTTATGTGCCAAATTTCATAGTCGGTCGTTAAGGGGTTCCTATGGAAATTAAATTTTTTGTAATTAAATTTAGCGAATTTCACGTATAGTTTAATACAAAAAAAAATAATTTTCATAGGCACCAACCCATTGGCATCCCATTATGAAACTTGGCATTCAAGTAGTCCATTAACATCTTTAAAGCATATATATTTTTCAAAAAAAATTAAAAGGGGTGTTTTTGAGATTAAAAAAACAAAAAAAACATTTAAAGTTTTTCAAAAAATTCAAATTTGAATTAGTATAGTCATGTTATATATCAAATTAAGGCTCATTAAAAGCAAAAGAAAATGACACCAATTTGAGCTCTCTAGGTTAAATAGTTTTTGATCTACAGTTGTTTAAAGATTTCAAAACTTTGCCAAATTTGGCCGATTTCGTTTTTTTTTTTAAAGTCAATAACTGAAAAACTAAGAGCTCAAAAAATTTAATATTTTACAGTTTTGGGCAGCTTCACTGGTACTATCACTGTTCCAAATATTATCAATTTCCATGATGTCAAGGTTCAGACCATTGGTTGATTTGACACGGAATGACCCCGTAACAAATTTTAGGGTAGTTTCCTACTCACATTTTACTAATTGGCTTTTTTCGTATATCTCGCTTTATTGTCGAGTTCGTTAACCTAACCTTTAATTTTCCATTAGGTGCATTGCCATCTTTTTTATTCGATCGGACATAGTCACTTTGTTATACATAGCCCTAACGTGTGCATTCATGGAACTTTTCTTACAAAGTTATTGGGGATCTTGAGGATTCTCCTAGTATATTTTATAATTTGTTTTCCGTGAACTTTACTAAGTAGAATAACAAAATGTATTTGAAATATGAAATTTTAAATAACCTTCCACAATGTATAACAAACTTCAAGTATTGAAGTTTCCCATATATCAGCCCTTTTTCATTAAAAATTTGCCGAGAATTCGATCATAGGCACTAGTTGACAACATTAGTCATATCCGTAACAGATAACCATACAAGGAAAAATCCCCAGGAAGGGAATATTTCGTGTTACATACTGGGCGTTTCCCCATAATTCGCTAGTTTTCGAATTATAGCAGCATATATGCTCGCCCTATTATTCTTCGACAATGCCATTTCCCTTCTATTCCTGTGAGAAATGAATAGATAAAGGCAAAGAGGTTGGATAAAGGAAACACAGATATATGCTTTAAGTAATGATATATCATATATGCAGTGGGCACTGCCTGCATTATACATGATGGGATGAAAAAATTCGATGGAAGAAATGCTGCTTAGCTCTCTTAAAAAGTATTGAATCCGATTATGCTTAAAGTTTCGCAAATCAGTAGTTACTCAAACCTGTGACTCACTATCAATCAAGAAACAAGTGCCCTACTAATTGAATTATATATATATATATATATATATATATATATATATATATATATTTGAAATGTAATAACAAGAATTATGTAAAAATAAAAAAAATACAATTCGAGTAATATTAACATCACCACAGAAGCAAATTCAAAGCCATAATGCCGATAAGAGAAAAGAACAGCACCATCCCAAATTCGATGATTAATTAGAATTAAATTCATCGTCAGGTCTGAGTATTTAATTCCAATTAACCCAAACAAATGCCTGTTTCAGATTAAGCAATAGTACATTACTATAAATACTTAAACTCAGACTACAGGCAACAAAAAATGAAAAAAGGATACATTAAGAAAATTGTATTACCTTGCGGCATGAACCATTCTTCTACCACGTGTATACACGATCAACCTCAACAGCTTAATCTAGAAGCACCGGAATGAACAAGTCGAAATTCTACCAGGGAGGCAGTACGAACGTTCACGGAGTTACTCCCAAACCCGTCCAGTGAGTCTAAGCTGGAGACTGGACAAGCAATTCAGAATACAACTTCCCAAATATGCAAACATGAATATGAATATGAATCAAAGATGAAAATTCCTACTAAACAAGTAATTCATATGAAAAATGGATAATCGAGAATGCCACTATACACCATTATAAGGGCGCTCAAAACGTAGTTTCAATACTGACAAAAGTTACATTTTTTTGCGAAAATAAAATTCAAAACATTAATGTTAATGCATCTTATTTTCCTATTTTTTGATTTTTCTAATGTTTTTGACTTAGTTTATTATTTTTCATTTTTATTTATATAATTAATAATTATATATAATATATATATACATATACATACATATACATATAAATATATACACACATACACACACATATATATATATATATATATATATATATATATATATATTTTTTATTTATTTTTTTTTTTTCCATACTGTATGTTAGTCACTATAATTGGGAATGTTTTCTAGGATGTTATCGAGTGAAATTTGATACACTGAGTTGATAATTTTAATAACAAACTTGGGGGGATATGCATTATTAGTCGCTGTATTCAATAATTCTATAAAGTGCGCTAATTTATAATCTTCATCACAAATTTTATTGATTCTAAGAGCCTGGTTTATTATAATATTTCTAAATACAGATATATGCAAACAAGAGTCAAAATGTTGAATTTTTGATGTATTAAATTTAAAATCCTGTCTTTTATCATACAAGTTTATAACCATATTACAATTTTGTAAATTTAAATTTAAATCTAAAAAGTTTGCAACATTTGTGTCATTATTACTTGCATTTAATTGTAAATTTTTTTTGGATAAAAGTTTAATACTATAGGGATATTATTATTTGGGGATACACATAAAATGTCATCTAAATATCTAAACATGTGCATATTATGCAAGCTTGGATTAATGTTTTTTTCATAGAAGAATAAATACAGATTAGCTAACAATGATGAGGCACACCCCCCTTGTGGGATACCAACCTGTTGTTTAAAAAAAGTACCACCATGTTGAATATAATTCTCATAAAGAGTGAAGTTAAGTAATTTTTTAAATAGAAAATTTGAATATTTTAGGTTGATATTATATTTTTCAAAAATTCCTAATATAACTTTATACAGATCATCTATATTAATATTATTAAACAAATCTTTGAAATCAAAGGTATAAATACTACGAATATTTGTAAGAGTTTTCAATTTCTTAACTAATTCAAAACTGTTTTTTACAATATGACAATTATTTGAGATTTCATCTGACAAGGATATTTCATGTAATATCTTTAATAATAATTTTCCAGCATTAGTAATGTAAGAATTATGCCCACTGGTAATGGTTCGAAAAGCAACAGGGGATTTATGAAACTTGGGTACTAAAACAATATATGGAATGTTATTACAACTATTTTTTAGATGGATTTGCTTATATTTGGCTGATATTCTATTGTATAAGATTTTAAGGTTAGTTTTATGTAAATTATAGATTTGATTATTAAGTAAGTGTGACTGAAGGGTATTTTTATAATAATATTTACATATAATTGAGTAGTTTCCACATGCTTTATCGACATATGTAATGACAAAATCATTTTGTATTTCTTTAATATCATTTTTAATTGAATTAAGTTTATATGAATTATTAATTTTCTGATTATATATATAATGATTTAAGTATTGCTCTATTAAGACTCTCCAGGGTTTAAAGGCTTCTACAGGGATTTGATATTTATAACTGATTTTATAGATAAATTTATTTAAGTCAAGAAATAAACCTTTACAAATTAATTTATGTTTAAATTTAGTAGGTAGACGGTACTTAGTACCCAGTAACATCAGTGATCTTAGTACATCATAATTAATAATATTTAGATTTCCCGTTATAACATGCCCATGGTGTTTATCTACGAAGTCTTTGTATTTTTCTAAATGACAGTGGCAATATGACTCTTTATCCAATTCATAGTTTTGATTAATATCTACTGATTTGGCAATTTGATTATAGTTGAAAATATAACGTCCTAGCGGTTTATCATATTTATAAGCAATTTTAGGATTTACATGTTTGACTGGAAAGTAATTGGAAACCGATTTTAAAAAATTATTTATCTTCAGATTATTTAAGACAGAATTAGTAAAATTCAAGGTACAATATTCGTTTATTTTAGTATTTTGTTTTGATTCGTCATTAAAGTTTACGTCTGTGACATATAAATAACCATTAAGATTTTTACTTCTGGTGATGAGCAAATCATAGAATAAATGTTTAAAATGAACGTTATCAAATGCAGTACTTAGAAAAAGGTTATATACCATATTTAATTGCTGTTTTTTAATTGCGAAAATCCAGTTTTTACATTGTTTCCAATCAAAAGTAATTTTAAAATTTGCATGTTGCTGAAGGATGGCATTTTTTAGTTCAGATAATGATGGCAATTTTTTATTTACTTGCTCTTTTAGTTCTTTTTGATTTACTTTTATGATTGTTGAAGGAATTATAAATATTATGGTCTTCATTAGGAGAATTAAAGGACTTTTTAACTATATTATGATGATTAAATATTTGATTGAGTCCATATGGAAAAATAGTTTTATGTGCACAAATGAATTCATTTTCAAGAAACAATCTGTCATAGTAATTTTTTTGAATACACAGAATACTAATTTCAATGTTGTCGAACCCATGTTTAGAAAAATGTTCGTATTCAAATTTTGATTCATTAAAGGAAGTTGCATTATTTGAAAAAAATTTTATGTGATTCCTGTGTACGTTAATTCGGAGATGCAGAGGGTTGCTGGTTTGACCTATATATGACATATTACATTTTTTACATACAATTTGGTAGATACAATTATATGTTTTACAGAAGACAAGATTATTGTTACAATTGATCTGATTACTATTAGCAAACGGACAAGTTTTACATCTATTAGATTTACAAGATTTAAATTTAAGTGTGTTATTTAGTGATGCATGGCTGTACGATTGAAAGTTATATGAAGTGAACAAGGAATACTGGCTGGAAGTACCGAATGAAGATGGAATAGTCATAGAGGATAAAGGATATTGTTGGTAGCTGGATAACGATCTAGGAGAACCCCAACAAGTTCTCGAATACCGAGCTTGGATGTTAGAGAGCATCCAGTTGCCAGTCGCTAATTTTTTATAATAAGACATCATGTAATAGGGAAAGATTGTAACCTTTATTTCCCCAAAATAAAGGCACTTGCATTAAAAAAAGTGACTCTTTATCCAAGAATGCACCTTAATTCAATTACAAAGGTGGAGACACAATTAGAACATATGAAAGGTACCATTATTTTTCAAACTAATGGATCATCTAAAACACTTTGAAAATATATAAACTAATGTCTAGACACATTAAAACCTGGATTAAATAAATGCTTAGGAATAAGCAAAACTAGGATAGATAGTGGAAAAATATACATATACACATTGACTATTCCAGAATAAATTGATTCAAATTAACATCCATCAATACAACATGAAACACAAATTTTACTTCAGAACTAATATAATCTAAGAATAATATAGGAATAATACAACCATTGCTGTAAATACAGGATTCAAATTCTTCCAATAAATATACATTTATTTAATGGTTCAACAAATCAGAGATTCAATGAAAGGCTACGTACGATCACAAAAAACAATAAGATATTCAATATATGAAAAACTAAGATCGATCACAAAAACAATGGCTAGAATAGAGTTATTACCTAGGAATACAATTACAAGACATTTTAAAGTGATAAGATAGGGATAATGAGATAAAAATAAAGTTAAAATTTGACACCAATTCAGCGCAAATGCAGCTAACTTTAGTGTAATTCAGTTCTAACTAATTAAAAATGAATATTACCACAGAAACTCGTAAACAACTAGACAGAAAATAAGAAACCAATATACAATACGCGCATAATGCAGCAGACAAGTATATGGGTAAATATGGGTATATATATATATATATATATAATATTTCTGTAATACAATTTACAGTTATGCACACAAAAATGTAAAATTTTAAGTATTAACGAACTAGGTATGGCTCTTGATAACGCACATGGTTTCGGAAATACTTTTCACTTTATCAATTAATCTCTTTTTCATGTAAAAATGTTGGGAGACAAGAAAGGCCTAGCTCAATGTGTAATATTTTCAGTTTGAAACTTTACATCTATTACATTATTCATGCTTTTACACCATGTATGTTTATACAGGGAACAAGGGTATTAGCACCTTAAGTACCTGTCTTACATATATGATTTATAACTACAAAATAAAAAAAAATTAATCTTTGGGTGCAGTTAAAGGCAATTCACCACAGTTTCTCAAAATGCAATCCAATTTTAATTTGCTTACCTTATATGTGCAACAGAGAAAGAGGAGTATTTAATACATATTTAGTACTTGTTTTATGTATAATGTTTTTTTTTCTATAACCTATCGTTGAGTCTAATTTGATTTCAAATATGCTCTTCAGACCATTTTCTTTTCACATATGCTCTACAGAACATTTTCAATAAAAGATAAATCTCTGGTTTTTATAATACAAGTAAAAAGAAAATTCTTAATACATATATATATATATATATATATATATATATATATATATATATATAACTTTGACGACATTCATATATTGAAGTTGAAAAGATAAGTAACATTCAAGTAAACATGGATAGACACTTAAGTGAATATGAGAAATTTGAACCCCAGACTCCAGGAGTTTAATTTCTTTTTAAATATCAACCAAATGCATATAATTTACTACGCTACCATTCAATATAAAATGGTCTCACTATCAAAAAAGGAAAGCCTGCATATTAGATTTTGTTCCCAAGTAATTAATTTGTAAATTCGCTTTAATATTTTCCCACGAAGTTGGCAATGGGTCAGTAAAACGATAAAATTGGTGTTTTAATGCAGATTAGATTGATTAAATAATATTAAAATGCATTTTTTTGAATTATGAATTTGAAATTAACAGTTTATCGTATAGCGTACCACTACATTCGTATTTCTTTTATAGAATTATCATTGTTTCCCTCTAGATCTAGAGAGTTGTATTATCACGATTTTTAATTCCGAATAACATGCATTCTAATCTACAAACAAATCTATAAATTCTGGTGTTTACAAAATAAATCTGATTATAAAACTTTATTTCGATACGTGCATTCATTTTCAAGTTATCATGTCCACACTTCACAGGCATATATAACCAGACTTTCGAAAGTGTTCGAACAGAGTTCTGAAGATCTTACAAAAAAAAAAATAAGTACTTTGCGTCAAAATCTTGAATTTAAAATTTTCCGTAAAAAAATACTTTATAAAACCAAGGAAGCAAAAATGTAAGTTCAGAAATAGTTTCACAACCTCGTTACTTACCCCCCAAACCTTAATTCTGTTTCAACTTGTAAAAACTCTGCTTCAGTTTTTTAAAACGATGTCCAACCTAAAAGCGACGTTATGACGTCAATACTTTCAACTTCCAAATGAAAAAACTTTTAATCAAAATTTTAGCCACAATTAACTATTTCAAGACGTGGAATTAATTCATCAATAATAAGCGTTCAATCTATCAAACCCGGAACCAGGAAGTCATTGTACGAATCAGACAAAAGATAAAACATAACAAAATATAAATGCTGCGAAACACTTCCGAATATGTATTTTAATCTTTGGGAAGAGGAGCCACGAAATATCAATGGCTGAAAGATTTTGATAGAATCTGAAACAGGAATTAATCTGTCTCCCGGAGAAAGGATGAGGTCAACAACCGAGCTCCTTCTCCCACTATACCCCCACCGCTGCTAGGAATATTGACCTCAATCCAAAGCCCCTTGTTTACACGAACGGCAGAGATTTAAAGTTGTTATTTAAAGTAGAAATATCTATAACGACTGCGGGCTGTGCTCACATGGACTTAGACCCGGACCGAATTTCTCTGTCAGTTTCATGATCGGGATCAGATTTTAAAAATGAAGAGTAGAGTCGGGCCGGACATATTGAATGTTTAAAATTTTTATAAATGAAATTTAATACAGTATCTAAAATTTTTTTTTGTTGTTGTTGATATCAACTATGTAAAAATAAATGTTCAAAACAAGTAAATTTTACTTTAATTCTGAGCAAAAAAATTGCACAAATTCATGTTTTTGACACATTTGGGGAAAAACATCACTTCGGGACAGACCAGGTTGAAACTGAAGTTTCTTCTGACCGGGATGGGCTTGAGATCTACATTTGAAATTATCTTTAGGGTTGGGTCGGCTTCGGACACTACTAATGAGCCGGGTTGGGTAAAATTTCGAAATATACTAAATCTGTGCAGACCTCCAAGTCTTTACACGGCTTTCCCTTTAGAATAGAGAAAGTATTGTTTCTCTGAAAATTTCTGAATTCGAGATTTTAGCGGGTAAGCACATTTTAAACCTCATGCATCCATTTCAAACACACTTAGAAAGACGCACGACTATGTGAATGTGTGAACGCTATAATTCATCTATCATTATCAAAATCATGCGTAGATACGTGTATACTAGAATTAAATACAATTTTTAGTAATTTCCATGATTCAAACTCGAATTTTTTTAATATTAAGATTTTCATAGCATTATTTCTTATAGAAAACAATGCGCTACACAGCCTGTGAATAGCTTTCTTACAGTAGCTGTCGACCACGTAACCGCTGTCGTTGAGCAAACGTAGAGCTCCTATACTACCGTTTTTGAGACTAGACGTTTTTGAGATATTCTAGTTTTTTCGCGTTTTCGCTACGCCACCTTTGACAATAAGTTCAGCTATCAAATGAGAACCAAATTTAAGTTTTACGTGCAAATTCAATGTCATTTAAAATGCTTATGGCTGTTATTTTGTGCAGATAAACTCATTATAATTATTATTGAAGACATAAAGAGAACGTGAATATGAGTCTGCAGAGAAAGACATGTGCTGCCCACATCAGAATTTTTAACAATATTACAACAATGATTTATAGAAGTGAACGGGGATTATTTGCAGGCAATTTCGAAAAAAATGTAGGATCTATATTTAAAGATCCACCAAATTTTTGTAGAATAAAATGTTCAACAAATTTAAGTTGTGTACCAAATTTTAACTCTCTAGGACGTAGGAAACTGCATTAAAAATGCCATCAAATAAGTATATTATGAAGAGTTATATAAAATTTAAAAAAAATGTAAAAATTGTTATCTACCAAATTTATTTTAAAATGTGAAGCCCCTCTCATATACAATATAATTAAACTCTTGGAAAGATATTTATTATATAATATATCTCTCTTTTCTTTCTGGAGGATATCCCAAAAGTCAGAATTTAATTGAATTTGTTTTTCTTCCTATATTAAATAATTTTTAATTAAAAAACTACCTAACATATTTTACTGAAATTTTTTTTATATATTTTATGGGGTAATGTGAATATTTCCTAAAAATTTCGAAGCAATTTGTGAATTTTAAATTTGCTTAAAAAATGTTTGAAAAATTAGGTCCCATAGGGTTCAATGTATTTCATTTTTTCAACCCGGGTTCAATAAAAAACTAATTGGGTGATATTATTTATTTATATTCCCATAGGTCCCACAGACCGTCTGAACAACATACTAAAATTTCATTTTGATAAAGTCATTCTTACGGCAGTTATCGTGCTAACGGACAGACAGACAGACAGACAGATAGAATGAACAAAGTCATAAACACTTTTCAACTATGTTGCAAAGTGTTAAAAATTCTTACTAAAAGGAAAGAGGCGAGTTCTTCCGTGATTAAATAACAAGAAAGATCAATCATGCATAAAGCATTGATTATGAAACACTTTCCAACTTCAATGCAATTTTATTTAAACATCTCTAAAATGCGATACAATCCTCGGTAATATTTTTAAAATTATCACAATACTACATTCATTTATTATATTTGAAAACTTAAAACTTGATAGAAAAAAATGAACTTCATTCAAATAACGGCATTGAAATATATATTGCCTGGTTTAAGCATCTCTAAAATGCAATACATTCCACGATAATATTTTTAAAATTATCATAATACTACGATAATTTATTATATTTGAAAACGTCATAGAAAACAACCGAAATTCATTCAAATGACGTCATCGAAATATAACAAGCCTGACTCTCTCTATAAAAGCAGCATTTCATTGATAAACATTTTTCCATTCATTTCATTCATCACAATACTATAATAATTTATTTTATTTAAAAACATAAGACCATGGCGATACAAGTAATTAAACTCTATCCTTAAAATTTCATCGAAAAAAGCGTCTTTCTCTGTGTAAAATCAATTGATATTTCATTCATATCAGCTAAATTGCAGACTCCATAAGCTAAATAATTTTGCGTTAAAGAAATGCAGCAATTCTTGTACAACTCATTCAACATCTTTTGGTATTTACATTTTCCATAAGTAAAAAATAGACTTCGTTGTAGAAATAATCAAATTTGGATGATCATTAAAACTCAAATATATTGTAATTGCGTTGTTTCAGTATCTAGATGCACAGAATTTAAGCAAAAATAAAGAGGTTTTAGGACGGATACAACACTAAATATCAATTAGAAAGAACTTTAAAAATCACGATTTTGACACAAGATGGATGTCATATTGTATTTTGAATTGGTCACGTGATCTTTTCATATAATGGTGAAGTGATCGCTTCATATAAAAGGTGTAATTATTATCTTAATTTTTATTTAAAAAACTACTGAATATATTTTGCTAAAATTTTTTTATATATTTTATGGGATAATTTGAATCTTTCCTAAAATTTTCGAAGTAATTTGTGAACTTTAAATCTGCTTAAAAATGCTTGAAAAATTAGGTCCCATAAGGTTCAGTGTATTTCGTTTTTTCAACCCGGGTTCAATCCAAATCTAATTGGGTGATATTATTCATTTATATTCCCATAGGTCCCACAGACCGTCTAAACAACATACTAAAATTTCATTCTGATAAAGTCATTTTTACTGCAGTTATCGTGCTAACGGACAGACAGACAGAATGAACAAAGTCATAAACACTTTTCAACTTTGTTGCAAAGTGTTAAAAAGAAGTTTCAATTAGCATATTGTAGAACATACCTCGCACAAGTATACTCCAGTACCGGGTATCCAATTATTTATTAGCCATTGTTTTCTTCTTTCTTCGTTTCTTGGAAAGCAGTATAGCCTAAAACCCTTTCTAGAATGACTATAGCAGTTCGGTACAGAACAACCACCCATAATTAATTCAATAATACTTCCTAAAGTGAAAATACGAATAGAGCTTATGCTAATGAGCTAATGTATTGCGCTTCCAGCTATGGTGGGCTTCAATATGCTTGATAAGTCAGCCTGTAGTTGTTGTTGAGACCCAGACTGTCCGACCTACCAGAAAGGTAAGGTAACCGTTTGGACGGCCGGGAAGTGCCACCCAATTTAGACCGGAACCCAGTGGGGGAGACATCCATAAGGACCGTACCCTCCTTCCCCCACCACCAACCTTTCGGAAGGACTTACGGATCGACATGTTTAACGTGATCGTACTCCGCATGAACACGGCGGCAGCGTGCAAAAAGTCAGCCTGTAGTAGAGAAGCTCTAATGAAACTATATACGCGGGTGCATTAGGGAATCAAAATCTTAAGTAGTTAGCTCGCAAGCGGGGTCAGTTAAAAAGGTGAAGAGCAGGAGCTGGGCAGATAAAAACAAGGGTGGTTATAATCGGCGATATGACAATTTTTATCCAATTCCAACGATTTTTGTAGTAAATACTTAGAATACGTTGGATGTAGTGTTTTAAAGGTGTCGGTTTTGGATGTTTTGAAGACGCTTTAGTTTTTTTTTTTTTCAAATAATTAAAACCTTTCAATTTTCTCGAAAGTTTCCTGCAAATGCTCAGATTATTAGCTCACACATACACGCCAAAAGAAAACAAGAAAGATCAATCATGCTTAAAGCATTGATTATGAAACACTTTCCAACTTCAATGCAGCTTTATTTAAACATCTCTAAAATGCAATACATTCCTCGGTAATATTTTAAAAGTTATCACAATACTACATTAATTTATTATATTTGAAAACTTAAACCTTCATCGAAAAACATGAACTTCATTCAAATGACGGCATTGAAATATAAATTGCCTGGTTTAAACATCTCTAAAATGCGATACATTCCTCGGTAATATTTTTAAAATTATCATAATACTACGATAATTTATTATATTTGAAAACGTCATCGAAAACAACTGAAATTCATTCAAATAACGTCATAGAAAAAATAACACGCCTTCATTCATTAACATTTTCCCATTCATTTCATTCATCACAATACTATAATAATTTATTTTATTTAAAAATTAAGACCATGGAGCTACAAGTAATTAAACTCTATGCTTAAAACTTCATCGAAAAAAATCGTCCTTCTCTCTGTAAAATCAATGAATATTTCAAACATATCAGCTATGCAGACTCCATGAGCTAAATAATTTTTCGTTAAAGAAATACAGCAATTCTTATACAATTCATTCTACATATTTTGCTGTTTACATTTTACATAAGTGAAAAGTAGGCTTCGTTGTAGAAATAATCAAATTTGGATGATCATTTAAACTCAAATATATTGTAATTGCGTTGTTTCAGTATGCAGATACACAGAATTTAAGCAAAAATAAAGCGGTTTTAGGACGGATACAACATATTTTAATAAGAATTAAAAAGAACTTTAAAAATCACGATTTTGAGACAAGATGGATGCCATATTTCATTTTGAAGTGGGTCACCTGATCTTTTCATATTATGGACACGTGATCGCTTCATATACGAGGTGTAATTATTATTTTAATTTTTATTTAAAAAACTACTGAATATATTTTGCTGAATTTTTTTTTTTTATATATATTTTATGGAACAATTTGAATATTACCTAAAATTTTCGAAGCAATTTGTGAATTTTAAATCCGCTTAAATGTTTGAAAAATTAGGTTCCATAGGGTTCAATGTATTTCCTTTTTTCAACCCGGGTTCAATCCAAAACTATTTGGGTGATATTATTCATTTATATTCCCATAGGTCCTACAAACCGTCTGAACAACATACTAAAATTTCATTTTGATTAAGTCATTTTTACGGCAGTTATCATGGTAACGGACAGACAGACAGAATGAACAAAGTCATAAACACTTTTCAACTTTGTTGTAAAGTGTTAAAAAAGCCAAGTTTAGGCTTAGAAATAAACGGGGCACAGATGTCTTGTGCTTTTTGAGTTTGAAAATCCATTGAATTTTTAAAATTTTCGAAAGTAGCCTGCAAGTACTGGGATGGTAAAATAAATTGAAAATAAATAAATAAAACTGCGAGGTTCTAGGCCATTTGTTAGCTTTATAATAAGCGGGATATACTATAAATACACATAGAAACTTAAAAGCATACATACAAGGTCAGTCGAAAATTCGTGCTGAGCGGTTACAAAAACTAAAGTACATCTATGGCATCGCAATCTAAATAATCAATATTTAGTGCCATATATTGTCATTCCGCGACAATACGAACAAAAGCTATTTTCCAGCAAATTCACAAAATCAGATATCTGAAAATTCAACATATTATGGCATAAATAATTACTTTTCATCAAATACAAAAAGAAATTCATTTCGACATTTTATCTTCATATATATTAACTCTTTTCAGAATGTAATGCAATAGTAAATGAAATTACTCAGGCAGACGAAAAGGGAGACAAAACTCAGACATGTCTGTAAATTTCAAGTTCAGGTAGAAATCTTCGCAAAAATTAGGGGATAATTTGTACTGCAAAACTCTTAACATTCTGTCCAGACATTGGTAAATCAATATCAGTGTTCTGGCACGCAAATTTATCAGACATTTAAGCTACATTATAAATCTGACACAGAACAACATATGTGACTTTCCCTAAACTATGATAAGTATATGTATTTTATGACCTCTAAATTAAAAACAAAGAAGGATTCATTTGTATTCACAGCAAATTAGAACTGATTTGAATTGAAAAATTCAAAATCCGTTTCTGAGAGTGATAATATTTGTAATTGTTGGTGCTAGATTGTAGCTAGATACATAAATCTACTTTCTTGGTCATTAATTGCGCATTTCGAATTTAATATGGTGCTTCATGGATCATAGAACCTGCTTTATGTCAAATTGTCATATCATTATGGTCTAATTTACAAACTGTCGGTCGCAAACAACCTACGATATGTCACCCAATGCAAACTATACTCGACCACGTAAGCATATCACACAAAACATTCATGTTCGTATCGAAATAACCGCAATATCTTTCAACTTTTCAATTACGATGGCAACGCACGTCCAAATGCCATCCCAAGCAATTTGTATTTTCGGACAAAAGTCAGTCATTTGAAACAATTACGAGGAATTTTGCTATTTTCCAAGCACTTGAAGCATAACAACACAGTGCATAATTTTATTTACAACTTGGATACACGATGGAAGCAACAAGACCAGCAGTTACTTTACGAAAATCAGTATTTATATTCGTATTCCGAGACAAAATATACAAATTTATATTCACTCACGAACAGATGAAAGAAAATCGGTATAGGGATTAAGGCTCTTAGAAATGAATTTCGCCATTTTGCTAGAAATAGAAGCAATGGTGTATCATTATCTGGCATAAAACAGAATAGAATCGAAATAAGAACATCTAGCAAGGTCAGCAGTAAGGCAATTTTTTACCTTCCTTTCTTATACTATTATATAAAATATTATCTTTTTGAAAATTTTCGAGATTGGGGTTTTGGCAAAAAAGCACATTCAACACATTTTGAACAACCCACTGAATCACGTCAAAGGGTACATACACGCGAAACTGGTCCATGGATGCTCTTACCTTCAATGGGAGCGCGAACCTACATTTCGAGCACTTTCGGAAATATGTCCCCAAGTACGGGCACGGTAACTCAAGAACGGATGTACATATCAATAATAAATTTTAAGTGTGAATAAAATAGCAAGATTAGAATATGAATAACTCGAAATTTAAGATTTTAACATCATTATTTACAAGACACAGTTATTCTCGGTAGGTTTTCTTTTTTTTAAATAGGATATAATATAACGAATCAGCGGAATGCATCCAATGAATTGGTGCCACTCACCTGTTACTAACGGGGGAGAAAAAAAAGCTCAAAGACAGACGATTTTTTTTTATTTTGATAAAAGAAAACATTCAGCCTAAAATAAATACTGTTTTGTAACAAATAAAAGAGTGCTGCGAACATCTTATTTATTTATTTAAATCAAAGTGCACAAAACAGGTAATATAACATAACCTAACTATATTGGCATTAAAATACAGATAAACCCATAAATAGTAGTAAGCAAGTAATCATTATATTCATGAAGATTTGATTCTATGGGAACTCGTGCTCCGGCAGCTCTGCAAACGTTCAATTTTTGTAATAGTTATAGCCTATAAGTTAAAAATTATGGGCGCCATGGCCAAATTTCCCGAAGCTATGACGACCAGGGTTTGTTCAGCCCTATGATAAACATTTTAGTATATACCATTATCTTGACATCTCCAAATACGTCTTTACGAAAATACAAAAACAACTATGATATCCGGTCATCAAATTGCTTAGACACAAGTTGATTACTCCGACTAACATCACACATCAGGATTTAATGCTTTCCATATTCATTAAGTCTTCTGCAGTCCAACCCCATAATCTGCTTATGACAATGACCTCAACATCCTGCGCTAATTAATTCTTAATGGAGGATGCGTTTCTTTATCTAGGAAACCTTCTATTCATTTGCAAATATGCAGCTAAAAAGTAACAATCAAGAACATATTTCTTGAAATTCCGAAAATGAGGAAGAAAGATTTAAGACTTTTTGAATCTTAAATCTTCAAAAAAGTAAAGTCAATGTTGCGTTAAAAGTCATTCTTTCGCTTTAACGTAATATGGATAAGAATACCGTAAAAACCAAAAGTCAAAGCTTATAAATGGATGCAAGCATCTAATGCTGGTTCTGGAGTACTATTGCCTAAAAGCCATTTTAGAACAGAAGTTTTCTTTCAATTTTAAGAAAAGATGTAAATAAAAATATTCCAAAACCATCTGTTATTATTATCTGTTAACATTGTTTACATTTTGAGGTTTATATTAGGTTTATAGATAGGTTTATAGATATTAGGTTTATAGATAGATATGTAAGGCCGGCTCCAGACAAAGTTTGGTTGTGGCAACTTCACCTGCCGATTGTTTTCGATTTCCACTCTATCCATCTTTTAGCGGTAAAGATGAAACGAAGATGTTTAACGAGGGTTGTCATATTTGGTTTATTAGCCAGTTTGGTGATCCATTTCTAAATGCATTTGCATATTAATTAATTGCTAAGAAATCCAGAAAAACATGGTTGCTGTAAAATTTTCGGAAAGCATCTGTCCTTTTGCTTATAGTATTTTACATAATAAAGAAAAATGTCTTATTATGTAAGATGATGCAAGATGTGTGTCTGTTTGTGCAGTCTAAGTCTGTAGAGGGAGATCTAAGCGTCGTACGGCCATGAAATTTGGTACATAGGTACTTCAGGACTCGAAAAAATGAATCTCGACGAAATGTTTTTTTTTTTTTTTTTGAAATTTCGAATTAGTTCTTTATTTATTGTATGTTTTGAGCATTTTCGCAAAAATCGGTTTCTTAGCGACCGAAAATATTACCAGAGTTTTCATCTTGACATTACCGGAAAGACCGAAGAACATTCTTTCCAACGGTGTCTGAAACGAATCCGCATCTCTATTCCCTCATATATTTATTTACTTTTTAAATGCATCGAAATTTGCATTTTCTACCTTATTTGATATATATATTGTCGCGCATATAATTTGGCTAAAAGTTCCGCATATATCTTAGCATTAAAGAAAAATTACAACTTTATATGTAATTTTTTAAGTGATAAAAAATATCTTCCACCAAGTCCCCATACGTTCTCCACGGGTTCAACTTTCACCGGTGAAACACGCCTAGGGGTTTAAGCCAAGCCTTTTTTTGTTTTTGCCTTAGCGAAGAGTGTACAATTTCCAGATCGAAATCATTTTAAATTGTGTTCAAATGTATTATTTAAGTAGCAAGAGCGTATTTAATTACTTTTAAGTACTGGTTGCTTATTTATGACCCGAGCAACGCCGAATAATTTGTTCTACTTTGCTACAAAGGAAATAATGCCAGCGAACTTTGGTTATTCAAGGGTAACTTTCTTTGGACACAGTGTGGAGACGGCCTAAGCATCCAAAATGTTTACATATTTTGTAACGCTCTGATTTCAGCCAGAGGCACCCCAATCATGTATGATAATCACATCAAAACAATCCAACAGAGATAAATAAATAAATATATACCAGGTTGAGTCAAGAAACACTTATAGTGAAACATAGCTTTAAGTCAACACAAATTAATTATAAAATGTTTCTTCGTTGAATATTATTTCATTGATTGACACATGCACTCTGTTGGAAAAAAAATATATGCACACATAAGAAATTGAGCTACAGTCGTGAAACTCGGTATGTATCTATTGTTTGAGAAGGTATGTAAATGAATAGAATTTGGGAGCAAAATCACGTTTATTAAGAAATCGTGGTAACATGAAGATAGCATTTTAGTAAGTGGTTAATACTCCTCTGGTAGCTATACAAGTCGATATTCGGTGCGACATAAAGTCAATTAAGTTGCTTATGTCCCTCTGTGGAAGGTTTTGCCACAAATGTTGCAACTGGTCAGCTAATTCAGTGGTATTCTGAGAAAGTTGCAATTGAGGTCCCAGCATGTCCCAGACATGTTCTATTGGTGATAGGTCTGGGGCCTAGATGGCCATGAGAGAGTATTAAACCCTCGAATACATTGCTGAGAACATGCAGTATGGGGTCGAGCGATGTCTTGTCGGTTTTTCCACGCGATGGCTTCCGAGACTATCACACCACGTGTGATAGCCGCGTGCCGGTTAACAACAAACGCGGGATCGAAACTCTGGCCAGTCCTCCTCCACACACGTATCCGGCGGTCATCAGCAGTGAGTGAGTGAGAAGCGGGATTTGTCGCTAAAGGAAATATGCCTCCAATAGGCTGACCGAGCTCAGAACGAATCCAGACGGCTCTGCCTATATTGAGGGGTCAGTAGTAGGCATCTTAATGGACGTCGATACCTAATCCCACCTTCTGCCAGACGTCTGCGAATAGTATCACTTGATATAGGATGCATGGAGGATGGCAAATATCTTCGAAAGGCTGATAACAACGCCATTGGTGTGAACGTGGCACCTCTCCTGACTGCAGGATCCTCTCGTCTGTCTGAAGCGTTCTGAGCTTCTGCGACGGTTACATGTGTGTTCTCTGGTCCACTGTTGACAATATTGAGTATCTACCCTATCGCTCCAAGATGGCGACTGATACGTCTGTTATACCAAGGCTAAACTCGATCCGCAGTCTCGATACCAGGGTTGCCGGAGAAATCGAGTTCAGCCTTGGTTATACCAACCTACTTCCCGTAGGCCTGTGATGCGCCCTCTGTCTAAACCTGACAATTGTTTGTAGCGCCATCCAATTCCAATTGCCCGTGAATGAGAACACCGGTCGATTTAAATGTTGCACGAAATGTCGTTCTCATGCGCGTTGCATAAGCATTATAAGTGTATAACGGTGCTAAGAAAATTTAACTGGAGTGTGGCTCAACTCGACATTCTCATACCAGAATCAATTTGTAACTAGCTTGTGATTTTTTTTTTTCAGATTTTGAAAGAACAAATTTACAAAAATTGTATCGTTGGTCCAGATGATCACAATTATATCATGTTACCCTTCATTTTAAAGGGCTTGAAAATAACCTTTTAATTGATACGAAGTTTGATAATGTATCCCTCGGAGATTTAACTTGCTCTCCCCCCCCCCCCCCATTTGTAACTTGTGATTTTTTTTTTTTTTTCAGATTTTGAATGAACAAATTTAAAAAAATTGTATCGTTGGTCCAGATGATCACAATTATAGCATGTTACCCTCATTTTAAAGGGCTTGAAAAAAATCTTTTTTGATTGATACGAAGTTTAATAATGCACCCCTCGGATATTTAACTTGCCCCCTCCCCCCCCCCCCCGAGAGGGGCTAATGATGTGTCACGAACAGAAAAATTATATTGAGGCTATTTTTCATTACAGTGACTAAAGCTGCAAAGTTTCGTGATCATTGAGCCATAAATGATCCCTTTTATGCATAATTGTCAATTGTCTTAATTGCCATGTTACGAAAATATAAAATTTCGCTCGAATTCCAAAAAATTCTATCGAGTTCTAGATTTTTCGTTAACAAAGCCTTATATCAAATTTCGTGAAAATCCGTTAATATTGGTAGCACAAGAAATCGATCACAGGCAGACGGACATCACTCTAAAAATAGTCAAAACGTTTTCAAGAGGTCCTAAAATACAATCGAAATCGAAAATTTTCGTGAAAACAATATTATACTATATTCTATAGCATGAGAAAGTAAAAAATCAAGCACATTTTAAGAACTTTCATGAATTGTGGGAACCCTGGATAGATTAGTGAGTCGCGACCCATACTTCGGGCTCGAAACCTACGCTATACAGTCTTCGTCCATCACTGGAAAATATAAGTTGAGATTACCACATCCCATGCACAGTTCAGTTTACCAAAACCTTTGGACAATAGCCCACGCCGAAGAAACGGACCACATGTCACACAAAAAGGTTCAATAGCTTGGCACAGAACCTCAATCACGGACAGCAGCACAATTTTCTCACGTTCAACTAGACAAGAGAGCGAAAGCGACAGAGATCACAATCAAATCGGGTCACAGTTCGAAAACTCTGCATGTTTCACAAGATGAATACATATGGCAGGATTTCTGCATGTAATCCAGATCTACACGAGTTAGCATTAACGATGATTACAAAGAAAGAGGGGCGGCGATCTAAATGAGTTTTTAATCCTGAAGGATGAATAGGGGAGATGAATGGGGTTGATTTCTGGCGAAAAAGGTGAAGGACGATAGATATGAAATTTATTTTTAAATTCTGTGCGATGCATAAAAATTATAGAAAAACATATTTTAGACGTGCTGTTGAAATCGCTAGTCGTAATGGCAGAAGCTGGGTGAATGCTGGGTGGCTAAGTGGGGCTTCATAAAAATGTGTAATCATCATAAATGGAACAGTGAATAATTATGGCAAACATATCGTGAAGTCCTGCCAGGAAAGCTGAAATTTTATTTAAATTACTTCCCTAAAATTATGCGGAACAATTTTACTTTCTCATACTAATTTGCACGCTGCCACAACTGCCGCCGTGTTCATGCGGAGTACGATCACGTTAAACATGTGGGTCCGTAAGTCCTTCCGAGAGGTTGGTGGTAGGGGAAGGAGGGTACGGTCCCTGTGGATGCCGCCCGCCAGGGGGCGGCGCTGCCAAAAATTTCGGTGTACGGATCTGAGGTCTGTACCTCTGGTCCTCCGTCTGCTGGGAGAAAATCAATCTGGTTACCTGTTCGACGATGAACTGTCCGTCGAACCAGTGAGTCGTTCAGGCCCAGACTCTTCACGGTGGTCGAGCCCATGGACTGTGCCTATTCATGGCCTGAGCCAAGGGTTGACCGGTGGCTGGTGTCGAGCTTGGCGGACGTTCTCTCGGACCCTACCCGGTGAATGATTTTGCCAAGTCAGCGACCTGGCTGCGGCTCCGCTGGAATGGAGATTGACCCCCCTGGAGGCATAAACCTACAGGGTTGCCTAGGCTAGTTTCCCTGAATTCTCCCTGTGGATGCCTCCCCCACTGGGTTCCGGTCTAAATTGGGTGGCACTTCCTGGCCGTCTAAACAGTTACCTTACACCTTTCTGGTAGGTCGGACGGTCTGGGTCTCAACAACAACTTTTTCATACTAATATGTAACATAGTATAGAAAAAGTATTGTTTTAACGGAAGTTATCGAATTCGAATTTTTGATGCCAATATATGTTTTAGGACTTTCTGAACACGTTTTGATTATTATTAGAGTGATGTTCGTCTGTCTGTGGTCGTTTTTTTTTTGTGTGTGTGTGTGTACACGGCAACTGCCGCAAAAATTAACGATTTTTTATGAAACTTTATATCCGGCTTTGTTATCAAAAAATCTAGAACTAGATATAATTTTTTTTAAATTCGAGCTAAAAGTTCGAAGTTTATTCGAAATTTTGTATTTTTTTAATATGGCAGCATAGGACAAAATTTGACATAATTATGCATAAACGGGTGTATTTATGGCTCAATGATCACGAGACTTAATAGTTCCAATCATTGTTGTGAAAAAAAGCCGCGATATAATTTTTGTGATCGTGACGTTATTAGCCTCCCTTGGGGGAGGGGGAAGTTACCCTCCGGGGGATATATTATCAAGTATGGTATCAATTAAAAGATTTTTTCAAGCCTTTTAAAATTAAGGGTAACATGTTATAATTGTGATCATTTGGACAAACAATACATATTTTTCAAATTTTTTTCTTGCAAAAAAAATTAAAGTTGAGAGGGATCGAATGACATCCAAATCAAGATTCTAGATCGAGTGGAAGAGGTCGATCATTTTGATACATCACTCTATGTGTTAGTCAGTTCAGTGGATATTCTATTGTCTAGTGAGATCCGAAGGCATTCTGTCCATAAGAAATTTACAAAACCGGTTTATTTATGGGATATCTATATACAAGAAGAAAAGCATGTATATATGAGAACGGTTAAACCGAATTTGATGAAATTTGGTGGGTAGTCTTGAAATAGCCCCACTTAAAATTTAGTCCATATTTTCAGTTTCTAACACCAGGGGTTATCGCGATATTAATGAAAACCGAAACTTTTGTTTGTCTCATCATCACGTGAGAACAGCTGCACCGAATTTAATGAAATTTTGTGGGTAAATTTTAAATAGCCCCCATAAATTTAGTCCAAGTTTCGAGTTTCTAAGACTAGGGGTTGCCGAGATATTAACGGAAAACGAAACTTTTCCGTAAGAGTTCCACTCTCTAACTCAATGATTTCCAACAAAAAATATTGGAAATCGTTGGTTTAAAACGTGAAAGTCAATTAAATCTCTGAGTTTTGTGGGAGTTTATTGAACGTAACGTCACTTTTGAAAATCGCAGGTTTGAAATATGAATTTAAACGGAAACTCTATCACCATGGTTTATTTTTCACAGGCTTACTCAACAAATTTTATTAATTTGAATAATAAATAAATGAATATAAAAATATTTATCTATCTATATATATATATATATATATATATATATATATATATATATATATATATAAAGAAGAAAAGTATGTATGTATAATCCAATGGATCTGATTGGCCAAAGAGTAGCCAATCAGATCTATATTTTTTCTTACATAATGCAATGAATAAAAACAATGTATAAGATTCATGACCCTATATTCCGGTGTAATTTTTATCTATGTATCGGTGTAATTTTTATCCCTATGTTCCGGTGTAATTTTTATCAGAGTTTTACATCGTAAATACCGAGCAACGCCGGGTAATCGCTGCTAGTACTATAATAAAAGACAACACTCAATCACTGTTTGCGTACCCAAAACACAAAAGGAGGTATTATAATATCCATGGTTATAAATTAAAAATGAGTCCAATATCCAGCTACGTTTTCAGTATCTGATATCATATGCAACGTAAAGCTTAGAATTCACCATTGTTGTAAATAGTTAAAAATGAGACCAATATTCAGCTTCGGTTTCAGTATCTGATGTCAACGTACGTAAAACTTCAGAATACTGCTCTTTATATATAGATGAGCAAGTGCTTGGCAATTAATTTTAAACCAAAAATAAATGGACATCATTGTCTAGGAATTATTTCAAGACATTCTGGAGATCTTGGAAATTTCTGCTTTTCGACATGAAGCGCGCTATTCAGGGTCGCCCATAGAAATTGTGGGCCCCCTATAAACTTTAAACACGACCCCCCCCCCCCCATATTTGATTTTCCTTTTCTGAATTTTTCATGTCCTCTTAAAAAAATATCAGTGGCTGTCTGCATTTGAGTTGTCATCAGCTCTTCCCTCCCTCAAGCCATCCTGCGTTATCTCAGGAAATAAAGCGATTGTATGAAGTAGAGTCTGGTTATTTAATTGGCAACAGAGAACTTAATCATACCTGCCAACATTGGAAAATAAAAATCCAGCAGATAGACAGGTGGGCATTTTTTACAGTACTCTACAAGTCAGCGTATAACCTGTTCAATATCATTTAGGGAAAAATAGATTTTTTTTATACCACACAAAAAATGTATGTTTTTTTTCAAATTATGATAACTCACTATATAACATTGAAAATGCCTACTGCATATGAAAAATATTTTTACATAGCCAGTTCATAAAAAAAAAAGTGACATAACCTAAAAGAAATTTTAGAGGGGGAGGGGAGGGGGGGGGGGGCTCACTGATACAAAATATGTTCATTTGTAATTTAGTTAATTAGATGAATGTGGATAGGAAAACGCTTTAGGGACTCTACTGCTTACAAAAAAAAAAAAATTATGTGGGCAGCACATGGCTTTCCTTATATAATTCTATGAATTTACTACTTTTATATACAGTAAAAAAAAAAATCTGATGTGGACAACACATGACTTTCCTTATATAATGCAATTAATTTACTACTTTTACAGTTAAAACAAATGTTATTCTTGTAGTAGATACTTATATTCTTTCCAAGATATTGAATTTTCTTCAATTAGTCTTCATTTTCATTGATTTAGCATCATTTTTATCAATTTGGCGAGATTTTTGTTAATTTGGCAACAATTAAAAATGTCGTCAAGTTGGCGACATTCCGCCAAAATCGTCGCCAAAATCTCGCCAAGCGTTATGGACGGAGAAATAAGTTATTCTTACAGCAGATAAATGACTATTTGCGTTCAAATACAAAAGTATTACTCAAAGTATCTTTTTTCATGAATGGAACGAGCTAGACCCACGAGAATGATGTCACCAAATTTATCGCATGACATTACATATGAAAAGTGAACATGTTTCTCAATAGGAAATATATTTTTTTTGTTTTATATAACTTTTTGATAATTTTTTTGAAAAATGTGCAATATCTCGAGAAAGGTTCACGTTAGCGTTCTAAAATTTATGTCAATCGTTTTCTAATGAAAAATTACATAAGAAATGTCTATTTGCGTAACTTTATTAGCAGTTTTGATTTTTTGACGATTTTGTCAAAATGTCACTCAATTTAGGGGGGGGTTCTGAACATTCGATTGCGTATAAAAACAATAGGCTTCCAGTGTTTACGGATTGTGATTTTTGTACCAAATTTCGTTCGAATCGGTCCATTCGTTCGTCAGTTATCGTCTCCACACACACACACACACACACACACACCACTTCAAAAATGTTTGATTTGAGGGATGCTTGAAACGTGCTCTCACGTCGAAAACTCGAATTCGAATTTTCGACCCCGTCACAATCCTTTTCTTATACATTATGTATATAAGGAAAGTAATAGGTTATTCTATAGTAGATACTTATATTCCTTACAAGATATTGAATTTTCATCAATTAGTTGTCATTTTCATTGATTTGGGGTAATTTTTATCCATTTTGGGGAGATTTTCGTTAATTTGGCAGCATTTTAAAAAGTCGCCAAGTTGGCGATATTCCGCCAAATTCATCGCAAAAATCTCGCCAAGCGTTATGGACGGAGAAATAAGTTATTATTATAGCAGATAAATGACTATTGGTGTTCAAATACAAAAATATTATTCAAAGTATATTTTCTCATGAATGGAACGAGCTAGATATACGAGAATGATGTCACCTAATTTATCGCATGATATTACAAATCAAAAGTGAACATGTTTCTCAACAGATATGTTTTTAATTTATGGGATTTTTTAATAAATTTATTTGAAAAATGTGCAATATCTCGAGAACGGTTCATGCTAGGTTCTAAAGTTTATGTCAATCGTTTTCTAAAGAAACATTATATAAGAAATGTCTATTTGCGTAACTTTTTTAAAGGTTTTGATTTTTTGATGATTGTTTCAAAATTTCACTCGAAAATTTAGGGGGTTTTGATTGTGTTTAAAAACAATAGGCTTCCAGTATTGATGGATTGTAATTTTTGTGCTAAATTTTATTCGAATCGCTCCATTTGTTCGTGAGATATCGTCTCCACAGAATCACTGATACACACACATACGTTCACACACACACACACACACAGAGAGAGAGAGAGAGAGAGAGAGAGAGAGAGACAGACAGACAGACAGACATCACCCCAAAAATGTTCGATTCGTGATCAGGGATGCTTGAAACGTGCTCTCCCGTCGAAAACTCGAATTCGAAATTTCGACCCCTTCATTATACTATGTATATAAGGAAAGTAATAAGGGGAAAAGAGCATATTTTACGGAAAATAATTCTTCACTTTTATGTAAACTGCAAAAATGTAAAAGCACTGTTTAATTAATTTGAGATTTTATTAAAAATAAGATGGATGGAAAAGGATGTTTAAACATTACATGGAAATTTAATCTATACCCGCGAAATCGCACATATTAATAATGAAACCTACTACAAAGAAATGAATGTTGTGTAATTTTCATTCACATAATTTGAAATTAAACATAGTTGGGAACGGATGTTTCAACATTACACATCAATGTAATCTATATAAGTGAAATAACACTTATTTAAAGTAGTATCCATCAATAATGTGAAAATAATGCAACTTAGTTTTAGTACTATGTTCATATACGGTAGAAACAAAATGGCGGCCGTAAGTTCGATCGAAATTACCTTTAACAGAGAATTTTTATTAAAAATTCCCTAACTTTAGGGAATTCTAAAAAAATTGATAAAAACCGGAAAATTTTCGTCTAAAATCGGAAAACCGGGAGAAATCACCAAAAAGCGATAGTTTCCCGGTAAAACCAATAGAGTTGGCAGCTATGGCTTAATGATTTTTGGCTGGTTATAAAAGCTCTAATTGTGATGTTTCCCAAAAATATCTCAAGGTTTGTTAATGTGTATGAAAAGTTATGTGTTTGAACACATCATATAGAAAACAAATTATTTGCACTTCTTTGGAAGAACTAAGTAACAGGGCCCATGAAAGGGGGACTGACACATTTGAATAAATGTCCCAGGCCGGGCTCCATAGAGGATCCGGACCTCCAATATTTTCTTGGGGCGGGGGGGGGGGGGGGGGTACAATGAGAATGAGAGGAAAATTAAATATGGAGGGGGTGTCATAAATGCTTTTTAATGAGGCAAACAACTTGTATGGGCGGCACTGGCAGGCATATATACAAATTTTAATAATACTAATACAACTATTAATTACTTTCCCTGTAGTATAATGTATAGGGAAAGTATCGTGACTGGGTAAAAAATTTCATTCGAGTTTTCGGCAGAAGAGCAAGTTCCAAGCATCCCTGAACTTGAACGTTTCTGAGGTGATGTCTGTGTGTGTAAGTATGTATGTGTGTGTGCATTAGTGTGTGTTCGTGAGTTTATTGAAGAAACATCACGCAAACGAATAGAGTTGCGAATGAAATTTCGTATAAATATTACAATCGGTGTATATTGGAAGCCTACTGATTTTAAACGCAATCGAACGTTTAGAAAACCGCCAAATTTTTGAATGAAATTTTGAAAAAAAAAAAATCATTAAAAAATCAGAATCTTTAACAATGTCACGTAAATTAGCATTTTCATTAGAAAACGAATGACATACACATTTTTAGAAGGTTAGCATGAATCGTTCTCGAGATGATGTACATTTTTCTAATAAATTTATCAAAATTATTACATAAAATTATTACAAAAGTATTAATTATAGTGAAATATGTTCACTTTTCACGCAAAATTATTAGACAAATTTGTTAATGTCATTCTTGAGGATCTAGTTTGTTCCATTCAAGAGAGAAGATATGTGTGTAATTAGTTTTGTATATTTACGACTAATAATTCGCCAATAGTCATTTATATATAAGAAAAGTTTTTCTTTCCGTCTGTGTGCAACGCTTGCGATAAATGTGGCGAACTCTGAGATATGTGGTCCTAAAATGACGAAAACATAGTCAAAATTGCAAAAATAATGCTAAATAAACGGAAATGGCGCTAAATTGATGAATTAATTATTAAAATATTTTAATATGTGGAGTATTTCTTATTGCGGATGCTAACAATATCGAGAATTGCCAATTTATTTGCGCGAAATATAAGTGGGTATTTAGAAATAGTTTGACATGTTGTCATCCGGAAAAGCGCCAAATATACAATCCAACAATAAATACATTGTGTCTTAAATTTAAATATCATTTCTTCACCGTGAAAGAAGTAAATTCATTGCATGATATAGGGAAAGTAATGTGCTGTTTGTTCACAGCAGATTTTTTAAATTTCTAATAAGTATACCATTACAATATTTGTATACTGTCATCAGAATTTTTCTATATGCCTGCTTCTATCAAAGAATTTGTATTCTAACAAGCAGCAGCTACATAAAAAAAAAAAAAAAAAAAAAAGTAAAATATCTACCTTAGAATCCCGTCGATCCGCTCCTTCAAATACGACAAAAAGCCGCAGTGCAATTTTCTGTTATATTTACCTCGGAGGGCAATTTTTGGATAAAATAACAATATTTTTTATCAATAACTTTACTCGACGGCGAAATTTTTTCCCGATGTTTAAAGGGGAGGGGAATTTTTTAGAATTTCCAATTGAGACAAAAATTGTGTGTAGCTTTTCTGAGAAGGGCAGGCAGATCGACGGAATTCTACGGTAGTAGAAGAGACAACATATAGAAGAAAAATTAATTTTGAGTGGAAATATTGGAAACATTAATGTTTTTATTAATTTTCTCTTTCCGATTAAAACATAATTATATTATTTATATAAAACTTTTCATCTAAAAATTGCCGCCCTTTATACCCGAGATATTGAAAAGTTCATTACTAAAACCGCTCCTTCAGACTAAACTACAAATATCCTCACAAAAATTATATTTGGACGTAAGCCATCGCCAGATAAATCGACCGCTCTCGGACTTAATCACCGCACATACATAATTACACACCAGAAAAAAAACCCAAAACTATATTTTAAAAAAATTACTCACCTCCCTTGTGTTGTAGATCGACCGGTAACACAGCTACCCGTCAGCACTGGTACGCAACAAAACATCGCGTTGCTGTTCTAATCCTCGGTTGCTGGAAGACTGAGGCAATGAGTCAGTGAACTAGTGGTCACTTGCGCAACACCGACTGAGCACCGAAGAACTGAGCTCTTTGGAAAGGGAAAGTGTGGAAGGCGAACAAGTTCGGGGGCGTTACCCCCAAGTGGTGGGGTTTATAATTTTGTATTAACCCAGTGGTGCGTGTGTTATTGTTCACGCTTCGGGAGATACATCAGCACGAAATGCTTGGCTAGACAGTGTTTATAAGTGGGATTTCATATGGTAGGATGGGATACATTTGGAAAGAGGATTCAAAAAGTGGTAAATTACATGAATGAAATTTCCACAATAAAAAAAATTCGTAAAAACAGTGTTTGACCTTCTACTAATGTATGAGGAAGTATGGCTTTGAATTCAGAGTCAATTTACCCAGGATTTGAAACATTTTGGTGTGTAGTGAAAAATGTAAATAATAGTTCTTCCTTTTGGAGTAGCGATACTTCTTACATAATAAAAGATGCTTGTCTGTGCATCAGTAGCGTAAAATTGAAGTTTTCGACAGCGTCGAAATTCGGTACAGAGGTACAATTCAGGTCCCCGGACAATTTTGCGCAGCTAGATTTTTAAAAACTTCGCATTAGTTTAAAGATCATGAATATTTAAAGCCGAAAATCTGTCGAAATTTGATTTCCTCTTAAGCTGGGATACATCTTTGGGTAGGCCGAACGGTCTGTGTCGAAAAAGCTGGGATACAGGGCCAACGGTGCAACAGCACCGCTCATCAACGCTCACACCAACTTCTAACCAGCAAGAGGGAGAGGGGCGGGCGCTCTCATGAAGCCAACTTTCCATATACTTAGATACATATTAAAAAAAAAAAATCCCGAAAATTTTTTCTGTTTATCTTATGAAAATATAAATAATAATTGCTTTTATATATCACTCAAAACCTATCAAATATAAATAAGATGATGAGAATATATTTAAGAGAAACAAAAACGTTGAGTATATGAGAGTAAAAACTTAATCACATCCCAAATGAAAATCTGAAGCTTTGTCTCACTGGGGTACCAACATAGTTCACGTATCACAAAATCAGTCATTATTTACCCCTTTTAGTTTTAATTTCTTCCACCGAAGACTGTGAATTTAAAATCCTAAATTTTTAATACCCTTCATCTAACCATGCAAATATTAAATATTCTACTAGCTGAAAATCACTCACAAATTAGTAAAAACGGATTCAAACTTCTATTGCCAACCAGTGAAAAACAGTTCCTATTCTATTAGTTGAAAACCTCTCATAAATAAATATTAGAGGATTCAGATAGTACTTCTATTGCCAACTGTGAAAAAAAAAAATGCTGTAGCAAACACAAAATTTAATTTCGGTTGGGTTTTTTTACAATGCAATTACATGATTCGTGGAAGAAAAAAAATCCAATGTTGAATCCCAGTTTGTACCATTTTCGTCCTAATAACGGTGATGGGACAGAGTCAACTACGGCTAACCAAAGATCCTTTTGGGCTCAATAGTACGCAAGTTGAACGTATAATTAAAACACATATGTGCAAGTCCCCCCCCCCCTTTATTTATCTTCCCTACATCTATAATACAATGTATAGGCAAAGTACAAGAAGTCGAAATTTCGACTATGATAGAGGATTGCGTCTTAAGCATCTCTGAACTCGAATCGAACGTTTTTGAGGCGATATCTGTGTATATATATGTATGTTAATAGTGTGCATGTATGTATGATAGTGTATGCGTATATATGTTAGTGTGTGTGTGTATGTTTAGCATATGTGAATTATATTAGAGCGTGTGTGTATGTATGTGAGTATGATAGTGTCCGTATGTCTGTGGAAGCGGTATCTCACGAATGGGGAATGGGGCAATTGGAATGATTACTACAATCAGTGAATAATGGAACCCTACTGATTTTAATTGCAATCGAATGTTCGGAAAATTCATTCCATTCTCAAGTGAATTTTTGGAAAAAAAAAATCCAGAACTTTCAATAATGCTAAATAATCATGTCATATGTAATTTTTCATTAGAAAATGAATGATAAAAACATTAGTACGCTAGCATGAACTGTTCTCGAGATATTACACGTTTTTCAAATATATATTTTAATTACATAAAATTAAAACAAGAAAGATCAATCATGAATAAAACATTGATTATGAAACATTTTCAAACTGACTTGCAATTTTATTTAAACATCTCTAAAATGTGATACATTTAGCGCTGATATTTTTTAATTATCACAGTACTATAGTATTTTATTATACTTGAAAACTTAAAATTGGATCGAAAAATACAATGCTAGTTGAACAAAATGAACTTTATCTAAGTGACGTCATCGAAATATAAATCGTACATAGAGAGGCCTGTACGAAATATAAATCGTATATAGAGAGACTTCTATGTAAAATGGAAGCCATATTTTATTTTTCGATGAGTCACACGATCTCCTCATATAAGGGTGCAATTATTATTTTAATTTTTATTTAGAAAACTACCCAACATATTTCGCTGAAATTTTTTTTCACATTTTATGTGATAATTTAAATATTTCCGAAAAAATTCGAAGCAAATCGTGAACATTAACTTCGTTTGAAAAATGTTTGAAAAATTAAGTCCCATAAGGTTCAATGTATTTTATTTTTTCAACCCGGGTTACAACCGAAACTAATTGGGTGATACCTGTATTATTCATTTTCATTCCCATATGTCTCACAGACAGTCTCAATAACATACTAAAATTTCATTTTGATAAAGTCATTTTCACGGCAATTATCCTGCGAATGGACATACAGACAGAGAGACCAAAGTCATAAGCACTTTTCAACTATGTTGGAAAGTGTTAAAAATAGTAATTATCATCAAATAGGTTCACTTTCCATATGCAGATGCATAATACTAATATTATGCGACAAATCTGTTAATATCATTCCATCTGTTAACATTATGGATATAGTTCGTTCCAGTCTCGAGAGAAGATACTTTATGTACTCGTTTTGTATTTGACGCTCAAGAATTCTCTCATAGTTATTCATTTCATGGGATATTACTTAAAAGTAGTTTTTGATGAGGATTTTGCACGTGAGTATGAACAAGTCACCCCGTTTGGTCTCACAAGTTACCAAAAGGACGTCATTTCAATTTCTAATATATAATAAAATTCCAGTTTTCAGCCTTCTCCAACCAACTACAATGAAGCAAACCTTGGAGCCTGCACTGATGTACATATAAAGAATAGTGAAACTGTTAAATGGACTCCTTTTCAACTATCTTATACAACAAAGGGATCTCTCTCTCATACATATACATATATATACATGTATGTATATGTGCGTGTAAAGCTGCGTATTAGACTCATTTTTAACGATCCTGCAACAATGAGAAAAAAAACATTCCAGTTCTATTTTTCGAGAAGCCACCGAATTTCAATAGGTAAGATTGTTCCACTGGACTAAGCTGGGCACTAAATTTCAGATCTTTATAGGACGTAAGACGTATGTTAAAAATGCCATCAAAGAAGTTGAAACAAACTGGCAGAAAACCATCGGTCATGACGAATTCAAATTTTTTTTTTTTTTTAAATAGATTGCAATAAATCCATTACATTAGTTTCTTTGGATCATACAGTATGTATTTTTATCACTTTTTCGTACTATTGTATAGAAAAAGTATTGCTTTCCTGAATATTTTCGATTTCGATATTTTGACAGATAAACACGTTTTAAGACTTTCTGAAACCATTTCAACTTTTTATCTCTACGTAGGTCATCAAACAAAGCAACCTGTTTTGCTGAACGTCCACTGTCATTGCTGAAGGATGCGTTTTCCTAAAATGTATTGAAGAAGCAGTGGTCGCCGAGAACGTTCATGGGGTACAGCCTTATGCTGCGAATGAAATAGGGCGTTCCGCGGGGATTAGGGGTCAGCGAGCGACAACAAGCAGGGGACAGTAGTCCCTTAGTACGCGATGTTAATTTAATTTCGAAACTTGGTTCTGTGGATCTTGTACACCATTATTTTGTTTTGAAAAAAGTAAAAACATCGCCATACGTAGGGTAAATTGCTCACATCAAATTATTTCTACGCATTGCACAGACAGAAATGTACAAACAACCACAAAAAGTGCAGTCGATCCGTCCCAAAACTCGATTTCGTTAAAAATCTTTCATATCTACATATTAATAGTGCATATAACATGACAAGAAAAGAAAAATGCAAACATTAAACAAGAGCAACATTTCATTATGCAGTAAACTCCCCTGATCATTTCCTAATAGAAATCTGATGGCCGTTAGCGAGCCACCGTAAAGTGAACATTCAATTTAATGGGGGTAATCTCATCTCCCCCTACCTACTCCACATAATTCCATTCTCCCGTACGGACAGCGGCGAACCGTCAAAATTTTACCAAGTGAGCTCTTTAATGCAGAAGTAAATAGGCATTCTAAAAAAATGTTACTCATTCCCTGTTCACGATTTGCATTATACTGCACATTTAAGGGTATAATAACAGAATTGAAAAACCCAAAACTTCAAATAATGAAGCCAATACTTTTTGCTTAATTTATTTTCTTTTAAAAATACCAAAATTTTTAAAAATTATAACAGAACATTGATGAAAAACAAAAAATCTGATGTGGGCAGCACAAACTTTCCTTATATAAGGCAATGAATTTACTTCTTTAAAATTATACAAGAAAGATCAATCATGCATAAAGCAAGCACTGATTATGAAACACTTTCCAACTTCAATGCAATTTTATTTAAACATCTCTAAAATGCGATACATTCCTCGGTAATATTTTTAAAATTATCACAATACTTCATTAATTTATTATATTTGAAAACTTAAAACTTCATCGAAAAAAATTAACTTCATTCAAATGACGGCATTGAAATATAAATTGCCTGGTTTAAACATCTCTAAAATGCGATACATTCCTCGGAAATATTTTTAAAATTATCATAATACTACAATAACTTATTATATTTGAAAACTTCATCGAAAACAAATGAAATTCATTCAAACGACGTCATCGAAATATAACACGTCTGGCTCTTTCTATAAAAGCAGCATTTCATCCATAAACATTTTTCCATTCATTTCATTCATCACAATACTATAATAATTTATTTTATTTAAAAACTTGAGACCATGGAGGTACAAGTAATTAAACTCTATGCTTAGAACTTCACCGAAAAAATCGTCCTTCTCTCTGTAAAATCAATGAATATTTCATTCATATCAGCTATATTGCAGACTCCATGAGCTAAATAATTTTGCGTTAAAGAAATGCAGCAATTCTTATACAACTCATTCTACATATTTTGATGTTTACATTTTCCATAAGTGAAAAGTAGGCTTCCTTGTAGAAATAATCAAAGTTGGATGATCATTTAAACTCAACTATCTTGTAATTGCGTATTTTCAATATGTAGATGCACAGAATTTAAGTAAAAATAAAGCGGTTTTAGGACGGATACAACACTAAATATGAATTAAAAAGAACTTTAAAAATCACGATTTTGAGACAAGATGGATGCCATACTTCATTTTGAAGTGGGTCACGTGATCTCTCCATATAAAGGGTGTAATTATTATTTTAATTTTTATTTAAAAAACTACTGAATTTATTTTGCTGAATTTTTTTTTATATATTTTATGCGATAATATGAATATTTCCTAAAACTTTATAAAGCAATTTGTAAATTTTAAAGAATTTAAATATTTGGGTTCACTTGTTACTGATAATAATGAGATTAAATTATAAATTAGAGCAAGAATTTCTGCTGGAAACATATGTTATTTTGCCTTACAGATACTATTGAGGTCAAGCTATGTAAATATTAAACTCAAAATACTCATCTATAAAGTGATAATAAGACCAATTGTTCTATACGGATCGGAGACTTGGACTTTAATTAAAAGAGATACCGATCTTTGGGGAATATGGGGGGAAAAAAATTCTGCGGAGACTTTTCGGAGCAATATGTGCAGATGGACATTGGAGGAGTAGAACAAATAAAGAGGTTTATGAAAGAGATAGATATTGTTACAACTATAAGGAAAATAAGAATTCAATAGCTCGAACATATGATGAGGATAGAGGATAAGAGAGTTACTAGAAGGCTTTTGGAGGGAAACTCAGGTGGGTCAAGATCCCGAGGAAGACTTAGAGTCAGATGGAAGGAGCAGTAGAGGAGGATTTGAAATTGCTTGGTATTAGCAATTATAAGAGGAAAGCGACCAATAAAAAGGAATGGTGAAAAATCTCAAAGGAGGTCAAGGCCCTACAAGAGCTGTAGTACCATGATGATGATGATCAAAAAATCCCATAAATTAAAAAAAATATATTAACTGTTGAGAAACATGTTCAGTTTTCATATGTAATATCATGCGATAAATTGGGTGACATTATTCTCGTGGATCTAGCTCGTTCCATTCATGAGAAAAGATACTTTGAGTAATACTTTTGTATGTGAACGCCAATAGTTATTTATCTGCTATAAGAATAACTTATTTCTCCGTCCATAACTTTTGGCGAGATTTTGGCGTCGAATTTGGCGGAATGTCGCCAACTTGGCGACTTTTTTAAATGTTGCCAAATTAACGAAAATCTCGCCAAATGGATAAAAATGACACTAAATCAGTGAAAATAACGACTAATTGACGAAAATTCAATTTCTTGGAATGAATATAAATAGTTACTATAAGAAAAACAAATTTTTTTTTGTTGTAAAAATAGTAAATTTATTGCATTATATAAGGAAAGTCATGTGTTGCCCACATCAGATTTTTTTAATAATAAATTCATCAATTAGGCGTCATGTTTGCAATTTTGACGATATTTTCGTCAATCTGGGGCTAAATATCGCCAAGTTGGCGATATTTCGCCACATTATTCGCCTAGTTCGCCATATGTATCGTTAAGTGTTGCCATCGAGAAGGGTTGTGATGTGTGTTACAAACAAACGGAGAGAAGCGCATTTCTTATATACTAGAAGGTATGCTCGTCATATGACGGAATTAAAAATTTGCAAAGCATTGCCTCTTATTTAATGTTATTTTTATCCATTTGGCGTCAGTTTCTTCAATCTGTCAATATTTAAAAATCTCGCTAAGTTTGCGACATCTCGCCAAAATATTCTCCAAGCATTACGGACGGACAGAGAAAAAAAGTTATTCTTATAGTCGCTTAATATGTTCTTTCCAAGATATAGAATTTTCATCAATTAGTTGGCATTTCCATTGATTTATCGTTATTTTTATCAATTTGGCGCCATTTTAATCAATTTGGAAACATTTAAAAAACTCGTCAAGTTAGCGATATTCCACCAAATTCGACGCCAAACGTTATGGACGGAAAAATAGGTTATTCTTATAGTAGATGACTAATGGCGTCCAAATACAAAACTATTACCCGGGGGTGCGACAGCCCAGTGGTTAGCGCGCGGGAACTGCACTCAGTCAACCCGAGATCGATTCCGCCACTGCCAAAACTGCTGCGGTGTTCACGTGGAATACGATCACGTTAAACATGTGGGTCCGTAAGTCTTTCCGAGAGGTTGGTGGTAGGGGGAGATGCCTCCCCCACTGGGTTCCGATCTAAATTGGGTGGCACTTCCCGGCCGTTCAAACAGATACCTTATACCTTTCTGGTAGGTCGGACGGTCTGGGTCAAAGAAGAAGAAAACTATTACCTAAAGTATCTTCCTTCATGAATGGAAAGAGCTATATTCACGAGAATGATAATAACAAATTTATCGCATAATATTACATATGAGAAGTTGTTGTTGTGACCCAGACCGTCCGACCTACCAGAAAGGTGTAAGGTAACTGTTTGGACGGTCGGGAAGTACCACCCAATTTAGACCGGAACCCAGTGGGGAAGGCATCCATAGGGACCGTAACCTCCTTCCCCAACCACCAACCTCTCGAAAAGACTTACAGATCCACATATTTAACGTGATCGTACTCCGCGTGAACACGGCGGCAGTTTTGGCAGCGGCTGGAATCGAACCCGGACCAACCGTGTGCAACTCCAGCGCGCTAACCACTGGGCTACCGCGCCCTACATATGAAAAGTGAATATATTTCACAAAAGTTAATACTTTCTTTTTAATATTATGTGATTCTTTGATAAATTTACTTGGAAAATGTGCAATATCTCGAGAACGATTCATGCTTGCGTTCTAAAGTTCGTGTCAATCGTTTTCTAATGAAAAATTACACAAGAAATGATTATTTACGCAACTTTCTGAAGGTTTTGATTATTTCAAAATTTAGGAGGGTTCTGCACATTTGTTTGCATTTAAAAACAATAGTCTTCTAGTATTCACCGATTGTAATTTTTGTACCAAATTTCGTTTGAATCGCTTCATTCGTTTGTGAGTTATCGTCTCCACATTCACTGATACAAACGCGCGCGCACACACACACACACACAAACATCACCTCAAAAACTTTTGATTCGTGTTCAGGGATGCTTGAAACGTGCTATCTCGTCGAAAACTCGAATTCGAATTTTTGACTACGTCACAATACTTTCCGTATACATTATAATATATATATAAGGAAAGTAAAATGTATTAACATTCGATTATATTTTGAGTATATTATTATATTTCGAGTGAAATTTAGAAAAATGGAAAAACACTCGCTCAAAGAGTTACTTTTTAAAGTTATTTCGAAAAAAAGTTCAACATATTAAAATAATTATTATATATTCATAATCTGGACCCTATTTCCGACAAAATAAGAAAAATTATTTACATTTCTATCTAAAAGGTTCGGGGGTATAAGCGTCCAAAGTGTTTAGTTTTCGCAATGTTCTGCTTTTGCGCCAGTAAAACCCCAAACATAGATGTTATTTGCATCAAAATGCTATTCAAGTTCTCACGGCTAAAGCCCAGTTCATCTTATTCAAAGAAAATGTACCCAGCTCCTTCGAAATATAACAGGAAGCCAAGCGAGCACAGCAGCTAGCAACAACTACCAAAAGTGAAAGTAAAAACTACATTGAATGTTCAACATGAAATTTGTTGTTTTACAATGATGCTCATCAGAGCAGAACATTATTTGCTCTTAGCTTATTCAAGGTTGATACGGAAATACGGTCTTTAGATAAATCCGGGTTCAAGAATGTTTGTATTTAATGCTAATGTTAAATTCTATAACATTTATGTTGATCTTGCGTAAAGGAAATCAAACAATCAAAGCAGGTTTTCCACAGTTTAAGAGTAGAAAGAGATAACAGTGAATGAAAAATTGTAGCAGTCTTTTTAACATTGTAGAACATTTCCCAACTTGAGAAGCATACAATATCAACACAAAAAGTCTACTGCGTTTGCGAGTTAGTTATTCAAAAGGATTTTTACCAAAATCAAAAATAGACACTTTGAGTAATCGTGTTTTTCCCTCGACATTAACCTTCAGATCAGATGTTTATACGGTTATCCATAAAATATAAAGCTCTACTCCACTTTAACCGAAATCTCTTCTTCTATATAATAAAAGGCAATGTCTGTATATCTGTCTGTGTATGTGTCAGCCTGTCTTATACACTATAGGCTCAGCGACCGCGCGTCGCAAAGCTACGAAATTTGGCAATCGGAGACCCGGGGGGGGGGGGGGGACACGTGAAAACCGATTTTTACTTTCCTTATATACATAATGTATAAGGAAAGTATTGTGACGGGGTCGAAAATTCGAATTCTGAGTTTTCGATGGGAGAGCACGTTTCAAGCATGCCTGATCACGAATCAAACATTTTTGAAGTTATGTCTGTGTGTGTGTGTGAAAGTATGTGTGTGTGTGTGTGTCAGTGAGTCTGTGGAGACGATAACTGACGAACGAATGGACAGATTCGAACGAAATTTGGTACAAAAATCACAATCCGAAAACACTGGAATCCTATTGCTTTTATACGCAATCGAATGTTCAGAACCCCCTAAATTTTCGAGTGAAATTTTGAAAAAATCGGCAAATATAAAAACCGCTAATAGACATTTCTTATGTAATTTTTCATTAGAAAACGATTGACATAAATTTTAGAATGCTAACACGAACCGTTCTCAAGATATTGCACATTTTTCAAAAAAATTATCAAAACTCATAAAATAAAAAAAATATATTTCCTATTGAGAAACATGTTCACTTTTCATATGTAATACCATGCGATAAATTGGGTGACATCATTCTCGTGGATCTAGCTCGTTCCATTCATGAAAAAAGATACTTTGAGTAACACTTTTGTATTTGACCGCCAATAGTCATTTATTTGCTGTAAGAATAACTTATTTCTTCGTCCATAACGCTTGGCGAGATTTTGGCGATGAATTTGGTGGAATGTCGCCAACTTGGCGACTTTTTTAAATGTTGCTAAATTAGTGAAAAATTCGCTAAATGGATAAAAATGGCCCTAAATCAATGACGACTCATTGATGATGACGACATGGAAAATGACGACTCATTGACGAAAATTCAATATCTTGGAAAGAATATAAATAACTACTATAAAAATAATCTATTTTTTTTACTGTAAAAGTAGTAAATTCATTGCATTATATAAGGAAAGTCATGTGCTGCCCACATCAGATTTTTAAAATTTGAATTATTTGCTTTGTTATTTAATGTTTTATACGATTTCGACCGTTTTTTCCCCACCATCCAGATGTCGTAGAAAAAACCAAATCGCACGACCGGAAAGAGCAGACAATTGCGAGTAAAAATATATCAATTTCAAATCTCAGGGACAAATTCTAATATTTTTTAAAGATTTTTAAACAAAAGTCACTTTCGGCTCAAAAAAACGAACTTTCGTTTTTAAATTCTCGCATCGTAAAAAGTACCGACAATTTCGACTAATAATTTACATTTTTAGAAAGCTCAAACATCAGGCATTCTTACAAGCCCAATCTGGTCAAGAAATAATTATAAATGCAGCCCGGTCCCAATTTTAAAGAAGTAATGATTTTGAATTTCTCGACGAATTCTTAGCGAAGTTCCGATTTTTCTACCAGATGCGCGCGCAGCCAGGGACGTCATGCTGTTTCCAGAGATTGTGCATCGGGTTAGAAAATTACGTGATATTTTAAATGATGGAATTAAGAGCTTAGCATATGGTCATTATAAAATTTAAATGATTGAATTATGGTGGATTGAATTGTGGTGATGTATTGTATACATCGGGTGAAATTATTATATTTATATTTTAAATGATGGAACGATATGGATTTTTTAAATGGATATTTTGATTTATGGATATTTTAATTTTATGGATATTTTAAATGATGGAATTAAGAACTTAGCATATGGTCATTATAAAATTTAAATGATTGAATTATGGTTTGTACGGTTTTTGGCTTAGGGACAATTAAAAACCGAATTAGTGTTTGATTTTTATAAGGTTTTTGGCTCATTATGCTGGATTGAATTGTAGCGATGTATTGTTTACATCGGGTGGTGGTTGTGACCACAATAAAAAACTTAAACACTGAAGAAATCTATATAATAAAAGGCATAGTCTGTGTGTGTGTTTGTCTTATACACTATACGTTCAGCGACCGCGCGTCGGAGAGCTACGAAATTTGGCAATGGGAAACTAGAAGGGGTGGGAAGGGGACAAGTGAAAACCGATTTTTAAAATTTTAATTATTTTATTTTTGTTATTTAATATTTTATGCGATTTCGACCGTTTTTCTGCCCTTTTTTCTCCACGATCCAGACGTCGTAGATAAAAACAAATCACACCACCGAAAAGAGCAGACAATTGCGAGTAAAAATATATAAATTTCAAATCTCGGGGGCAAATTCTAATATTTTTTAAAGATGTTAAAACAAAAGTAACTTTTGGCTCAACAAACAACAAAAAAAAAAAACCCCGATTTTTGGTTTTTAAATTCTCGCATAGTACAAAGTACTCACAATTTCGACTAATAATTTACATTTTTAGAGAGCTGAAATATCTGGTATTCGTACAAATTTCAATCTGGTCAAGAAATAATGAAAATTGCCCGCAGGATCACAATTTTAAAGACGTCATGATTTTAAATTTCTCGGCTCTCCGCTAAAGCAGTTCTTTCCCCGCAGAAGTTTTTTCTCCGTTTCCATGGAGACCGAGCTTCCGGTTTTAAATTAATTAAGAGCTTAGCATATGTATTGTATAGTGGTGATGTATTTGAAATTATTATATTTATTGTTGTTGTTGTGGCTTATCCTCCGGCTGTCTGACGAAGTCAGACAAGATCCATTAGACCGTTGACCCTAAATTATATTTATGGATTGGTGGAACGATATGGATTTTTTTAAATGGATATTTTAAATGATGGAACGATGGATATTTTACTTTTATGGATAAATAATAATGATAAATAATAATAATAATATGGATATATAATAATTTTAAATAATGAAACGATGGAATGAGGATGATGGAATTAAGAGCTAAGCATATGGTCATTATAAAATTTAAATTAGCGCGCGGGAAGTTAGCGCACGGGAATTGCACTGGGTAGGTCCAGGTTCGATTACCGCCACTGCCTAAACTGCCGCCGTGTTCAGGCGGTGTACGATCACATTGAACATATGGGTCCGTAAGTCCTTCCGAGAGGTTGGTGGTAGGGGAAGGATGGTACGGTCCCTGTGGATGCCTCCCCCACTGGGTCCCGGTCTAAATTGGGTGAATAAAATGAAAGTTATGGAGATTGTCGCGGAGGACGCAGTAGCCCAGTGGTTAGCGCACGGGAATTGCACTCGGTAGGCCTGGGTTCAATTCCTGTCACTGCCAAAACTGCTGCCATGTTCACGCGGAGTACGATCACGTTAAACATGTGGGTCCGTAAATCCTTCCGAGAGGTTGGTGGTAGGGGAAGGAGGGTACGGTTCCTGTGGATGCCTCCCCCACTGGGTTCCGGTCTAAATTGGGTGGTACTTCCTGGCCGTCCAAACAGTTACCTTACATCTTTCTGGTAGGTCGCGTCAGCGAGTTTGTCACGGTCAGAATCTTCAAGGGTAGCGAACAGGCTGGTCGCCGAAGGCGGCTAGCAAAAAAATAAATTAAAAAGAAAGTTATGGAGATTGTCGCGGCGTCTTAAAATTTCATTATTAGTTTTAACGTCATTAAACTAAACTAAACTTTGTTAACTCCACGGGGTAGAGGGCGCGGTAGCCCAGTGGTTAGCGCGCGAGAATTGCACTCGGTAGGCCCGGGTTTGATTCCTGCCACAGTCAAAACTGCCGCCGTGTTCACGCGGAGTACGATGACGTTAAACATGTGGGTTCGTAAGTCTTTCAGAGAGGTTGGTTGTAGGGGAAGGAGAGTACGGTCCCTGTGGATGCTATCCCCACTGGGTTCCGGGCTAAATTGCGTGGCTCTTCATGGGCGTCCAAATAGTTACTTTACACCTTTCTGGTAGGTCGGGCCAGCGAGTTTGCCACGGTCAGAATTTTGAAGGGTAGCGAACAGGCTGGTCGCCGAAAGCGGTTAGTACGTAATAAAATAAGATGATTGTTCGTCGGTGTCGCCTGTAGCGGAAAATCTATAAGCTTCGGACAGCCGTGAAATTCGGTATAGGGGTACTTCAAGTCCGAAACTGAAAAACCTCATTTCTGTACTATACAAAATAATTTATAAAACTATCAAATTCTAAAAAAGCAGTTTTTCTTTCATGTAAAATTTCGATGACATGTCGGATGATATTTCATATCACTGCTAAAGATTGGATATTTGTATCAGGGGGCTGAATGTACCTTTTGGGCTCGCCTCTGATCCATCCCTGCTTGGCTACAACCATGGATGGGGATAGGCTTTTCGAACAAAGTCGTCTGAGAAACTCATTTTTAATCCCACAGTTTGCAAATGGAAATATTCATTTAACTGTTCAATTTGTTCGAGATATACTCACAGACAGATGCAGACATTTAAATTTTGACCCAATACTTTCCCTTGACATAAAAAAAAAGAAAAAAAATATAAGAGTAAAAAGAAAAAAAAAAGATATTGTAGGAAGAGTAAAAAGAAAAAAAAAACTTGACATTTCAAACATTCTTAAAATTCGATAAAATAATCGATGGTTAATATATCATTCCATTAGCGTAATGATGGCATCGTTAAGCCAGCAGACAAGCGTTGAGAGCGGCGTCTTTTTTATTTATATGATCTTTCAAGGACTTGATAACCTACTGCCTTATCAAACGCCGATGTCGTATTTACGTAGCAAGAACGATAGCGACAGGTTGCTATTTGTAAATCAGGATTCAACATCCCGTTTTGAAGGAAGTACGACACCATTTTCGTCAATAATATTTTGACAAAATTACCTCCGTTATTTTACATATAAATCCTATGTCAGGGCCACTAATGGGGGGGGGGGGGGTAGATTACCACTAGAGTATGGGGCTCGAGCCACAATTTGTTTTTATTTTTGAGAGAGGGAATATGAAATATTCACTAAGAGGGGAAAATGAAGTATTGGAGGTGGGCATCACACATGTTTATAAGGGTCAACAATTTGTATAGGTGGCCCTGCCTATATTTATGTATTGCTTAAGACACTATCTATGCAGCAAAATCTACCAACAGCATATATTTGATCAACACCACCCAGAGTTCTTCGGTGGTGTTAATTTGATACACTCTAGATGGTGTTGATTTGGTACACTAAAAGGGACAGATAGGCGGATTAAGGTTTTTGGAGAGACCCCGGGTACACAAAGGGATTGTTGGGGATCCGTGGCAATTTTTCAGTAATGATGGATGCGATCCAATTTATTTTTTTTACAGCTACATTAATTTCTTTCATAAGACTGTAATTTAAAATTAAGTAATTTAAAAAGCCAAATACTTTTTCTTTTTGTTGAATGATGCGGATTTAACAAATCAGTTTAACCAAATCTGGTTTCAAGAAGCCTAGTTTGCGGGTATCTCTTTTCCATTCTTAAAGAGATCATATATCGCTACAACGCTTTTAAAATAGGAATGCTGCTTCTGCAATAGTTCAGGTAGTTACTGTTCTCGAAGAAGTTTACCGATTCAAATAATTCTACTCAATTTCATTCGTTTTTTCCGAATGTGTTCGGGAGATATTCTCTTGACAGACATCACTGGAAAATGGTTGGTTCGTATTCAAGGATGACCAAATTGTTTAAATTCGAGTGGAATATTTTACCCCATCACAATTTCCCTTTACATATACTATGTATTGCAAGGAAAGTATTGTTATGAATATGAAAAGAGATCGAACCTTTTGAGAACCAGAAAGGAAAAACGCCGTTACAGGTAACCATTTCTATTACGTCGACGTAGCGAGTTGCCATATTTGGCGATTTATGGAAGGTACTAGAACTTTTTCGAAATAATGAATATTCTTGAAGATACCAACCCCTTCTGGAAGTTTCTACGGAGAGTATATAAAAGGAGTCGTTGCTCAGTTGACGTGATACGAGCTACATTGAATTGTGAGATACGTCAATGTTTTGAGAATAGTATCAGCTGTTTTGTGAAAGTAGCGAAACATTTAATTGCTGTTTTACTGAACCTGACAGTTGTTTACTGATCTTGTGAGATAGTTATAGAGCAATTTGCTGTATATTGTTTGTGCTATGCTTGTAAACAAACGTGCTAGCTATCCAGAAAGTTTGACGCACTCTCGTATCATACGAGTACTCCGACAATTTCGGAGGATGATACATCGTAACAATAATAATATCAAGAGAATGTTCATCTCTAAGATCATCTCAGGAACGTATTTCTTATTAAGATACTATATAAAAAAAGCCCTTACTTTTGTTCCATCTGTCAGGCTTGGCTGCAAATTTAGAGATAATTTGGCGGCGTTGTTGACAAATTTGGTGCGACATTGCCAACTTGGCAATTCATCATTGTCGCTTTATGGGAATTATTCATTCAATATTCTTGATATAAAATATAGAGAGTTTTACTGTTCGTGGGTCAGGTACGTTTTGTTAGGAAGTAAGTATAATAATTATGTTTTAATAGGGGGAACGGAACAAACACGTAGTCTATAATAATAAATGAAGATGGCACCTTTTCCTACTGTCTGTGTCGTCTGTAGCAAGAAAACAAAGCGTCGAGCAGCGCATAAATTTGGTAAAGAGGTACTTCAGAACCCGGGACTATACACTTCGATGAAATTTTCTTAAAATTCAAATTAGTGTTTTAGATATTTTATGTTATAGCACGTTTTTCAGCGATTTTTACACATATCGGTTCCTCCGGCTATACATTAAGCATCTATATGCCTTCGGGTTAGTCGTGTGGTCTGGGTCTTCTACACATATCGGTTCCTTAGCAATGGAAAATATTATCACAGAGTTTTCATCTTGACATCATTGGGAAGATCGAAGATATATACTAGTATTTAAGCCAGTCAAAGATGGAGAAACTAAAATTCTTAAGAAATCAGGCTGCATTTTTTTTTTTTTTTTAAATAAGCTTTATTTTGTTTAATAATGTATGGTGCTTCGTCGAAAATAGTTGTCTCAATTGAAAATTGGTCCAATTAAGTTCCGCCCCGTGTTCGAGTTTCAACCTTTTATGTCTCCGTGGAGGGCTTCAGGAGGTTTCTGAGAGATTTAACCTTACCCAGTGATAAAAAAATTTAAAGTTAGGACTGTCTTTCCGAAAAAGTTAGTGGAGTTTAGACACCCCCCCCCCCCAATAAAAAAAAATTGATATTTTTAATAACGTTAATATAAAATGCACTATTGTCTATTATGACGTAAACATCAAAAGGAGGGGGGGGGGGGCTATTAAAAAAAAAGATTAAGGTCATTCTACCTAAACCGACAAACGATCGATTCAACAAAACTTATTCGAAATCAAAACCTAACTATAAAAATTGCATATTACACAAACGATTGTTCCAATTTTTTTTTTATCAGCAATAATGATCTCAACCATTAAAGAACCAAAAGCTAAGTTACAAACAATGGTATAAGGATCATCCCTGGCCTTATCAGATTACTGAAAAACAACAGCAAAACCTCATCTAGTAAATCCTACTTAGGGAATGCAAGTAAACCAGTAAGTGGTCTCCTTCCAAGCATTATCCGTGAGTGTGCGCAGATAAAATTGATAAAACTCAGGGTAAATGGCCTAATTTGCTCAGAAACAGATCAAATCGAAATATATAGTATGATAGGCAGGGGGAAAACGTGCAGCTTAAGTATTTTAACCGTATAAATGGCAATATGATCCTCATCGTCCAGATACAGCCCTTATTGACTGAATATAAAATATAATTTTTGTTTTTCGTCAAACGTAATTAGTAAATACGTTTGACGGAAATATATATATATATAGCGGGCGTCCGGATTTAACGAGCAAATTTAGTAGATCCTGGCATGCTTGTTATAACAAGTTTCTTATTGTATATTAGGTAGCAAATGTAAAATATCATAATGCATAATATTTGAAATAGAACAAACAGACTGGGCTCAGACGTCCAGGACGAGCATAGCTCGCTTTATGCTATCATCTACAATCAAATATAACAGTCTTTTCTTTCAATGTCTTGTCTGCCATTGATCAAATCGAATATAAATCTATGTTTTAATTTGAAATTCGAGTTTTGTGGCAATTTCTACATCGTTTTCATGTACTTTTAATACGAATGTATTTTATGTAAATTTGTAACAAATATTGTATAATATAATGTATTTGTAACAAATATTGAACATATGGATATTTTGTTGTCACTATTAACGTAGCGTGCTTTCTAAAAAAGAATCTGATGTGAACAGCACACGACTTTTCCTACACAATACTACGAATTTACTTCATTCACATCTTTTCTTTTTTAAAACGATCCGTGACACAATGTTCTTAACGTTGAATTAAAGATTTAGTATGTTTTCTAAATGTCAACTTGTGAAACTACCTATTAACTTATATTTCGAGAGAATTTAACTTGACAATTATCAATATTGATAGCATCCGCAATAAGCAATAGAATTCGTATATTAAGGCATGTAAATTATTTCACCAATTCGGTGTCATTTTTGTGAATTGAGCGTTAATTTTCTAATTTTGTTGATATTTTCGTCAATTTGGCGCCATTAAAAATAGTCGTCAAGTTAGCTATATTTTACCAAATTTATCGCCAAGCGTAACAGACAGGCGGATAAAAGGATTTTTCTTTTTATATATACTATATAACTGCATGACTATTGCTGAATTCTTGGGCAGCAGAATACAAAACTATTACACAAAATATCTTCTCTCGTGAATGAAACGAACAAGATCTACAAGAATGGTGTTAAAAAATCTGTTGCATAATACTGTATATAAAAAGTGAACATATTTTAAGAAACACTTTTTTAATTTTATGTAGTTTTTTTATAATTTATTTGAAAACCATAAAATATCTCGACAACGTTCATGCTAGCGTTCTAAACGTTGTGTCATTCGTTTTCTAATGAAAAATTACATAAGAAATAAAGATTTATGTAACAGTATTGCAGGTTCTAATTTTTTTTTTTTCAAAATGTCATTCGAAAATTCGGTGGTCTGGCAAACATTCGATTGCGTTTCAAATCAATAGGGTTCCAGTATTTTAAATAGCTTTTTCCAGTATATTAAATCGCTCCATTCGTTTGTGAAATATCGCATCCACCTCACGGACACACACAAATACACAACCTCGAAAACGTTCGATTCGAATTCCGGAATATTTGAAATGTGCCCTTCCGTCGAAAAATCGAATTCCAATTTTCGACCTCCGTCACAATACTTTCCTTAAACATTATACCATGTACGTCGGGAAAGTCAAAATATTTAGAATGCAATCTCCCGTCGACTCTTTAAAGAATTTTTGACATTTTATTGACCCCCCCCCCCCCCCCAATCTTGTTTAATTATCCGAAGGTGAATTATACAGGGCTTCGATTTTGTGATTTCGGGGGGATGGGGGGGGGGGGGCGAGCCATGTCCGTTGCTCCTATACATGAAGTGCATGCAATTTTTCACTTATATAACATTTTTTTCTTCTTTTTTATACAACTATTCTGCTTTAAATCCCGGGCAATGCCGGATACATTTTCTAGTATAATATAAAATGTTTATAGCAATTCACGAATAAATATTACGCAATTTATGTTGCATATTTTCTTTTAAAATTTTAATGCGCATTTTGTAAAAATATTATGTACTAGAATGAATTTCTCGGCGTTGCCCGGACTCTAAATGAACACCTGCTACTTATATAATACAGAAACACCTGTGATATGCCCTAAATAAGATCAGTTAAGAATAAGAACGAACTGTTCGTTCTTAGTGGTTAGGGCGCATACTGTTCTACCTGTTCCTTTGGTCTGAAGAAGGGGCTTATAATGCCTTTGAAATAATTCTCACCACCTAACAAATGCCTGCTTTATTCAAGAACGTTTTGTAGATCACTGTCTTACAAGCACTGTAATTTTATCAAACTGTTAACTTAATGCATTCTTAATTTTAACTTTTAACTTAATTTAAGTTTTTACTAAACAACTTAAAAAAAATTGTTAAATTCTACATTTAATAAACATTAAGAGTTAATAAATTAGTGGTAAATCATTTTTGTATGATAACAGCAGTAGGAATAGAAATTAAAAGCCAATTAATTTTGTATGATAATGCAGTAGAAATTAAAAGCCAGGTGCCAATGGCAACTAGCCATTTTTTCTCAGTTGCCAAACTGTTCTACTTGGGTGCAATTTCAAAATTATTATGTTTATATGATGCAGCTCACAGAACAATTCATTTTTTATTAGTGGTCCCACCTTTGACCCACTGCACAGGCACATGCAATCAATGACATGTGTTGGTTGGGTTGTTAGAAGTAAGAATAAACAATTGATCAGTTGGAATCTGTGTTATACATGCAAATAAAAGTGGAAAAGTTAGGCATCAAAAGTAATGTCTTGGTCTAAAATTTAAGTTGCCAAACGAAATTTATAGATGCAAAATACAACTAACTACCATTAATTCTGAACTCCGATACTATATGAAAACTGTTAATTGAAACTGGCTAAATAAATCTATAATGAGGAGAAAATACATACTCAAGAATAAAAATATGCTTACTCGATAATCTATATAACCCTGCAAGCATTTAAACTTTAAAAATTGTATTAGACAATAGGAAATGACAAAAGCTATTACACTTACAATAACAAAAAATCTAATGTGGGCAACACATGACTTTCCTTATATAATGTAATGAATTTACTACTTTTACAGTAAAAAAAATAGGTTTTTCTTATAGCAGATACTAATATTCTTTCCAAGATATTGAATTTTCGACAATTAGTCCATTTTCATTGATTTAGCATCATTTTTATACATTTGGCGAGATTTTCGTTAATTTGGCAACATTTCAAAAAGTCGCCAAATTGGCGACATTCCGCCAAATTAGTCGCCAAACGTTATGGACGGAGCAATAAGTTATTCTTATAGCAGATACATGACTATTGGCGTTCAAATACAAGTGTATTACTCAAAGTATCTTTTTGCATGAATGGAACGAGCTAGATACACGAGAATGATTTCACCCAATTTATCGTATGGTATTACATATGAAAAGTGAACATATTTCTCAATAGGAAATATTTCTTTTTTATTTTATATGACTTTTTGATAATTTTTTTGAAAAATGTGCAATATCTCGAGAGCGGTTTGTGTTTGCATTCTAAAATTTATATCAATCGTTTTCTAATGAAAAATTACATAAGAAATGTCTATTTGCGTAACTTTATTAGTGGTTTTGATTTTTTGACGATTTTTTCAAAATTTTATTCGAAAATTTAGGGGGGTTCTGAACATTCGATTACGTATAAAAACAATAGGCTTCCAGTGTTTACGGATTGTGATTTTTGTACCAAATTTGGTTCGAATCGGTCCATTCGTTCGTCAGTTATCGTCTCCACAGACTCACTGACACACACAGACATCACTTCAAAAATGTTTGATTCGTGATCAGGGATGCTTGAAACGTGCTCTCCCGTCGAAAACTCGAATTCGAATTTTCGACCCCGTCACAATACTTTCTTTATACATTATGTATATAAGGAAAGTAATATTTTATTTTATTTTACAAATTACATTATTAGAGCAAAAACATTTTTAAGATGTCAAAGTTAATAATAAATAAAATTTGCATCTGACATACCCAATGGAGACAAGCTGTACTTTATAATATAAAACACAAGATTACATCTATTTCATTTCACAAAACAGTCATTCTAATTTATAATTTCAAAATCATTCTTATTTTAATAGTTCTTAAAATAATTTAAATTTTTATTTATTTATGTTGTGAGTACTAGAATTTGAAAATGGTTATAATTTGAAGAACAAAAATATAAAACTTTTATCAAATTATTAATCTTTATCATTAAAAAAAAAATAGAGCTGTGTTCTTAAAATGATTATGTAAAAGATATTCAGGTGCAGATTTTTCCTAATAGGGGTCTTTGTAAATACAAATGTACACTAATTATTTAGTGGAAAAATAAAATTGCTATATTATAGTTTGATTGAAATGTCTTTAAATTCCATTAATAAAATTGATCATTGAACAACTATTGTATAAATTTATACCAGTGTACACTGACAATTTAAAAAATAAATAAATAAAAAATCTGATGTGGGCAACACATGACTTTCCTTATATAATCTAATGAATTTACTACTTTTACAGCTAAAAAAACGTTATTCTTATAGTAGATACTTATATTCTTTCCATGATATTGAATTTTCTTCAATTTGTCGTCATTTTCATTGATTTAGCGTCACTTTTATCAATTTGGCGAGATTTTTGTTAATTTGGCAACAATTAAAAATGTCGCCAAGTTGGCGACATTCCGCCAAATTCGTCGCCAAAATCTCGCCAAGCGTTATGGACGGAGAAATAAGTTATTCTTACAGCAGATAAATGACTATTGGCGTTCAAATACAAAAGTATTACTTAAAGTATCTTTTTTCATGAATGGAACGAGCTAGATCCACGAGAATGATGTCACCAAATTTATCGCATGGTATTACATATGAAAAGTGAACATGTTTCTCAATAGGAAATATTTTTATTTCATATAACTTTTTGATAATTTTATTTTAAAAATGTGCAATATCTCGAGAACGGTTCATGTTAGCGTTCTGAAATTTATACCAATCGCTTTCTAATAAAAAATTACATAAATATCTATTTGCGTAACTTTATTAGCGGTTTTGATTTTTTGACGATTTTTTCAAAATTTCATTCGAAAATTTAGGGGGATTCTGAACATTCGATTGCGTATAAAAACAATAGGCTTCCAGTGTTTACGGATTGTGATTTTGTACCAAATTTCGTTCGAATCGGCCCATTCGTTCGTCAGTTATCGTCTCCACAGACTCACTGACACACACACACACAGACATCACTTCAAAAATGTTTGATTCGTGATCAGGGATGCTTGAAACGTGCTCTCCCGTCGAAAACTCGAATTCGAATTTTCGACCCCGTCACAATACTTTCCTTATACATTATGTATATAAGAAAAGTAATAAAATTATTATGTCATATTTTGATTGAAATGTCTTTAAATTCCATTAAGTAATAACATGGATCATTGAACAGTTATTGTTTAAAAATTAAAATGTTTAATCAGATTAAAACTGACTCTAACAATACAGAAATATTTGTATTAATAATAGCATTCCTGTTTAAATTCAAAATATCAGTTAACACTTTACAACAAAGTTGAAATATATTCAGTAGTTTTTTAAATAAAAATTAAAATAATAATTACACCTTTTATATGAAGTGATCACGTGACCCACTTCAAAATAAAATATGGAATCCATCTTGTGTCAAAATTGTGATTTTTAAAGTTCTTTTTAATTTATATTTAGTGTTGTATCTGTCCTAAAACCGCTTTATTTTTGCTTAAATTCTGTGCATCTACATACTGAAACAATGCAATTACAATATATTTGAGTTTAAATGATCATCCAACTTTGATTATTTCTACAACAAAGCCTAATTTTCACTTATGGAGAATGTAAATACCAAAAGATGTAGAATGAGTTGTATAAGAATTGCTGCATTTCTTTAACGCAAAATTATTTAGCTCATGGAGTCTGCAATATTTTTTTTTCCAATGACCAGGCCTTGACTCTTTCATCTTTGTCTATACATCGGCCAGAACAGTGAACCTCTTAACCGTCAAATGACGTTGCCCCAGCGCACCAGTGGGGGTGGGGACACATTGCGCCCAGCAACACAAACATCCATGTCTTACGTGGGACTCGAACCCACAACATGGTGGCCGATCAATCACTGGAAACGCTCGCCTTGACCGTTCGGCCACCACGTCGACTGAAATGAGCCAACAGTACACGGTGTTCCCAGTCGAAGGTTCCCAGGTGGTCACCCACCCAAGTACTAACCGCGCCCGATGCTGATTAACTTCAGTTATCTAACGAGAAACGGAGAGTCTGCAATATAGCTGATATGAATGAAATATTCATTGATTTTACACAGAGAAGGACGATTTTTTCGTTAAAGTTTTAAGCATAGAGTTTAATTACTTGTACCTCCATGGTCTTAAGTTTTTAAATAAAATAAATTATTATAGTATTGTAATGAATGAAATGAATGGAAAAAAGTTTATCAATGAAATGCTGCTTTTATAGAGAGAGCCAGGCGTGATATATTTCGATGCTGTCATTTGAATAAATTTCATTTGTTTTCGATGAAGTTTTCAAATATAATAAATTATTGTAGTATTATGATAATTTTTAAAATATTACCAAGGAATGTATCATATTTTAGAGATGCCTAAACCATGCAATTTATATTTTAATGCAGTCATTTGAATGAAGTTCATTTTCTCGATGAAGTTTTAAGTTTTCAAATATAATAAATTAATGTAGTATTGTGATAATTTTAAAAATATTACCGAGGAATATATAGCATTTTAGAGATGTTTAAATAAAATTGCATTGAAGTTGGAAAGTGTTTCATAATTAATGCTTTATGCATGATTGATCTTTCTTGTTATTTTTTGACCCTGTAACGAATGTCCTAAATTTAAGTTATAATTTATATTTTTATCAAGATATACTAAATACTAACTCATACTTTTGTAAATGCTAATTTATTTAGTTACTAGAAGTATACTAGTTCTTCGTACTGAATATATAATATAAAGAAACTTAAAGTTTACAATTATGTGTAAACTCCTGTTGTATTCCAAATAAACAAAATTCAAGACATTCTATTAAAATATTTAAGTCAATTTTCCTAAAAAGTAGTATGAGATACTCTGTTCTCCCTATACAAAATTATCTCCACAGTCAGATCTAAAGAATAAAGAACCTTGATCCTATTGGTAAACAAATTTACAATATATATATATATATATATATATATGTATACAGGGTGTTCCAAAAAGATTGAAACACGCTTTAATTCTTTACCTGTTGGAGATAAGTGGGCAATGTAAATAGCAAAATGTTAAAAGTAAGGTGGGAAATAAGACTACGCTAATGAAATAGTCCTCCCATTAATTTTCAAAAAATTACACTTTTTAAATTTTTATATGACTCCCTTAGACAAATTTGGTCAATCAGAAAATTTTTATTTTTAAGGCAACAAGATCGTTAAAAAACCAGCATATCTGTATCTTTAAAATTGAGCGAGTTATATTTAATTGAAAATTGAACATTGTGAATGGGGACCATATATCAAATTAGAAATGTAAATTTGTGACATATCACAAAAGAGATAAAACTAGATAATAATACATAGGATACCCAACAGTGAGTACCACTGCTTTATATGATCTCTGTCTGGGTAATGCTTTATTTAGATGCATTTGTGATAAAAAATTTTGATACATATTAACATATTTTTGATCTAAACAATTTCCATTGTTGGTTATACTTTTGGATATTTAATAATTTTAGGAGTTTTGTTTTTAATTTAAACGTGTTCAGGGGTCTTATTTACATAGTCTTTCTCTTCTAGTTATCCATTTCCCAATTGTTTAGGTTTTGATATTCTTCTATTCCAAATAGGTTCTTTTCAATAGGCTTTGTGTTGAAAACGGCGAAAGTTCGTTATTTTTAGGTTTTAGCAATTTAAATTTATTTAAATTGGCTAATTTACAATTCCATTTATTGCCCTTTTTATTCCCCTTAATTTGATTCCAAATTTATTGCTCTCGGTTAAAAATTCGTTAATTCATTACAATTTTTCAGTTTTATTCTATTTTCAGCTTTTTAAATATTTCAGAATCGTTCATATTTAAATTATTGCCGAATTCGTATATTTCCAAATCCTTTCACTTCATTTCTTTTTAATTTTCGTCTGCTTTGAAATTCCATTTCTCTTCTTTAAAATTTCGAGTTAGAACTCAAGATGTGATCTACAAAGTTGTTTTTAGCGCTTCGGCGCTCTTATGCATTCCATCGCTTTGGAACGAAATTTCCTATTCCCTCATCTCTGTTGTTAAACGTGTGAATATCTGCACTTTGTTACTTTCAACGATCTTCTAAATGATGTTATTTATTCACATCCCGAGAAGTCTTCATCATTTAAATTGATTAATAGCGTGGCTGGACAATGTTTTGTCTTCGGAGTGCTTCTAACTGGAGGTCTGTGAAGGAAGGCGTTGTTTAGTCTACAAGTTCTCGCCTGCCCTGTAGATTTGAGAAGTGCTATGACGCCAATTAAGTGGTTGCTTATCGCTATCCTTGTGCATTCTTTAAATGACGTATTGAGTCGGCATTTCCATATGTGATTACTGGACTATATGCTCGGCGTTTAGTACCGATGAGTAAAGAACTGTTCATTGTTCCGATGAAGAAATCGTTAATTGGAGGTTTGGTGCTATTCAAATTTTACGACGTTGAGGAGCTTGCTGTCGTGTGAGCGGTCCTTCTTTTGGACTGGAATGGATGGTTTTCCTCGTGTTTAAGCGATTGGACTTTTGCCTTTCCATCTTCGTCTCATCTGTTGGGATATGATGCATCCAGCATGTTCCATGACGGCTCTACATCCGGGTGATATCTTTTAAATGCTAATTTTTAATTGCTACTGTCAGTTTAGACTATTTTAAAGTTTAATTGAGTTAGCATGAATAAGACCCCTTTAGACTTATATATTTTAGGTCACCTGAACCTGTGGTTATCTTTAAATTTTGTTGAAATTCCCTTTTGGCTAACTTATGTTCTTTTTATTCCAAATTCTAGTTTTGACAAATAATTGAATAAGTTTAACATTGTTAACTTTAAATTTAATATTCTAACGTTTTTCTTCCACTAACGACCGGCCATTCCATTTATTTATTTATTTGATTTGTTTAGTTAATGAGATGTAAAATGTTTTGAAAATTCTTTTAAAATGAAGTTTAAATTTTAATAAACGTTAGATTTTTGAAAATCTAAATTCTGTGTTCTCTCTCTCTTTTATTTTAATGTATTTTTATTTTTAGGAAAGTGTCAATTCTTATATTTTACAGGAGTACATATTTGTACACTTAGGGAGAAACTGGTCAAATGGAACATTTTCAGATTTATTTCAGATGACTTTTAGGTTTTTGAGAACTTAGAAGATTTAGAATTGTTTTAGTATTTCTCATAATGCTTCTTTTCTCTCCCCCCCCCCAACACCATCGTCAATTTATTTATGATCCCTATTTTCACTGATCAAACAGCCTTTCACATGGTACAGAAAAGTGGTATAAGTCAGATTTTTTTCTTTTATCATAATTCAGTTGATTTTAAAGATGCAGATATGTGGGTTTTTTTAATGATCTTGTTGCATTAAAAATAAAAATTTTCTGATTAACCAAATTTGCCAAAGGGGGTTGTATAAAAATTTAAAAAGTGTAACGTTTCGAAAATTAATGGGAGGACTATTTCATTAACATAGTCTTATTCCCTACCTTACTTTCAACATTTTTGCAATTTACATTGCCCATTTATCTCCAACAGGTAAAGAATTAAAGCACATTTCAATCTTTTTGGGACACCCTGTATATTGGTCCAATATATTCCAAAATGAAAGCACTAAAATTGTATTAGAAGATATACCCTTACTACTATTCTGTTTCAACAATTTTGGCTAAACCCAATATATGAATTAATTGACTGAACACAATATATGAGTTAATTGACTAAACGCAAAAAATGAGTTTGAAAAATCTTTACCAAAATAAAACGTATAACATAAGAAATTGAAAATACCTATGATTCTCATAATCTCTAAACTAGAAGACAGCAATTGATATAATCCAGGAAAAAATGCAAAACCGTACATTTATAAAATTTATTTTTATATTCATTTCTTTTATATTTAAATAAAAGAAAATTAATAATACATTGTCTGCCATATTTGATTTAATTCGGTTGCTTGGCAACATATCATTTTCTTCAGAGAAGTTTGTGAAAAAATATAGTCTGCATATCTCTATGGAATGTTCATTTTTTTATCTCAACAACCCCTGGTCCTAGAAACTCGATACATAGACTAAATTTTAAGTAGGGCTATTTTAAGGACAAAATTTCATGAAATTCAGCACAGCTGTTCTCCCACAATGATGAGACAAATAAACAAACACACATACAGAGATTTTCAATTTTATTTACTACTAGCAGTATACCTGTGCTTAATACAGAATATATAATTATAAAGAAACTTTAAATTCAAAATTATGTGCAAATTCCCATAGTATTTTAACTAACATTGTTATTCAAAATATTCTATTAAAATATTTAATTTAATTCTCCTGAAAAGAAGTATAAGAATCTCTGTTAAAGCTATACAAAATTATTTTCACAGGTTCCTGGTCCTGTTCGTAAACAAATTTAAAAAAAATATGAAATTGGAACAGCTTCCAAAATGAAAGTGCTATGGAATTGGATCAACATATGCTATAATGAAAGCACTAAAATGGTATTAGAAGATATATCCACACCATCTCTATTCTGTTTCATCAATTAGCTAAATACAATATATGAGTTTAAAACCAAAACTCTACCAAAATAAAACAGATGACTTTTGATATCCAGTCAAAAATGTAATTTTGATCAAATTTATTTTTATGTATATTTCTTAATTAATTAAATCTGAAAGGATTTAATAAAAATTGTCTGTTGTATAATCTCATAGGGTTTCATTTCATTGTTTAGCAACATGATATTATTTTCTTCAAATAAATTAGCGAAAAAAATAAGTCTGCATAATGCTGTCTATGGAAGGTTTAATTTTTCATTTTTTTATTAATATCTAGACAACTCCTGGTCCTAGAAACTCAAAACTAAAGTTTAAGGGAATTATTCCAAGTCAATCCACAAAATTTCATAAAATTCGGTGCAGTCGTTCTCTTGTGATGATGAGACAAGCAAACAAGTACACAAATAAGACAGATTTCAATTTTATTTGTGTAGATAAGAATAAGCAATATCTACATCTGTAATGCTTGGTGAAAAATTTGGCAGATATCGCCAAAAAATGTTGCCAAATCGATAAAAATGTCGCTAAATTAAAGAAATCAAATTGTGTTTTGTTAGGGGAAAGTATCGTAATGATGTTTAGGTAGGTTCTGTCTGTCAGTCCGACCATCCCACTTAGCAACAAATTTCGTGACTTTTTTCAATATTGCCAAATTAATGAAAATGTCACCAGATTGGTAAAAGGATGCTAAATTAATGAAAATAATGCCTAATCGATGAAAATTCAATTTAAATTAACTATTTTTCCATCCGTTCATAATACTTGGCAAAATATTTGGCAGAATGGTAGCTTGGCGACTTTTTAAAAAATATTGCCAAATTGACGAAAATGTAGCCAAATGGACAATAATGTTGCCAAATTGATAAAAATGATGCTAAATCAATGAAATTAATTGTTTTTGTCATAGTATTATAATAATGTTATTGTCAGTCTAACTGTCCCACTTGATGACTTTTATTAAATGTTGCCAAATTAATGAAAATTCAATATTTTGCAAAATAAGTTCAATTTAATTGATAATCCTTGCTGCTTTGTGGGAGTTATGAATTTAATATACTTGATTTAAATTTTCGAGCGTTCCACTGTCTGTGGGACAGATACGCTTTGTTAGGGGGTGATGTAGTATGTATGTTTCGATAGAGAGTCATAAAGGAAATAACAATATTGATTGGAAGAGGTGTATGGCTCTCATGTGTCTATAGACAATAAGAGTACAAGTGATGCCAGTGAGCGGATTTTAGGTAACGTTTTGCAAATTTTTTAATTCCATTATATATATGATGGACACAACTTCTAGTTTATATAGATTGAAGTGCCGCATTAAAATTAATGTATTTATTACTATTTTTATAATCATGTGTTATTTGTTTAACGACACTGCACCCCATACTTTCAACAGAACAGTAGTTTCCTTAAATGAAAAAATAATAAATTACCTAATAACAAAACCAAAGTTATTTGAATGGAAACAGCAGAGAGAAGAGTAATAAGTTTTTAAATAAATATAAATAGTGATTAACTCCATAGCCAGTACCAGCAAAGTGAACCAATGTCAGAAAAAGCACAACTTATTCTTTAAAACTGCCATTCAAAATTTTAAAATGAAATCAGGTACTTAAAATGTAAATTTTTGAAAAAAATTTCAATATTCTCAATTTTTTACATAATTAAATTTTTCCCAGACAAATAAAGACTCATATGATTTAAATGTTAAAATACATTGTTTACTATTTAAAATAAAAATATTTCATATTTTACATAATTAAAAGTAAATAAACATGTTAAAATTTAAATATGTATAGCTATGTGAAAATAAACAAAAGTTTCTTTACATTTTGAATATTTAAATTATCTGTAAAATATCTAAAATATAACTTTCTTGTAAACAATTAAAAACATTTCAAAATTTTAAATTATTTAAGTTTAAATAATTTACAATTCAAAAATTATAAAATGCAAATGAAATTATTTACACATTGAATTTCATCCTTGAATAAAACAAATTTATTGATAAAATAACTTTGTTTCTTTTAGCTGAAAATTCAGAGTAAACATCCTCCCCTTACGTGCTCTGTATTTTACCATTGCATTTGAGGAGGTAGATCGACAGAATTTTACTTGTTTCCTCTAGCAGTAAGTGCACCCCCCTAACATTTAAGTGAATTGCAGTCTTATTTGAATTGAGGGAAATCAATGAAATTCTATTTATTCATATTTTGCAGAAAATTAAATTTTTTTAATAAAATTAGAATAACACAACAAAACAGAAAAGTAAGTAAAACCCTGAGAAAAAAATTTAAATGAATGGTAAAGTATTTGAAACATTTTCTTGTCTTTAAAAATGTAAATTTCTATAAAATAATGTATCTATAAATAAACTGAAAATTAATAACAGCATAAGAGGGATATTTAAAGACATTAATAGGTTTCAAGGCTAACAAAGAACCTCTGTCATCAGCATAAACAAGATAGTTGCCACCACAGCAAAGGCAGGAAAATGCTTAAAAGACTTAATCTGTCTGTCAAATAAGGAAAACATTTTAAATGACAGATATCTTTAATTTTTTCGCTGAAATAATTGTTACATGTCATTTATTCTGAAGGAAGTATTTTTTGTTAACACTAGAATGACGGAAGCAGTCATTTTGAACGCTGCCATTGTTCTAGGAAGATAAGAAACATCATAAAATTTCAATGGGCTGGGATTAGCGGTTTCGGAGGAATCGTTTCTCAAAGTAGTTATGCAGTCAAAATGACCGCTTCCATCATTCCAGTGTTAACAAGTATACTTAGTGTGAAACCGGTCTATGGATGCTGCCTGCTGTAACCTGCAATGACAGGGACTTCCTTATTTTGGGGAACACTCTCTATAGGCATATTTTGTGTTTTATACAGCTTTGTATAGTCTGAATTAAATTGTAAACAAATTTTTCGACAGCCACGTGAAAAGACTGAAAATAGCAAGTTTCTTGTTGCTATTGAATGAACACTATAACTATGCTGATGAACACATACGCACAAAACCAGCCCATGGATGCTGTGGTATCTACAATGGGAGTGTCTTTCATATTTTTGGGAATGCCCCTCATAGGCGAGTTTTGTGTTTTATACACTTTTAAATATACTCTGTTGCAAAACAATATATGAAGCCATCTGAAATTGAGCTACAGTCACGAAACTCGGCATGTATGTATCATTTGAGGAGATAGGCAAATGATTAAAAAAAAACATTTTAATAAGAAACGGGGATAAGGACATTTTATTAAGTGGTAAAATCCCCCCCCCCCTAGTAGCTATACAAGCCGATTCAGTGCAGCAGAGAGTCAATTAAGTTGCTTATATCCCTCTGCGGAAGATTCTGCCACAAATGTTGGAACTGGTCAGCCAGTGGTATTCTGAGAAGGCTGCAATTGCCGTCCCAGCATGTTCCAGAAGTGTTCTATTGATGATAGATCTTGGGACCTGATGATGACTTTGGGAGGGTATTAAATCCTCAAAGACATTGATGAGAAAGGTGTGCAGAATGTTGTCTTATTGGTAAATAGAACCTGTATGGCTTGACAGCACGGGTAGAGAAATTGGCTGCAGAATATTGTCAATGTATAAACAAGTCATCAAATTGACTTGAGACACCTAGAGGAGATTGGCTGTCCCATCACTTGTGACGGCCATAACAACTAGTGTGGTGGGACAGCCGAAAACCATTATGATGACCGCTCAACAACAAATATGGATTGGAATACTGGCCAATCCTCCTCCACACACGTATGCAGTGGTCATCAATATTGAGAGAGAAGCAGGTTTCATCGTTAAAGACAACTTATTTTCAATCTGTCTTGTTCAGGCCAACTGAGCTCAGCACCGATATAGATGGCTCAGCCTATGTTGATAAATCAATGGCATGCGCCTCAATGGATATCAATGCCTAATCCCATCTTCTGTCAGTTATCTCCGAATAGTATGCCTTTATACAGGAACAGGATTCATGGAAGATGGCAAATGCCTGATAGCTAAGCCATTGATGTGGACATGGCTCCTCTTCTGACTGCACGATCCTCTTGAGCAGTTGTCTGTCTGGGGCATCCTCAGCTTCCGTGACAGTCACATGTGCTTTATCTGATGCATTATTGTCAACAATGAATGGCTACTGTATGGTTCAGACCAAGATGGTGACTGATGCGTTTGTTGCACCAACCGGCTACCCTTAGGCCTATGATGTGATATCTCTCTAAATCCGAGAATTGGTTTTTGTGCTATCAACTGTGTCTCAAAGACATATTTTTACACAACTTGCAGTATCAAAGCAGAAAACACAGTTCCGTTTGCCCAAAGTGAAAAGACCAGTCATTTTAAATTCTGCATGATGAGCCATTCTCATGCATATTAAGCCCAAAAACATCAATGGCACTGACAGTTTAATCATTTGCATAACCTTTCAAAAAACATTTACATGCTGAGCTGCAAATGTTGTTTGAAGGGTGGAAGTTCAATTTTTTATAGGTGCATATATTTTTTTCAACAGAATGTATTTGTCTTATGTTGTTATTTATTGCTGTACATGTATTGTTAACATACATTTCTGTCAAAATCTTAAATTCCAAAATATTTAAAGAAAATTATCTACACTTTAGTAAGAGAATTTCTAAATATTTTTTAAATAAATCTGAATATCAATAAAAATTTAATACATTGATTTTAAAGAAAATAATATCAAACAGGAATGTAGACATAAATGAATAACACAGTGATATTATTTCGTTGAACCGAAATCTCTACAAAGTTTTCCTTGATAAATTTATAAATACAATTTTAAGCACCATATATATATGGAACTTTAAATTATAAGTACTGATTTAAAATTTCTATACTTTCTCATTGACTAATAAAACCTATGAAAAAAATCTCTTATAAGAAGCCAAAATATTTATCATATGTAAGCAACTGTAAGATTTTTAATATTATTTTATTTGGATGCAATATATGTTTACAAGAAGGAAACATCTACAAAGCAATTAGAATTCCAAAAGTTCTAATATGTCCTTTAAACATAGGATCATAGATTGCTTTAAAAAAGTTTTATTTTTCGAATTCATATTAGATATTCCTAGTTGTAGACCTATTTATTCGATTAAAATGTTAATATACTGCACAATATTACACAGTATACTGCCAAAAGCTAAAATAAATTAAGAGTAAATATAAATTAAAAATTATAGATTATACTGTATATCTGCAATCTTTCAGAAAAAGAAAACTTAATAAATATCTACTTGAATATGGAAAAAACATAGGATTTAACTTTAAATTATGGAAAACAAATTATTTTAAACATTTATAGCTTTCAATATGCTAAATTATACATTTGTTTTTGCTTGATTTGAATTTTATATCCATCCTGGTTTAAAATCATATGCATGCAAAATGTTGGTAAAATTATAAAATCCAAATATATTCAATTAGCCAAGTAACAAACATCAATAATATTTAACAAAATAAAAACATTTCAAAGAAAAAATAAAAATATATTCTTTTAACTTTTATCATAAAAATGATTCAAATGTTTACTGTGTGAATTTACAGCAGCAAAGCAATTCTCTATTGATATGCTTCAATATTCATAATGTTTAAGTATTGAAAGTTAGAGCAATCTTTGCATAACTTAGTACGCCTTGAAATGTGTAAATTTTTACATAAATACTTGTTATATCATAACTTTATACATTTTACTGAAAAATTGTAATTTAATTTTTATTAAATGTGCTATGTGAAAGATTATTTTCAGCTTAATGTACTGAGAGGTGAAATGAAAAAGTTTGGAATTCAGTATGTAAGCAGCATTATTTTTGCTGTAAACACATCTGATGAGTCCAAAACTAATGAATCATTTTCCTTTTATATTGTATAATTTAAATAAAATGAAAATAATATATATCTATATATATCAACACCCACTATAAAGTTTTTGATATATTTTCCATACTAACGCATTGATAAATTATTATTATAGCACTTAATCAGCCTCTAAATTTAATATTATATGACGATTCATACACAAAGCATATATACATAAGTCGTTTTGATAAAAACACTTAAGTTGTTGATAAAACATTTTGACGCATAGGGTTAATAAATTTTATGATTACTTCCAGTCGCGGAAGTTTGACACTAAATAAACCGTTAAAGCATTGAAGCAAAACAATTGTTTTTCCCTCACGCTAGCGATGACTCTATGACTCACTTTCTATTTCAGAAAAGCGAATCGCATGTCGCCGTTACCAACAGCAATGTAACTATGTCCCTGTTAGGTAAGACTTCGGCTTACTGTAAACATCCATTTAAAAGGCCAACAAATAACATATTTCTGATTAGTATACCCGATATCTGAAATTATCCTAGTCAATCGCGCCTTAAGATCGCAACACTGAAATAAAGGCGATTATAACACCGAGAGCACAAATAATATAATTAAATTTACATAATTTATGAAATAGCTCCAATTAGCTATTCCGTAAGAGATAATATGACCCAACCCTAATGGAGAAGCCCACAATAAACCAAACAATCAGATATGAAAATTGTAAATAATGCTTACTTCATTGTGGATGCTTTAAAAAGTTGATACACGATTCATAAGATTAATGATTAATAAACAGTAATATTTTCAACGAAGAACTTCGGCTATAACTCGCTCTCCCTCAGTATCGGAAATCCTCTTCATCTTTTTTCAGCTCTAATCGCATCGCTTCCTTCCTGCGCTAGTTTGCCGCTAGAGGTCACTGTTGATAACCGGAAGCGAATTACCGGAAGTTCAGTACAAAGAATTCTGGGCAATAGGATTGATTTTAGGGCTAGTTCGTTTTTGTAAAAAAATACGTGTCAATGTAGAAGTTATTAATTTATTCTTTTTGTCTTGGATTGCCGATCAATAATTTTTTGAAAATGCCTTACTGTACTACCTGGGAAGAATTTGCTAAAGCTGCAGAGAGACTTTATATTTCTGATCCAATGAAAGTAAGAAATAACAGCTGGATGCTGATTTATCGAATTTATACATTCATTTAATTCATTAAACATGTAAAATTTCTATTTGCTAAATGAGAACATGATTATTTTCCTATCAGGATATGTATACAAAATTATATTTTAAAGACTATACACAATCTTTAACAAAGCAGTACCTATGAATAATTTTAGGGGATTCCCCATTAGAGTTCAAATACAACGTGTATTACAGATGTTAGTGGCCAGATAAGTAGCATATTCAGGTCCTTATGTCTAGTAGGTAAACTTATTTTTGCAAAAGTTGATTGGCTCATTTTCGGGCAACCTGCATTCTGTTGAAAAATTTTGCTAAATGAGCTTCCTCGTGTACTTGTAATAACTTGAAAGCCATAAATGTTACCTGATCATAATTGATTATATTTACATGGATCGGTACAGCTTGGATATAAAGAATTTGGTTTTCTTAGCATTCATTGCTAAGATTGTAATAGACCATTCAAGTAGGCTTAGAAAAAATAAGCCCATATAAAGGATTTTTTTAACAAATATCTCTGGATGCATGTGAAAATGTTCTACAATGTTTTTTGCAATATAGGCATTTTTAAATAGTCCTATATCAATAGTATGGCAAATATTGTAAAGTACTGTACAAATAAAGAGCAAATTCGAAATTCCCGGCAGTTATAGCAGGTGTCATCAATAATGTTTGAAAGAAGAATTTTTTAATGTAATTTGGTACCCTCTCTTGTGATGGAAGTACCGTGTTTTATTAAAATTCTATTCTTATAAGTTACGTGTTTTGCACATTCCTTTTTTATCGATTCAATTGAAGTAACAACCTTTATAAATTTAAATTTCTTAAGTATAATTTTTTTATCAAATTTCTAAGTATCAACATCTTAAAAAAATTTTATAAGTTACGTGTTTTATCATTATGCATGTTTTCTTACTTTCCCTGCAATACATGGTAATGTATAGGGAAAGTATTGGAATCATGTTGAAAATCGCAACTCGAGTTTTCGACGGATCTACACATTTCGAGACCTCTAGAATACGAAAAAGCTATTTTTAGCTTGACGTTTGTGTGCATGTTTGTGCAGATTTTGTATCCACTCTAGCTAAAACACTAATTGACCGAATTTCATAAAATTTGGTAGGTAAGTCATTTGTGGGCGAATCTGGTGCTGATTAGTTTTGGGTATGATTCGGGATAAAAGAACCCACCTAACTACTTATGCTGAAATATATCCATTAAATGCTTGTTTTATACGTAATTTTTAACGAAGAAAAGAATAAGACCAACCCCATTACACTAGAACTAGCTGTTCTCGAGATATTTTCGTTTTTTCTGTACGCCACCTTTGAAAATGAGTCCAGTTACCAAATGAGAACGAAAATTGAATTAATAGTAAATTAAATTTAATTAAAATAAAGAGAATGTGTATATAAATCTGCAGGGAAAGTCATGTGTTACCCACATCAGATTCTTACTTTCCCTGCAATACATGGTATGGTAATGTATAGGGAAAGTATTGGAATCATGCAGAAAATCACAACTCGAGTTTTTGACGGATCTTCACGTTTCGGGACCTCTAGAATATGATAATACCATTTTTTGCATGACTTTGTGTGTGTGTGTGTGTCTGTCTGTGCAGATTTTGTATCGACTCTAACTAAAAAGCTAATTGACCGAATTTCATAAAATTTGGTAGGTCACTTGTTAAGGAATCTGGTGCTGATTAGTTTTGGGTACAATTCGGGATAAAAGAATTGCTTGTATCCACTCTAGCTACAAAACTAATGGACTGAATTTCACAAAATTCGGTAGATCAGTCACTTTTGGGTTAACCTGGTGCTGATTAGATTTTGGTACGATTCTGAAAATAATAACCTGCATTTTTTTTTGCAAAATGGCCCGCAAAAATCGTCAAAATATCTGATGTGGGCAGCACATGACTTTCCCTGCAGACTTATATATACATTCTCTTTATTTTATTTAAATTTAATTCACTTTCGTTCTCATTTGGTAGTTGTACCCATTTTCAAAGGTAGCTTAAATATCTCGAGACTAAAATAATAAACTAAAATATCTCGAGAACGACTAGTCCTAGTGTAATGCAGGTTGGTCTTCTTCTTTTCTTTGTTAAAAATTATGTATAAAACAAGCATTTAATGGATATATTTGAGCATACGCAGTTTAATTTAGATTTTGATGATTTTTGCGGGCCATTTTGCAAAGAAAGGCAGGTTGTTCTTTTCCAAATCGCACCAAAATCTAATTAATTAGCACCAGGGTAACCCACAAAAGACTTATCTACTGAATTTTGTGAAATTCGGTCCATTAGTTTTTCAGCTAGAGTGGATACAGTCTCTTGCAGGCCATTTCGCAAAAAAGGCGGGTTCTTTTATCCTAAGTTGTACCCGAAACTAATCAGCACCAGATTCACCCACAAGTGATATATCTACCAAATTTTATGAAATTTGGTCGATTAGTTTTTTAGTTAGGGTGGATACAAAATCTTCACAGACGTCACACTACAAATAATTGTTTCGTATTCTAGAGGTGTCGAAATGCGTATATCCGTCGAAAACTCAAGTTGCGATTTTCGGCATGATTCCAATACTTTTCCTATACATTACCATGTATTGCAGGGAAAGTAATAAAAAACTACGTATGCTCAAATATATCCAAGCTAAATGCTTGTTTTATATGTAACTTTTAACGAAAAAAAAAAAAATAAGACCAACCCTATTACACTAAGACTAGCCGTTCTCGAGATATTTTACTTTTTTCGTATTTTCTCTACGCCACCTTAGAAAATAAGTCCAGTTACCAAATGAGAACGAAAATTGAATTAAAAGTGAATTAAATTTAATTAAAATAAAGACTGTGGATATAAGTCTGCAGGGAAAGTCATGTGCTGCCCACATCAGATTTTTACTTTCCCTGCAATGCATGGTAATGTATAAGGAAAGTATTGGAATCATGCCGAAAATCGCAACTCAAGTTTTCAACAGATCTACACGTTTCGAGACCTCTAGAATACGAAAATATTTTTAGAGTGATGTTTGTGTGTTTGTCTGTCTGTCTGTGCAATGTATATATCCACTCTTAACTCAAAAATTAATGGACCGAATTTCATAAAATTTAGTAGGTAAATCATTTGTGTATGATCCTGGTGCTGATTAGTATTTGGTACGATTCGGGATACAACAACCCACCTTTTTCTGTGAAATGGCCTGTATCCACTCTAGTTAAAAAACTAATGGTTCAAATTTTACAAAATTTGGTAGATAAGTCACTTGTGGGTCACTCTGGTGCGTATTAGATTTTAATACGATTCGAAAAAGAAGAACCTGCATTTTTTTACGAAATGGCCCGCAAAAATTGTATATATACACTTAAACTCAACTAATCGACTAAATTTCATAAAATTTGGTATGTAAGTCACTTGAGTGTGACCCTGGTACTGATTAGTTATTGGTACAATTCGGGATAAAACAACTCGCCTCTTTTTGTGAAATGGCCCGCAAAAATCTCATGTATCCACTCTAGCTGAAATACCAATTGACCAAATTTCACAAAATTTGGTAGATAAGTTAAAGGACTTATCCTTTGGAATACTCTGGTGCTGATTAGATTTTGGTATGATTCGCGATATAAGAACCTGCCTTTTTTTACAAAATGGACCACAAAAAATCACCGAACTCTAAATAAAAAAAAAAAGACTACATATGTTCAAATGTATCAATTAAATGCTTGTTTTATATGTAATTTATGACGAGGAAAAGAATAAGTACAACTCTATTACTCTAGGACTAACCATTGTCGAGATATTTGAGATTTTTTGCATTTTTGTTATGGTGCCTTTGGATAAATGTCCAATTACCAAGTAAAAACAGAAATTGAATTAAGAATGCAAATTTAGTGTTATTTTGTGCAATTTAATGAATGATTAAAGAAATAAAGAAAAAATGAATTTAAGTCTGCAGGGAATGTCATATGCTGCCCACATCAAATTTTTTTTTTTTAATACAAGTATCAACTTTTTTAATTTTCTAAGTTTCAACTTTTGTTCAATTTCTTAAGTATCGTGCTTTTTAAAAATTCATCTGAAATTTTAATTTAATGCTTAAAAATATGTTTAATTTGACTATTTATATAATTTTTCACAAGTGAAATACCTTTAAAATATTACTAATTTTGCAAAAAAAAAAATTTACCAGAAATGCCTTTTTATAAGCTAAAGATGCATTTGAAAAACGCAAGAGTGCCATAGGAGAATTGGTACCAAAAATCCAAAAGCTGCGAACAAAAGGGGAATTTGGTTTAAAAACAATAAAACCACTATGTCAATCATTATAAGATTGATCACCCATATAAATTTGAACATTATTATAAAAAAACAAATTTAAAACATTATCTTTACAACAATACAAGTACATAAATACCTTAAAAATATTGAAATACTAGCAACAATTAAAAATAATTTTTCATTTATTTGAATTTAAATCTCGAGGTATTCTGATTTTATTTTAAATTTAAATCAATATTTATAACTTCTCTGAAGTTTTATTATTTTAACATTTTAGAGATAGCATAATCCGTTTTTAATATTCGGGTTCATTACACCCACTTAGCATTCGATAACACATAACGAGTTTAGAACTTTTCTCTAGTCCTAAACGATTTCGCAGTTTAGAATAGGTGATTTCAAAATTTGAAAATATTCTTTCTATAGAAACCGAACTACCAGGTTGGGATATCAGCATTATTGCTAGTTAAGCTAATTTAAAAGCTCCACTGTTTTCATCCTGAAAACTTTCACACTTGAAATACATTTAAATCACATTATCGGATTGGTGAGTTTTGCACTTGTACTGAAGTAAGATGTTGGGAATGGGCTTTCTTGGACTTTAAGTGCAATCAGATGTGGTAAACAGCCTTCAATTTTTTCTATACTATAAAAACGAGCAGTTTCCATTTGGCAATCTTGAAGTCTTTACCCATATATTTTGGATACATGATGTAAGCGAGGAAATGGATTGGCATTAATGCCTGTTCTAGTCTTTTCTGAACAATTTTAATGTGTGGTTACAGGGAATCTTCTTTCATAAAACTTAGTCAAATGTGGCAAGCATCAGCCAGTGTTGCTGTATCTCTTTATAGTATATAGGCCTACATTTTAGGTGGCAAAAAGAATTTTTTTTCCAAAAATTGATTTCCAAGGGGCTATACATTTTTTTTTACCAATATAATAAAAATAATAAATTTATTCAAATCAATTAAATATATAATTTACAAGTAGAGTTGCTCTCTTTCAATTATTATATATTGTTTTATTAATTCTCCCCTCCCCCTTAAAAATACAAGAGACCCGAAAGTAAAAGGTACGTGAAAACTAGTTACGGTACTGATTGAGGATAACAGGATTTTGATTGGCAATATTGTTTGTTTCGTTCTTGACAGTTTTTGACATTCAGGTTTTTGACGTGATGGTTAAAACCATTAAACCGGATAAAACCGTCGTGCGTCAAAAACCTGCCAACCCTGGTAGAAACAATATCGAGCACTGTAAATCTGTCAGTTTTTTTATATTCTCACCAAGCCTTTATTTCTATATATCCTATGGTATTTCTGTGATAATTTGATATTTATATTTTATGGCCCTTCATCCAAAAATTACAACACTTTAGGTCTTGTAGAGGTCAAATAGCTGCATCATATGAATCACAAAGTTTAAACTATTTATATGATGTGTTGAAATTAGTTTTTTAATTGTAGAACAATACAAAGTATAAAAATGTTCATGATAGCTTAGTATTTGTGCTCTGACTTTGTTATTTATTGTATTATTTTTATTGCAGACTAGATTCACTTTAAAGTACAGACATGGTGATGGAAAACTAGTTATTAAAATTACTGATAATCATACTGTAAGTATAACTTTTTCATCATTACATTAAAACTAGATTTAAATATTATATTTAGCAAAATCAGTTAAAAATGGCTGAACTTGACATTATTTTCCCTAAAGTATGTCGAAAAATCTTTGGGCAGGGCCTGACCGAAGATTCCCCAGAGCACTGGACCCAAATCAAACATTCAGGGCCTCTTACTCATAGTAGAAGACTAAGGATTTGGGACTCATCCCAACCCAATGGAAATAAAATTCTAATATTGGGAAATTATCAGAATTTTCAATTTATATGAATAGTGTATTTTCATTAGTAAAAATGACATTTTGATAATTTTGTTGTCAAATATATAATAAAATTGCAGTCCTCATTAATTCTGAAATTCTTACCTATTAAATATTCTTCAAATTACACACAATAACTTCATATTCGATAAATTAAAACATTTGCTCCGTTTTACATAAGCTGGTTTTGGGGGCCCTTGACTTTCTGGTCCTTTCCTTAATATGGCCCTATCTCTGCAGTATATGCAGTATAATCTCTCAAAGGAATAGAATATGATTATCTCAACTAGTATAAACACAATTTATTTCTCAGAAGTTGAACTATGTGGTTATTTTCAATTTTCCATTCATTTATATTTTAATCCACTTTTAATTTTTATCAGACAATATTTAAAAAAAAATATATATATAAAAGAAGCAGTTTTTTAAAAAGCAATGTTTTTATAAAGCATGTTTTACATTTTTTAGTACTACTATTGATAAGTTCATTTTTACTCAATCTCGTATATTGTGCAGGCGAAACCACTATAATGTATCTGATATGTTCTGTATTCATTCAAAATATATATTTTTAATTATTTTCATAGCTATTGTCCATCCATATATTTCTATTGTGTGTATATATATATATGAAAATTTCTATGCATGAAAGGATGCTGAATTGTTTCGATTCCTTTCCCTTCAGCAGTATTTGAAACATGTTAACCATATTGGAGTGTAACTAATACTGTTTTAAATATAGTTAAACTTTCGTATAATGAATGCAAGAGGTTAACATTTATAGCTACGTTAATTACACTATTAAAATAAATATGTCCGACCTGTACTAAATTATATGCTTACTTTCAAATTTGGCTAGTAACTTGCATGTTGACTAAATCACCTTAATATGCAGTATAATGAAAAGAACAAACGGTTAAATCTCATTTAAGTTACCGATCATGTTAAAAATGTTCTGCAGTGAAGAGCCAGAAATTAATTTTTAGGAGTTTTATTCAAACTGTTATATAAACAAATTATTTGCTGTATAACTGTTATATAAATATTTTATAGTTTTTTAAATGCATTAACATATTTTAAACCTTTTGCATTTATATTGTTGCCTTAGAAATAGACAATTTGGTAGAATTTATTTTGAAAGTGGCTAGTAATAGATTGTGACTTGAGAAAGTTATAATATAAGCTATAGTTTGACTATGTACAGCTGCGGGGGGGGGGGAGAAGCCCCACCCTCTGTTAATCAAGCATCGTTCATCGTAGAGAAAATTGGAAGATACCATTCGATTAGGAATAACATCCTCTACAAATTAATGTTCATAAAATTTGCATAAGGGGCCGTCTTCATATCTAAATGCGCACAATATATATTTTTAATTATTGAGTTTACAATATATATTTTTATTCATAGCTATTCATAGCTATTTTCAATGGCAAAACCCAATTTTGACGTCACCCACAAGTTCTAGACCCCCAAATTAGTCCAAATTTTCACGATGTTTCTATCTTTATATTTCAAGATATTCAATATTCCGAAATGTACAATTTTCGGGGATCAGCTCCATATTGAAAACAGCAATTTGAAGGGCGATGTTTCGTTGATTGACCACAGAACTGTTGTAAATTATTGAACTATCCTCTTGACATTCAGCATTATGGCTTACCTCAGAGTCAAAGGGTCGCAGGTTCGATTCCTGCATGAGAGGGTAAGCATTTTTATGGCTGGGTGTGGTGTTGTCTTGTGTGTGTGTGTTACTAAGGCAGTGGGCCTGTAATGGGTAGGATTATGTGAACCTCAAATAGGGCATGATTATTAGGGATAAAAAGCCGTACTGGGTACGTTGCTAAAAACTAATGGAACATTCGTGCCAGGGTCAATAAAAGAAAGAAGAATGAAATGTTTATTTTCAAATGTTATTTTATAATGCTGTTTGAAAAACAATTTATGAGACAAACAAATATCTGCAGATCACGGTGCAAAGCAACTCCGCTGGAACTTAGTAACAAATTTAAAAGTATCAATACAGTGTGCAACCTCCGTCATTATCAATCACCACTTGAAGTCTTGTTGGTGTTTAGTATCACATAATTTTATAATTTGTTATTGTTTTATATAAATATTTTTTATTATAAATTTACACATTTTGTGGGCGATTTCGACTTGCAGTAGCTCGGGAACTATTAATCGACAGTAACATGTAACATAAGTAGATCCCACTTATAACAATGCAAGTTTTCACCCTTTAATACAGTAGCAGAATTACGGTGATTAGGTTGCATCTATACAACACTGTTTATACAAAGTTTTTATTAAAACTGGGTAAAAATAAATGCCCGTTTTCTTAAATAAAGATTAATTTACAATTAATATAACTTTTTCAAATTAGTCATTTTTTAATCTAATATACGACCCCTAAGATCATCGTGATGTTAATTATTTAAACATTTCGAAAGAACTAGAGGGAGGAAACACCTGGAATTTTACATAAACATATAAAAAGTCTTTGTGAATCGATTTTTATCAAAACATGTCCAGGTTTGTATTCATATTTTTTCGATTATTGATTTCATAATTAATATTTCATACAAACATTTATTTCCACAAAAATAAAAATCACGTAAATGTGTTTGGGTTGTTTAGTAGTAACGTTATACAAATAATCAGCTTGAGCAGATAATTATTACAGAAGATATTAAATGAAGTCTTGGAAACTAATTTAACATTAGGAGCTCAAAACTTTGCATATCACGACTTAGAAACGCTTCACCCAAATGACTTGAAATTTGGTATCACAGGTTGAATTTTGCTCTAGATTCGAACTATGTTGTCAAACTTGGGTATTACCATTGAAAATTTCAAAGTTTGTGCGCGTTTAGATATGAACGGCCCCTTATGCAAATTTTACGCACATGTAGAGTATGTTATTCCTAATCGAATGGTATCTTTCAATTTTGTCTACGATGAACGATGCTCAATTAACAGAGGATGTGGCGGGGGGGTTTTCCGCAGCTGTACATCAGGTTACCTGTCTAAGTATTTAAAATGTGAATTCTAGTTATGAAAGTAAAGATTAGTCTTGGAAAGGTATTGCTCTTGGAATAAAAAAAGTTATCAAAGTGAAAATTAATAGGTGCTAATTATAGGTAGTAACCCACTCAAAATTTTATGATCGTCATTGGATTTAAAATGAGAATTCTAGCGGGTAAAGCAGTGGCCTATACACTGTATTGTTTCTGTATACTGTATTGTTTCTGTGGCCTATACTGTGGCCTATACTTACACTGTATTGTTTCTGTGGCCTATACACTGTATTGTTTCAGTTACCTTACACCTTTCTGGTAGGTCGGACGGTCTGGGTTCTGTGGCCTATACTTACACTGTATTGTTTCTGTGGCCTATACACTGTATTGTTTCAGTTACCTTACACCTTTCTGGTAGGTCGGACGGTCTGGGTCTCAACAATCAACAACTGTATTGTTTCTATTCTGATTTCAGCACACTGGATACATGTATCATTAGTTGTGATCTGCCTGTTTAGCAGGCACATGTAGGCCTATGTACATTTCAGAGCTTTTGAAGAACGACTGAGCTAGCTGGTGATTGAAGGTAGGTAGTAACTAGGATTGGCACATTTTTGCCGCAGTCATGATTACCGTTAAAACATGTACTCGGTAGATTTTCTGAAGGGAATTTTGCCTGTTTTCTATTGATTTTATTTCATTTTTAAACTTATTAGAGCATCAATTTAGTCCATGATTTTATTTATTATCTGACAACTAGCATCTGCTTTTATTCATAGTTGAAACAATTTTACCACAATAGTACGATTGTGTAGTTGATATTTCAGTACAAGCATGACTTCAGTCATCGCCCCCTCCTATCCAAGCACAACTTCGATTTAAATTCTATCCAATTTATGAAACTCCTTTCTCTATTATCTTTTTTCTCTTCGCTAAAAGTTTAAAGGGAGGATAATATCCTTTCCTGGGCGCTTCTCTAACCCCGTCCTTGAGATTTTGAGATTTGGTTAGAATACAAAATTTTTTAATTAGTAAGTGGAACTTGTTTTTCAGATAAACATTTATTTTACATCGATAATTAAAAAAAGGCTCAAGGCTGGCATTTTGTTAAAATAATTTTGGCAATTTCAGCTTAAATGAAAGATTTTTATTTACCAATTTAAACTCTGATTGTGTCAGATACAAATGTAATTTAACTAACCCGGAGCTCTCCAAAATGCTTGAAATATTTATCGAAAGTTCTTGATTACTTAAGTGATTTTTTTTTTTTTTTTTTTTTTTTTTTTTTTTTTTTTTTTTTTTTACAATTGTTCCACTGTATAGCATGCATATATTTAATTACTACTTTATATTTACTATGGCATTTTCCGCATAAAGACAGTATTATGTCTGATATGGTCCTTGGGAAATTTAGGGTTTGATTAAGCACAAAATGTTTTATAATACAAAAATGATAACCTTGTTCTTAGTTGATTTAACCATTCAGAGACCAAGCCTGCCCAAGTGACTGCCCAATAAAGCGGCTATTGCTCACCCTGTTTTGAAAGAGTTTTTGTATTAAATGCTATTTAATTTATTGGCAATACTGTTCGCAGTAAAGGTAAAGACTGGTTTGATGAAGAATGTGCTGAACTTACTAACAAGAAAAACCTGGCATATAAAAAAATGCTGCAGGTTCATACCAGACATAATTATGAGGAATATAGAAGGGCTAGGAAAGATGAAAAGAAACTCCACAGAGGAAAGAGGGGAACTTTTGAGGAAGAGACTTTGAAAGATATCGAACATCTTAAATCCGTAAACGAATGCAGAACATTCTACCGGAAAATTAATCATAGTCGTTCCGACATGTTCTAGTCTCTGTAAAAACAAACAGGCAGTAATTTTGGCTAGCAGACGGGAAGCTCTCAATAGATGGGTAGAGCATTTTGACGAACTTCTGAATTCAGAGAATAATCATGACGACCTTTGCCATAGCGTCCTAGGCATTTCTGATGATGAACTGATACCTCCTCCTGATAGAGATAAAGTTGAGTCGGCAATCAAAAGGCTCAAAAACAATAAGTCGCCTGGGCATGATCTTATCTCTACAGAGTTGCTTAAGACTGGAAGTCCCCGACTGCTTGAACACTTGCATAGACTTATTTTGATTATTTGGAACTCGGAGAAGCTGCCATCGGAGTGGAGTATTGGCATTTTATGCCCCATCCTTAAGAGGGGAGACCCAATGATCTGTTCCAATTATAGGGGTATTACCCTTCTGTACACATGTTATAAAAATCCTCTCCACTCTTCTGTGTCAGAGACTCAGGCCATTTGCTGATTCTGAGATTGGTAGCTATCAATGTGGATTTAGAGGAGGAAAATCCACTATTGCTCAAATTTTCTGTTTGCGACAGATTTTGGAAAAATCAATTGAATATGGTATTGACACTCACCATTTGTTTATTGACTTTAGGGCTGCATTTGACAGCATGAGTAGGAAGCATTTAATGGATGCAATGTATGAATTTAATATTCCTGCTAAACTGATTAGACTTGTGATGTGTACATTGCATGACACCAAATGTAAAATCAAATTTTTGGGCGTCCTTTCCGAGAGCCTAAGTGTCTAAGTGTCAATAATAGTGTACAACAGGGGGACTCTCTCTCGTGTATTCTCTTTAACATCGCACTGAAAAAGGCTATATGAGATTCAAAAATTGATGTACGGGGAAACATCATACACAGGTCTGTGCAGCTCCTAGCCTACGCTGATGATATCGATATAGTTGCTAGGAGTGTTCCGGCCTTGAGAGAAGCATTTTCCTCCTTGGAGGTAGCTGCAAGTCGAATGGGATTGATTGTAAATGTTTCTATGACCAAATATATGCCAATAAGTAGCCAACGGTTCTACCATGCTTAAAACACTGGTTCTCATTAGATCACCGAAGTTAATCAGCATCGGACGCAGTTAGTATTTGGGTGGGTGACCACCTGGGAACACCGCATACTGTTGGCTCATTTCAGTCAACGTGGTGGCCGAGAGCGGTCAAGGTGAGCATTTCCAGCGATTGATCGGCCGCCACGTTGTGGGTTCGAGTCCCACGTAAGACATGGATGTTTGTGTTGTTGGGCGCAATGTGTCCCCACCCCCACTGGTGTGCTGGGGCAACGTCATTTGACAGCTAAGAGGTTCACTGTTCTGGCCGATGTATGGGCACAGATGAAAGAGTCAATGCCTGGCCATTGAAAAAATATATATATATTATTAAATATTTTAAAATTAAGCAAATGAATTGGGCCTCTCATATTGCTAGAATGGATGAAAGGGACCCGGTAAAGAAGATGTTTGCTGCAAGGCCTTTCACTAGTAGAAAAAGAGGAAGACCAAAGCTGAGATGGCTTGACTCAGTTGATTCGGATTTTAGAGTGATTGGAGCAAGAGACTGGCAGACCAGGTCTAGAAATAGACAGTCCTAGCGGAATCTTCATCGGAAGGCCATGGCTCATCCTGGGCTGTCGTGCCAAATATGATGATGATGAACGCTATTTAATTTAATAAAATAAATCTTATATCAAACAAGAAATGTTATTTTTAGAAAACACTGAATCATTAAGCTTTAGACAAAAATAAAACATAAAAAAAGAATAGCATCACAACAACTCAACTTGAATTGTAGCATAATTTAACCCTTTCGGGACGGCGGCATTACGGAGTTGTCGTGGCCCAAAAGATGAAGCACTTCGCTTCCAAACTGGTAGAAAAGGACGGCGCATTTTTTGCGCTAAGTCTATCTCTCGAAAAAAATTCACTAAAAATCACCTATTCAACACAGAAATCTACTTTTTTCAGGAATAAAAGAAATATTTATGTTCTATTTGATGTATAATTTTCATACAAATCTGAATACAAAATACTCGTTAGTTGCTCCCATTCTTTTATCCGAAATAAACGAATAATTTCACTGCCTCTACCCCCCCCCCCCCCCCCAAAAAAAAAAAAAACTCTCTTATATTCCTGTGATTCACCAACGAAATCATAACCCTGAAATAAAAATAAAAACCGAAACTCAATTATAAAATTGTTGATGCTTCGAGAATTGCTCTGTTTGTTTATGTTACAAAATGATTTTCACCGCTCCAAATGGAGAAATAATTCATTCGATCCTCTTCTGCCAAGGTCATGCCTCTGCAAAATACATTGAAGTTAGTTCCATGGACAAGTAACGCCATCTAGTACACAAATTAAAATGTTCCGCGTGGTGGCACTTATAGGTGCCACTATCCGCTTGCGGTAAAATTTCCTCTGGCCCGAGTGAGTGCCGTTCGTCCTTGAATGCAAGTTCGCAGCTGGCACGTGGGCGTGCCGTTCGTCGCGAAAGGGTTAATACATATGTATATATATATATATATATATATATATATATATATATATATATATTAGCCTGTCAAGCATGTACAACATTTAGTAATTCTTTATATAAATTTATACTGTAAAATCTTCAATTAAATTATATCCACTACATATTAATAGATATATATATATATACATATTTAATTTTTTTTTTCAGTGTTTAATGTACCTGACAGAACATACTCAAGATGTGAAAAAAATAGAGAAACTTACAAGCCAGCTAATGCGGCATATGGCATCTAAGGAAAAATAATCCTGTTTGTGATTAAAACTTTTTAGGTGTGAAAAACTGATCACTGTACATAAATTTTCATGGTGTTTTCTTATTAAATTTTCATTTTTTTAAATGTGAATCGATTTGCTTCAAATATTTTTGTGTATGAAATTTGTAGTTTTTTTTTTTTTTTTTTAATTCCAAACATACTATTTGAATATTACGTGGGGCTTGTTTTACAGAAAAGCTCCAGGTATCATATACACAAAATAAACAGAAATGCTATATGAAATCTGATTTACATATTTAATTATAAAACTTAAGTCTCTGAATAATGGAGATATTTAATTTGTTTTCTATTGAAAGATGTTTTATTTGACAGATTTGATTGGATTGTTTTGATTCTGTTTTGGTTGTGTTGTACAAATGGTCCACATTAATTGAAATGGAGTTTAAAATGCTACTTTTGGAACTGTTATTCTGTATTTTTAATAGTCTGACTGACAGTGTTTGAGAAAAACTTAACTGAGAATATTTAAAGAAATGTGTTTATGTAGGGGTTTCAGTTCTATTAGCAGGTGACTGATGGCACTGGTCACTTTTTAAGTTCATGGCCAGGGTGTCCATAATTAAAAATGAGGTGTTTGGAGCTGGCCAAAACACCAAATTTGGTGTCAATACTATTTAGACCATGGACAAAAAAGTTTATATTTTCTTCAACAGATCAAAAATGGTGCTGTAAACTCCATTTTTGGAGTAAATTAGATGTAGGAAGTAAAGAAAGTTAATATTTTAAAGTAATTTTTATTTTGGTATCAGTTACAGATGTGGTTCAAGATGTTTTCCTTGCACATGTTCCCAAAATTGTATTCTTTGAATAGCATTTTCTACTGCAGAATGCAGCAGGTCTGCATTGATTTGCCTGACGTGCAGCATTATTCGGTCCTTCAAAGTGGCTAAATTATCCTCCTTAATACACCAAATGTTTAATATATGATCCCACAATCAAAAGTTGACTGAACTGGTTGACCACTTCATACGAAATGTTTGGCTCATTCTGTGAAACGCGTGTGACTCTGTCTTCCTTATATCGACAAAACTATAACATGGGCTTATTGAAATTTGTATAGTATACCTGTTTTACCTGAGAAAATTTGCATATTTACCTGATTGCAAGGCTATTCTTCTATGGTAGCAAAAATCATATATATATATACATACCTGCCAACTTTTACGCATTATGCGTAAAATTTACGCATTTTAACTGCTCTTTACGCTTTTACGCATATATTGCTATATTTTACGCATTTCCGCATTTATTTGAATTTTCTAACATTACTTGGAAATCAATCTCCGGCGAAATTCTCCGGCTTTTTTTTTTAAATTGATCAATTAACCAGATATGGTATAATTCCCCGAAAACACCGATTTTCAGCTTTTTTAGCACTAATATCTACCATTCCCGGGATCGCAGCAAATCCATAGTAAAATCCAGGGTAATGCCAATCAAATTAACGGAGATTTACGGCCGCGTGTAATGTAAATTAAGATCTCGATCGCTTATGTTATGAAAGTAATAAATATACTTCTTTAAAGGTTGTCTAATTCAGCATAAATCGCTAAAATGTTATTTTGTTCATTAATTTCGCATAAACACTGCGATTGCGCAATTCAGTTTGTTATCATGAATCGCCCAGAATACAATAGTATCTTTTTCCATCCATCTCAATCTTCTAAATATTGCATTTTTGATTGACTAAACTAGTTTATTTTCATATTCTAATTAATTATTACGGTTAATTTCTTAATTATTTTCGCATAAACAGTGCGATTGCGCAATTCAGTTACTTTGCGAGAAGTGCCGAGAGTACGTTAGTATCTTTTTCCATCCATCTCCATCATTTAAATGTTGCATATTAAATCGACTAAACTAGCTTATTTTCATATTATGGCTAATTATTAAGGTTAATTTTTTAATTACATTTGCGTAATATAAGTTTTTCTATTTAAAAAATGGGTATGAACTCTATGAAGGGCTATTTTCTAAAAAGTGGTATCAAAGCAATGATTTAGGCAAATAGAAAGGAAACCATTTTGGCAGGAATATAATTCAGTACTATATTTTGTTTTTGTCTTTTTTAATTAGAGATCAATATTTGTTACTCTCTTTAGTGAAAACCTGTGTTTTGCCAAACATAAATATTTGTTTTCATTATAAAGTAATTCTCACCGGATAAAACCTTTATATATTTTTTGTTTTATAATTTATTGTCCTGAAATTTTATAAAATTGGTGTCCTAAATTTTCATATTCTACCAGTACTATGGCTGATATTTAATGCAGTATTTTTTTATGCAGGTACTTGTGCATAGTTAAATTCATTAGAAATGTCGTTTGCGCGTGTAGTTTAAAAAAAATCATTATAAATGTTATTCACGCAAAATTTTACACATTCCAATTTTCCCAGGTTGGCAGGTATGTATATATATAAAAGATAGTGAGAAATCAAAACACCATGGTATTTACTCAAAATTTGGTTGAGTTTGATCCAACAGATATTTGACTATCATGCTCTAAACACCTCCTCTTTAATTATGGCCATTATAAATTTAGAAAATCCAAGAGAAAATTGTTAAATTTGATGTACATATAGTAGGACGTTAATCATAATAATCCTTTTGCTAATGGTCCATCTGTTGTTGAATTTGATGAATGCTTTTTAATAGTGTCAAAGAATGTATGGAGTCTGTCGTATGATTGCTGTAAAGCAGTATTCGATCTCTCCAATTAAAGCTACTTCCTTTCAGCTTGACATTAAAGTATCAATAAGCATGTTCTATTAAAATAATTCAGTAAAAAAAGTAAGTGATTGAAAGTCTCATTAGGCCATGAAAAAAGAGAAACTGGTTGCCAAATGGAAAACTTCCTTGGTCTAAAGTCACTATTTACAAGAAAAACTTGAGCAACATATATAAATACAAATAACACAATGCAGCATACAATTATTTCGAAAATATATACTGGATCTCCTTCGACAATGCAAAAAAACCATCAAGCCAGAAGTCTAAAAGAGGAATGGGTGTGAAACTGGATATTTATTTTACACAGATATGGTAGATCATGTAATATATATACAAGGTGTCCCAAAAAGATTGAAACACACTTTAATTCTTTACCTGTTAGAGATAAGTGGGCAATGTAAATTTCAAAAATATTGAAAGTAAGGTAGGAAATAAGACTACATTAATGAAATGATCCTCCCATTAATTCTCAAAAAGTACACTTTTTTAATTTTTTTTACGACCCCCTTAGACAAATTTGGTCAATTAGAAAATTTTTATTTTTAATACAAGATCATTAAAAACAAGAAAGATCAATCATGCATAAAGCATTGATTATGAAACACTTTCCAACTTCAATGCAATTTTATTTAAACATCTCTAAAATGTGATACATTCCTCGGTAATATTTTTAAAATTATTGCAATACTACATTAATTTATTATATTTGAAAACTTAAAATTTCATCGAAAAAAATGAACTTATTCAAATGATGATGGCATTGAAATATAAATGCCTGGTTTAAACATCTAAAATGCGATACATTCCTCGGTAATATTTTTAAAATTATCATAATATTACAATAATGTATTACAGGCGGCCCTCAACTTTCGCTAATTCGCACATTTTTAAAAATCTGAAAATTCAATTTTAATTCTACATTTAAACGATAATATATGAGGACAATAATGAATCAGGCCATCAAGTGAACTGACAGGGAAGGTGGGACTACATTAAGAGATTTTTGGAAGAACTATAATATATGGAACGCAATAAATAATATTGGAGACTTGTGGGCTGAAATGTTAATGAGTTGATTGAATCTCACTCAGTACTTCTGTCAAATGAATACTTAATTGAGCAACAAGATGTAAATGAAATACACAATGAAAGTGAGGAAAAAGAAGCTGATAAAATCGTCAAGACTTTGACAATCAAAAATATGAATGAAGCCTTCATGCTTCTTGACAAATTTTTGACTATCATGGAAGAATGTGATCCCAATGGAGAATGTATATCTCAAGTACCAATGGCGATTGAGAAAGACACAGCATGTTATAGAACTCTTTATCAAGAAAAGAAAAAAAAGGGTGGTATTCAACTAACTCTTGACAAGTCTATAAAGAAAACACTTGAAAGCACTTAAACACGCCTCGTTAACTTAATTATGTATATTGATAAATAAATATTTTAAAATACAATTTTTGATGTTTTTTTTACATCCAACAACTTTGATCATTCACACACATTCAACATTCGCACACATTTTCAAGAAACAATTATGTGCGAAAGTCGAGGGCCGCCTGTATATTTTAAAACAAGTGGGTCACATGATCTCTTCATATAAAGGGTGTAATTATTATTTTAATTTTTATTTAAAAAACTACTGAATATATTTTGCTGAAATTTGTTTTATATATTTTATGGGATAATTTGAATATTTCCTAACACTTTCGAAACAATTTGTGGAATTTTAAATTTGCTTAAAAAATGTTTGAAAAATTAAGTCCCATGGGGTTCAATATATTTCATTTTTCCAACCCGGGTTTAAGCCAAAACTAATTTGGTGATATTATTCATTTATATTCCCATAGTTCTCACAGACTGTCTGAACAATATACTAAAATTTCATTTTGATAAAGTAGGACTAATTGGATTATGATATTCATTTATATTCCCATAGGTCCCACAGACTGAACAACATACTAAAATTTCATTTCGATAAAGTCATTTTTACGGCAGTTATTATGCTAATGGACAGACAAAATGAACAAAGTCATAAACACTTTTCAATTATGTTGTAAAGTGTTAAAAACCGCATATCTGTATCTTTAAAATTGAGCGAGTTATATTTAATTGAACATTGTGAATGGGGATCATATATCAAATTAGAAATGTAAATTTGTTACATATCACAAAAAAGATAAAACTGTATGATAATACATAGGACCCAACCGCATAGTGAGTACCACTGCTTTATATGATCTCTGTCTGTGTAATGCTTTATTTAGATGCATTTGTGATAAATTTTGACACATAAATTTTAACGTATTTTTGATCTAAACAATTTCCATCCTCAATTTGTTTATGATCTCTATTTTCACTGATGAAACAGCCTTTCACATGGTATGGAAAAGTGGTATATGTCAAATTTTTTCCTTTATCATAATTCAGTTGATTTTAAAGATAGATATGTGGGTTTTTTTAATGATCTTGTTGCATTAAAAATAAAAATTTTCTGATTGACCAAATTTGTCTAAGGGGGCCATATAAAGATTTAAGTGTAACTTTTAGAAAATTAATGGGAGGACTATTTCATTAACGTAGTCTTATTTCCTACCTTACTTTCAACATTTTTGCAATTTACATTGCCCACTTATCTCCAACAGGTAAAAAATTAAAGCATGTTTCAATCTTTTTGGGACACCCTGTATATATAGTATGTGTGTATTACATGATTTAACATATCTGTAAAATAACTATCCAGTTTTAGTAATTTTTCAATGTAATAAAAAATTTAGAAATACTGAGGAAAATATGTATTAGGATGCATCATAAAAATGTTTTAAAAGCTATGCTAGCAGGGGTTGCTTTGGATTTTGGTTTTACTAACCTATTCGCCCAAAATTTTCTTTCACCAATTATTATTATTTTATTTTGATGTTACACTTGAAAAATTTGTTTTGATTTATAAATTCTCAAATTTCAAAGATCATTGTTTTGGAAATGACAAATAGTAAAGTAGTATATATTATAATTAGTATACCATGATTTTTAATACTTTACAACATAGTTGAAAAGTGTTTATGACTTTGTTCATTCTGTCTGTCTGTCCGTCCATCCGTTAGCATGATAACTGCCATAAAAGTGACTTTATCAAAATGAAATTTTAGTATGTTGTTCAGACTGTCTGTGGGACCTATGGGAATATAAATTAATAATGTCACCCAATTAGTTTTGGATTGAACTGGGGTTAATAAAATGAAATACATTGAACCCCATGGGACCTAATTTTTCAAACATTTTTTAAGTGGATTTAAAATTCACAAATTGCTTCAACAGTTTTAGGAAATATTATAATTATCCCATAAAATCTTGCCGGAATTGCTCAGACATCCAGCAGTAGTTGCAGCAAGATGGCCCATTCCAGCCCATTTTGGGTGAGAGGTAATAAACTATCTGGACGTCACTTTTCCGGGCTGATGGATTGGGCGAGGTGGTCCTATAACTTGGCTGCACGATCACCCGATCTATCGTGTCTTGACTTTTTTTTGTGGGAATATCTCATGAGTCGTCTATGGCACTCCCCTTGAATCTGAAGAGAAACGCGTCGCCAGAATTTCAGCCGCTACTGCCAAATTACACTGCATGCCTGATCTATTTGAAACTTCACCAATCCCTCCATCGCTGCTGTGAGATGTGCATTCAGGTTGGCAGTTGCTCTTTTGAGCCATACTGTAATTATCTATATATACTAATTGTCAAGTGTCCGTCTGTCACGCTTTATTTTGGCACTTCCTGAATAGATAGACTTGCAATTTAATACACGGCTTGGTCATTCGATAAAACCTGCTGGAAAAATCGAATTTTTCAAAAATGGTCTCTAGAGAGGGCGCTGTACACCAAAATGTTTGAAAAGTGAAATGATAGGAAAGCATACATTGCGATGAGATAGACTTCAAATTTAGTGTACTATAGGTAAACCGTTCGAAAAGAAGAAAGTGTGCAATTTCAGATTTTCAATATTTGCTACTCTAGGGGGAGCTTTGAATTGAAATGTTCGATTTGCCGAACAAATGAGAAACGCCTGCTTTAAAATTTGATAGAGGCTTGAAATTTGGTATATAGGCTAATCATTTAATGAAAACACCCAAGATAAGAGTTTTTAAAAAGTGTTCGTTTAAGGGGGTGCTCCAGAGAAAAATGTTCGAAAGGTGAAATGACGCAACACCATGTTTTGATATGCGATAGAGACTTCAAATTTGGTGTGCGGGTAGACAGTTCGGTAGGAAGAGCATGTGCAATTTCAGTTTTCCGATATTTTCTACTTTAGGGGCTGCTGCAAATCCAAATGTTCGATTTTCCGAATAAATGAGAAATGCCTCCTTTAAAAATGTAATAGAGGCTTATATTTGATATATGGGGAAATCATCTGATAAAAAAAGAAGGAATAGAGTTTTTCAAAATTGTTCATTTTAAGGGGTGGCTACTTCACACAAAAACGTTCGAAAAGTAAAATGATAGTAAAAATATGCTTCGCATTGGGATAGAAATTTCAAATTTGGTATATGGGTAGATAGTTTAAAAGAAAGAAAGTGTGCAATAGAAAATTTCTGATATTTGTAATTTTGAGGGGTTCCGTACACCAAAATGTTCGAAATGTGAAATGATAGAGAAACATGCTTTGTGATGAGATAGAAACTTGCAGTTTGGTATATGGCGATATTGTTCGATAGGAAGAAAGTATGCAATTTCAGATTTCCAATATTTGTTACTTTAGGGGGTGTCACACACAAAAAAATTTGATAGAGGCTTTAAATTTGGTATATAAGCTGATCATGTGATAAAAAACCAAAGACGAATAGTTTTTTTTTCATAAATGTTCATTTAAGAGGGTGCTTCACATAAAAACATTCGAAAAATGAAATGATAAAATTGCATGCTTCAGTATGAGATAGAGACTTCAAATTTGGTGTGCGTGTAGATAGTTTGAAAAGAAGGTGAGCAATTTCAGTTTTCTAATATTTTCTTCTTTAGGGGATTCCGTACACCAAAATTTTCGATTTTAAGAAAAAATGTGAAACATAAATTGTTCAAAAATTTATGCTGTTTAGGGGTTACTTATTGTGAGACCATTGATTTTCAATGGGTATTTGGCTAGTTGTTTATTAAATGTAATTTTATAACTTCTAACTCATTCTTGTGTTTTCGCCCCACCACCTCATCGGTTTTGCCATTAAGCGCCCACTGGCACCTTTACATTTTACTTCCGACCTAGTAAACTATGATGAAAAATGCTTAGTTTGGTGTGTACTACCACCTCGTAATGTTTGGCCCATCTTGTTTGAATCACACTGTATATACATAACATCCAACTGTATATTTATGTAAATGCTCAAAATTCAATATTTTATCCTTATAAATTTGTATAAAAATTAAATTATTTGTGTGTATGCTAAATAAATAGTCTAATGGCAAAATCTATAAAAATTAAGTAGCATAGTTTAATATTTTTATTACTTTGGTAATGTATTAAACATGCGTAAAGTCCATCAAAGCATGTCTGAACAGAGTCATATTTATCAAAAAAATTGTAGCACCCAAATTTTAGAGAATGACACATTTCATAAGGTCTGATCTGAACATTGTTAGTATATTTCTACCACCCAAAATCATAAACATGATTTCTCCTACCCAAAACCATAAACATGGCTGCGAAGTACAGGAAAATTGAAAATGTCTTAAGATTTCTAATGGATGTTAGATCTGTTTAACATAATTAATGGAATTTTAAAGTATATTCATTACGTTCAGTGTCAGAAATGACAAATGGGTTTGTTTTTGTTCCACAATGAAATGTAAAATAATATTGAGAAACTAAGTATGCACCGTGCACAATTCGCTTTTATCTACTAACACAGAGTGGTAACAGAACCGGGAAATCAGGGATTTCTCAAGGAATTTTTCAATTCTGGAAATATCCGGGGATTTTTTAATTCCTCAAAAACCAGGGAAAATGAAAATTTTCTATCACTAATACGTAGGCATGAAAGACTTTCGCCATTTTCTATTCTTCGTTTTTAGAGTTACCAACCGATATTATTCCAAAAACGCGATGAAATTGTTTATGGAGGGGAGGAGTATTCCTCTCTTATAGAAAGAAAAATCGACGTCACTCTTACGGTTGCAGTGTTCAGAAATGCCAACTTTTACGGATTTTTACTTCATCTTAATGGTTTTATGGACATTACTCCCAAAATTACGGAACATACCGTGAAACCATGCATCCCACCATTCAATTCATATTCTCTGCTTTGCTGAGAGTCCAAAATTATCAGTTTGCATCCATTTTTTTTCTAATGATTTCATATTAAAACAATAAACCTAATTTATTCTTATAGTGCGAGTAAGAAGAAAAAATTATATTTCACTAAAATTATAAGATTGCGCAATTCAGTTTTTCTTTTCGGGCTTTGCTAAGAGTTCACAATTGCCTTTCTCTCCATCCCCTTATTATTACACATTAACTTGACTAAACTAGTTTATTTTCATATTTTGGTTAATTATAAAGATCAATTTTTTAATTATTTTCATATAAATAGTACGATCGTAAAATTTGATTTTTTTTTTTTATTATTTTTTGCAGCCGTTGCCGAGAGCATCAATCTCCATTTCCCTATTGTTGCACATTAACTTGACTATACTAACTTATTTTCATACTTTGGTTGATTATAAAAGCTAATTTTTTAATTGTTTTCACATAAGTAGTACGTACGATCGTGAAATTCAGTTGTTTTTTTATCGCAGTAGTTTTCCAGGAGTACGCAATTATCCTTTTCTATCGATCTCTATCCCCCTATTGTTGCACATTAACTTACTTGACTGAACGAGCTTATTTTCATATTTTGGTTGATTATGAAGGTTAATTATTTTCACATAAATAGTACGATCATGAAATTCAGTTTTTGTTTCGCGGGCGTTTCCAAGAGTACACAATTATCCTTTTCCATCGATCTCTCTCTCCCTAATGTTGCACATTAACTTAACTAAACAAGCTTATTTTCATATTTTGGTTGATTATGAAGGTTAATTTATTTTAATTATTTTCACAAATAGTACGATCATGAAATTCAGTTTTTGTTTTGCGGACGTTGTCGAGGGTACGCAATTATCCTTTTCCATTAATCTCCATCTCCCTATTATTGCACATTAACTTGACTAAATTAGCATATTTTCATATTTTGGTTAATTTCTTAATTATCTTCACATAAATAGTGCCATTCAGTTTTAATTAACTCGGTTACGTTCTTAGTAAGAAATGCTTTCTGTCTAGCTACTTCTGCTAATAGTGTTGTTGTTGAAACCCAGACCGTCCGACCTAAAGTCCGACTCTGCTAATAGTGTGTATAATCTAAAAATTAGTTTTTTCTTTTTGTTTTCTTCTATGGGTTACAGCATTATAACGATTAAAATTTTCAAGAAATTTAAATTTTAAGAAATACAAAATTAAAATTTTTATACGGCCCTCATACAAAAACATTTCCAATGAGTAAAATGTGTCTTATACACTAATAAGGTGATGTAGAAAATTTCAGCATTTTATCATAAAAATCCCAGAGATATGAAATACAAATACACTGATTTAAACCACTTTTCGATGCATCAACATGGGTTCTCAGAGGACAAAAATAATGTTGGCAGATCACGTTTCAGGTGTTATACACAAATTACGAAAGAAAACAATGATTACATATATAAATAATAATTTTGCTATTTATTGGTACAAAAGTATCTACACTATGTAGAAATAATAACTTCACACAAAGATTACAAAGCTTGTTCAAAATGTTTTCCATCCATGCCAAAGATCCATTGAAGATAAGAGGCAGATATTATTTGCATATGATGCATTTCTGCCCTGCGTCATTTGCACTTTTGCTGTAAACATTTACATTTTAATTTGTGATTGAATGAATGAATGAAATGAAGGTGGGTGGCTCCGGAAGAGCCCAGCACATCGACCAGAGGTCTATTGTACTACCCCAAAAAGTGAAGGTCCCTAAGAAAAGAGACCAGTAGCCGATGCGAAAATAAGCAGGCACTTGACAGGAATGTCGTTCAGCTAGCTCCCAGGGTTCAATCACATGACGGCCAATGTGTTCGTATCTGTGAGCAGAGTAAGCCTCACAATCACATAGAATGTGAGCTGCAGTTTCTTCGCTGTGATTGCAGCCTCTGCAAAGCAAATCCTTGGTGACACCCATAATATTAAGGTGTCTCTTGAGGGTGCAGTGCCCAGTAAGGAGCCCAACAACTCTCCTAATGCCAGTTCTACTAAGCCTGAAAAGTTCCTTTTGACGTGTACTAGGGCAATTGCAGTTGAGAATTTTCGCTTGCCTTTGTCCCTTAGTGTCATGCCAGTTCTTACATTGAAGCTTCCTCAAGATGTCATAGACAATTCTTCTAACAAGGTCATTGGGAATACCCAAGACCGGCTCAGGGCCCACAAAAGGAGTACTTGAGCCTTTCCTAGCAAGCTCGTCTGCCAATTCATTGCCAGGAATGCCCGAATGACCAGGCACCCAGTAAAGAATGACATTATTATTACTACTAGCAATTTTACAGAGTGCATTAAACATTCCCAGACAAGGGAAGACGTCACAGTGAACTTCCCCAGAGCCATAAGAGCAGCCTGACTGTCAGAACAAATGAAAATCTGGCTATTCTCATACTTTCTGTCATAGCAAATTCTACAACACATAAGGATGGCAAATACTTCAGCCTGAAAGACAGTTGCAAAATTGCCAAGCAGATAAGATAGCTCAGTGCCATCATCAGGGCAACAAACACCAGCACCAGTACTTGTGCCAATCTTCGAGCCATCTGTATACCATACAAAACAGTTCAGTTTATTGTAGGTTGGAGTCCTTTTCCAATCATCCCGCGAGGGGACAAGAATTTCATAAGGCTTGTCAAACGTAAATTTGACATGGATGCCATCAGGTGGCATACAGAAATAAGGATGACTAGCAACATTACTGTTAAGTTCACCCCAAGATAGATACCTTGAGTAATCTTTCCAGTATTTCAGATATTTGAGTCTGTTCATGCAGATAAGTGCCTCTGCTTCAATACGCATATAGAGCGGATGCAAACCAAGTAAAAGTTCAAGAGTTGCAGTAGGAGTGGTTTTCATGCATCCGGAGATTGCAATGCACACCATCCTTTGAAGCTTAACTAAATCAAGTTTAGCAGTTTCACTTCTAATTCTGGACCACCAAACAATGGATCCATAGGAAATGATAGGACAGACTATCATCGAGTAAATCCAATGGATAGCTCTGGGATTTAAGCCCCAGGTTTTCCCAATAGCATTCCTACAAGACCAGAAGATTCTTCTGGCTTTAGTCGTGCAGTAGTCCAAATGTCTCTTCCAATTGAGTTCCTTGTCAAAGTAAATTCCCAAGAATTTAACCTCCTTGGAGCAAATAAGTTAATTTGTGATTAATCCCTCACCAACTTTGTTTAAACATATCTCTGAAACTTTTTATGATAAAATGTTGAAATTTTGTACATCACCTTATTGGTATATGGGGCACATTTTACTTATTGGGAAATGTTTTTGTACAGGAGCCATATAAAAATTTAAATTTTGTATTTCTTCAAATTTAATCCCCTGAAAATTTTTATCGATTTCATAAAATTCTGTACCTTTTTTAACGCAACTTTGTAATTTATTATATATGTCTTGTCTAAGATCAATATTTAAGGAATAAAAGCCAAGGTCAATGTTTTGGGGAGACCCTGTATAAAAATGGAAAAGATCATATAGTAACTTATCTATAAGAAGGGATAAAGTGTGTAGTCTATTAGTTAACAATTGAATTAAGATACTCTAACATTACAGACTTTAATTCAAAAAACATATTCAAAAAGTTATCAAAAATATTTCTAAATAAAAGAATATTGCAAAATGAGTAAATGAGTCAAGATATGTATGTAAAAGTGAGTAAGAAAATTGACAAATAAATAGGGGGGGGGGGAGGAAATTTAAAAACAGGTGAAAAAATTACAAAGTAAACCGAGTTAGGCTTAACATCACCTAAACTAATTAGTGATGAGTATAATAGAAATAAAAGTGAATGAAATAACAACAAATACATGATAAAATTTATTAAATCACAGTGATAAACAGTTGAAATCTTTTAAAAATGGAGGTCCATTTAGAAATGAACTTTTCATCAGGACAGGCATTCATTCTACATTAAAACCAAAGCCTGTTTCTAACAATATTACTATAAACCCCATTGACAGTATCTGCAGGCTGAAAGAATGCTTTAATTATAAAAATGAAATAAAAATCAGAAATGAATACTTAACTTTATGCAATTCCACATGGTATATAAATGTCTCCTGTGAAAAAGCAAAATGTCAAGAATGGCTTGGGATAACTCTTATACATTGGTGTCCATTTACTTCTAATTAAAAGTACTTACAAAGCATTTATTCACTTGATAATGAAAATAGTCATTATATTTACTTTATAATTTTTCCATTTTAAATTAAAAACGCATTTAATATCCTGAGAGCAGCAGCCTGATTTGATACCCTAAATGATTTTACAACATTTTTAACACAATTTTTTTATGCATTTTTGATCATCATAAAATAGAATCGACTAATTAATTCCTGGCCCAATCTTGAAAATCAATAGATCTCATGTATTTACTGATTCAAATAATTGTACCAAATTTCCTTTGAATCGCTCAATTTGTTCAAGAGCTATCCTGTCTACAGAGGCACAGACATTGAAAAATAGTCAGTTTTTGATTAGGATTCCTCACATGTAAATCCATCAAAATCCAGGTACCTGATCCATCCATAATTAATCACAATACTTTGTCTTACATATACTACGTGATGTACTGTAGAGAAAGTAATAATATTGTGACATATTTAGTACAAGTGCTATATATACTGGTGTCCAAAATTATTTTTGCATGCATAAAAACACTGATTTCTCAACAATTGCTCAATATAATTTTTAGGGGATTGATACTTAGCATCATAACACATAAATACAAACTGAAATATTGAACATGAATGCATATGATACAAAACTAACTATGAAACAATTAAAATTGAAATAATATGTGACAAAGAAATTTTAGAAAAAATTGAATAATTTGAAAACAAATGTAGATTAATGACATTAATGAAAATGCGGTCTCGCATAACTTGTATATATAAGGTGTACCCAGTTGAAAAAGAGACTTTTGCTGTAGCTATACCCAATTGAAAAGGAGACTTACTGTAGCTATACCCAATTGAAAAGGAGACTTTTGCTGTAGCGGTATCTAATAGCAGTGGGTTAATGCGTTTGGTGATAGATTGCACAGCGTTTTTCCCAGTAGTGCATTTGTAGTGAACAGCTGGCTCCTCAGTTGAAGAGAATGTGTGTTGCCTGAACCCATCTGTTGCAGTACGCAGAACAAGATATGGATTTCATTGTCAAGGTTGTGGCATGTGATGAGACCTGGTGTCACCACTTCGACCCTGCCTCCAAACGGATGAGCATGGAGTGGCGGCATCCTAGCTCCCCACGTCCAAAAAGAAGCTCACTCTGCCATGAAGACCGGAAAAGTTATGCTCACTTTTTTTTTTTTTTTTATGAAGAAAGACCTCTACTCATCGAATGGCTGGAACGGGGTGAAACAATTAATGCTCAATGGTACTACAACACATTGCTGAGGCTTAAACAAGCACAGAGGTAAACTCGAAAAAGATAGTGCTGCTGCAGGACAACTCTAAGCCATATGTGGCCAAGAAGACCCTGAATTTGCTGAAAAATTTCGATGGGAAGTCCTTAAACATCCTCCGTACAGCCCCGATATCTCCCCATGTGACTCCCATATCTTTAGTTCCTTAAAAAAAAAACACTGAAAGGTCAATGGTTCACCTGTGACATACTGCAGGACACCGTGGAAAACTGGATCCGTCAACAACCCAGGAGTTTCTATAGTGAAACCATTCACTCTCTTCCTACATGCTGGGATCAGTGCATCAATGTCAATTATGTGTAGGTGTCATGTCAATATTCCATAATTAAAATATTCTTTAGATATAACCATAGTCTCCTTTTCATTTGGGTACACCTTATACATATCACAACATGATTTCATGCTCTCAATAAGGTGGTTAATTCGAGTTTGGGACAGTAAGTTCCACTCCTCCAACAATGTAGTCACCAGATTTCACTGGCCAGTTTATTCTCTCAATACCTTTTCTTTCAAAAAATTCATAAACCAGGTTTTCTCAATGTGGACACACATCATCCATAAAAAGAAAGTTAGATCCACGTGCATCTTTTAAATGCCTTACATAAGGTCCTAAGATATAACATTGATATCTCTGGCTAGATACAGATCCTCTGTTGAACATGTGCAGGGGAGTACATCCATTTATCATTATGTCTTCCCATACCATCAGATCTGAATTGCATTAACAGCCATATTCCCTAATGTTGGTGGAAAGATTTTGAGTTCCTGGCTTCCGCTTCCTCCAGATGTAAGCACATTTAGAATTGGATGTTAAACTGAACCTCGACTTGTCACTGAAGAGAACACCGGCCCATTGTTTTTTACTCCAGTTCTGGTGTTTTCTCCATGAATTTAAGTGAGCCCACTTATGTTGTGAAGTCAGTGAAACACATATTGACTTTCTGGCACAAAGGCCTTTCTCATTAAGCCTACTGTATACAGTTTGTCATGATACTAAAATACAAGTGACGGCTGCAAGCTCTAAACTCAGTTACCTAGTAGTTAACTCCATGTTGCGAAGGGGAGTTATGGACAGATACCGATTTTGTGAAGCAGTTGTTATTCTACGGCCTTGTCCAAGCCTCCTAGTAACAATTCCAAAGCCTTGAAATTGTTTCCAGAGGGTAGAAACTGTCTATTGTGATACATTAAGCTATTTAGCTACTTCCATCAATGTTTACCCAGCCTTTAAAATGGCCAACAGCTCACCACTTTGAAAATTCTTCCAAATGATGCTACTATAAAAAGCTATTTTGAGTCTATAAACAGTGAAATAAAATCCCGAATTGCAGAAGTTCACTGGAAAACGTACTTCGTGCACAGCACGTGTACCATCTTTGGATGACATAACACCATTATTTATATATCAGAAACAGTTTAATCAAATTGAATTGGATAATTATAATTGGGTTTTCCTTTTGCTTATTTCTCCGAAAAATAAATTCGATTGATTGGGTATTTCATGAAATATTATTTTTATGTATGTAAAGATTATGTTGGACACCAGTGTACTTAAAAGTAGCCCTTAATACTTTTGCCATTTTTTCTGTCATTTGACCCACTGTATTAAAGTTTCAACTACTAGTAATTCTGAAGAATACATTCAGAAAGCTAATCCATAGTGAGCATTTCCATGGATTGTATCCCAGTTTCAGATAACAACATTCAGGAACTGGTTTCATGCTTATTTGGCACTCGAAAACATAGATTGACCAATATCTGCAATGACAGCAAGAAAATATGCAGTGGAAATTGAATTTATCCTACCATGCAGCCAGCTTTAGATTTCTTACAGATTTAGCTTTTTATGAAGTAAAGAATTAGGCTCATTTTCAACCCTTTTGTGGTCCTGTGTTGAAAGAGGCCAGAAATGAAAATATGTGAGCCCTGAATTTGAAAATTATTAATTCTAGTCAGATGTTGGGTGAGCCACAACATTGTGAATAATTGTATCTTACATAAAGGAAGAAGTCTGTAATCACTTCTGAAATTATAGAACCTTCTATCCAACAATGTACGTTTCTTAGGTTATGTGATACTTCTTTTGTCACATCCAAAAAACTAAGATTAGTATAATTCTATAGTTTTGTCAAAAATTATATATATATATATATATATTTAACAAATTTTCATTTTTAATTTCATAGAGAATTTTAATTCTGGTAATTAAGCAAGCAAACTGTTACAATTTTCAATTGTATTTTTTCCCCAGATCACCAGAAAAATTCTGGTGATCTGGGGAATTCTATTTTTTTCCCAGATCACTCTGCAATCTGTAGTGGGAAATGCCTACAGAAAGGGATATAATTTTTGTGGAGATATGAGCAATTTTTTTTTCTTTTTTTCACATTTTCATAGGAGATCAGAATGGGTTTCAATGTTTGATTAGGGTATAATTTTTTATTTAGGTGCTGTCGTACCATTACTCCGGTGTACATGGATTGTATGCAATTATTATTTACATGAATAAAATTTATTTATTTTGTTATTTCTTTAGATTAGTCTGTGTGTCTGTCTATGCAGTAAGTTGTTGTTGTTGAGGCCCAGACTGTCCGACCTACCAGAAAGGTATATGGTAACCGTTTGGACAGCCGAGAAGTGCCACCCAATTTAGACCGGAACTCAGTGGGGAAGGCATCGACAGGGACCGTACCCTCCTTTCTCTACCACCAACCTCTTGGCAGGTCTTACGGACCCACATGTTTAACTTGATCGTACTCTGCATGAACACAGCGGCAGTTGTGGCAGCTTGCAAATCCAGCGAGCAAACCACCAGGCTACCACGCCCAAAATGTGCCAATAGCACGCGGTGTTCCCAGGTGGTCACCCACCCAAGTACTAACTGCGCCCAATGCTGCTTGACTTGGTGATCTAACGAGAACCGGTGTTTTCAGCATGGTAGGGCTGTTGGCATTATGCAGTAAGTTGTTGTTGTTGAAACCCAGACCGTCCGACCTACCAGAAAGGTGTAAGGTAACTGTTTGGACGGTCGGGAAGTGCCACCCAATTTAGACCGGAACCCAGTGAGGGAGGCATCCACAGGGACCGTACCCTCCTTCCCCTACCACCAACCTCTCGGAAGGACTTTCGGACCCACATGTTTAACGTGATCGTACTCCGCATGAACACGGCGGCAGTTTTGGCAGCGGCTGGAATCGAACCCGGGCCTACCGAGTGCAACTCCAGCGCGCTAACCAATGGGCTACCGCGCCCCATGCAGTAAGTTGTGGAAAATGCAGTAAGTTGTGGAAAATCTAACCATCATACGACCATGAAATTTTATTGCATAGGTATATGTACACAGGTACACCTCGGTATTAATTTTTTCAAATTTGAATTAGTTGTTGAGTTATTTTAGCATTTTCACAGAAATTGGTTCCTTAGTGACCGAAAATATTATTATAGAGTTTCCATCTTGATAGCATCAGAAAGATCAAAGAATGTTCTTTTTCAACAATGGCTGAACTGAATCCATAGGACAATGCCTTTATATTTATTTAATACAATCAAAATTTGCATTTTTTAGGTTATATGATACTTCTTTTGTTGTATCCAAAATTCATCCCATCTGATTTGCTGCTATAGCATAATGTATCACCTATTCTACGCTAATGAGCACATAAGTATGAAACTGGTCCATGGATACTGTTATCTGCAATGGGAACACAGTCCTAATTTTGAAGAAAATTAACTATTTCGTATACAAAAATGCATGCCTTTATTATGAAAAACACATTTCAAATTACAATTCCTGCATAAGATAACGCAAGTTCTTTTTCGCTATTCAAAATAAATTTTCACTCAATATGAATAAAATCATGATCCTCACAATATTTCTTAGTTGCATACACATCTACGTCTGGATACTCTGCTTGTAATGCTTCCATATCCAAATTAGGAAATGCTTTAAATAACTTCCTTATATGCCTTCTGTCTAATTTTCTCTTATATCTTTTCATTACATATTCTTTTTCTTTCAATTTTAACAAGAATTCTGGACCTGTGGGATTTACAGTTTCCATAGTAGGAAATAGGGTTTCTTCCATATATTTTTCATTTTCCTGCATTGGTATAAGGTGCTCTTCTAAAGGCACACTAAATGAATGAAAATTATGTTAAAAAAATATACAAATGCATGTTTGTTATACAAAGTTATCAGTTTACTAAATTAAATTGAAAAACAAATTAATTTTATGAAAAAGTCAAAGAGCACAACAGGGAAACTTTAAACTACATAATTCACAATAAATAGAACTGTTGCTTGTCAAAATATAACTTTCTATTACTTTCTTGAAGAAAGCAGGTGTAGCAAATTCGAATAAGGCGGTATTAAATGCCTTAAACTGGCTTTAATGCCTTGTGGCGTCTTTAGTTCAAGGCTATGATGCTGGCCAACCACGCTTTAGACCTGGGACCAAACCCTGGCACTGCCAAGTTGGTGTTCAAAGTCATCAATGTAGCAAGAAGGCTACATTCTTGCTACATTGATGACCTTGGACAAGCATGAAGCATCCTTTACTCTATTTTCAGTTATTCATCTTCCTTGACAAGTATATATGCATTGTATAAATGTACAAGAGATGGCGCCAGTACAAACTGGTTAGCTAATTTTCTGAAGTTGACTCATCATACATGATTGGGCTTTGTGGCTCACTATAAGGCCGCTTTGGGAGTGTTCTTTTCATTCAACTTACAGATTGCATACCTTATCTGCAACTCAGTCACAGTTTCGTTTGATTTTTTAGAAAACTCATTAAGAGAAGGGAATACTGTAGTGAATGCTCATAAGGCAGTATTAAATGCTGGAAAAGTATTTAGCCCAGCGCTATAATGCTGGTCTATCACACTTTGGCCCAGGGATCAAAGCCCGGCACTCTCAACTTGATGATTTCACTTTTAACGCTACACAGACAAAAAAAAAATAGGTGACTACAATTGCTTTGAGGGATTTATAAGCCCTCTTCTTCAGGTCAAGAACAGTGTGTTCTTAACCTAAGTTACAACTGCCTTGATGAGATGGCAGTCACACTGCTTTCGGCCTGAGGTAGAGAACTTAGAACACCCCCAAAACAATTGTAGATGCCTATTTTTCTTATACTTCTCTTCGAGGATTATTAGCACCATTTTTTTCTCCTTATATAGGATTTTAAACTTATTTAACTTTTTAGTTTTTTGAGAATGATTTACTTCAGATGGTTAAGAGTCGTTTTTCTTAAAAGGCAGACACTTTGTACAGAGTGGTGGAAGTTGACATCTTGGATTTTGCTGAAATTTTCAGTGTATGTTCTTTTAGTGATGATAAGAAGAAAAAAAAAATTTTTTTAATTTTTTTCCAGGGTTGTTCGACCAGCAGGCAAGGTCAAATGACATGTGCTGCAGCTTGTGGTGGGTTCTGCTCGTAATGCAAACAGTGTGCCACGGGAAACTCTTTCATTTTGTATACTTCATAATGTAACGTAGTTTTCTCCACAAATACTTGGGTGGCACACTCTTCGCGCAAGGGTCAAAGGTCATCCAAAGTATAGGTAAAATTGCCATTTTTCATACTTTTGACCCTCCATATCTTAGAACGCAAAGAGTGTACCGTAACAATAACAATGGGGGCTTTTACTACCAAGTAGGTATTTCTTATTTGTGGAAAATTTAGTATGGTACACTCTTCGGATTGATAGATATTTAGGGTCAAAATTTGAAAAAAAGGTCAAGGTCAAGTGCTCGGTGCACACAGAGTGAATTGATATGCAACTAAGTCACATCATGACCTTAACATCTGCATATTGTGAATCAGTCAACAGATTCATGGCACATTAGCAGGTTTTATTTTTACAGGCATGTATATTCATTCAAAACAATCCAATTAGGCCTTTAGGACAACATTCTGTTTTCTATAATGGTTTACAATCAGACTTAAAAAAAAAGAACTACAAATTAGGAAAACATAACATAAAATAAGAAAATACAGGCTATTCAGCATCAACCCTTTCACTAAAGCAGTAATGAACTCTGTGGTTCACAATGTAAGAGTAATTGTTTATCCAAGACCTATGACAATGAAACATTGCTATCTTGATCATTGTCCTTGAAGCGAAAAAATTTTTTGGTTTCGTCGAGGGCACGCATGTATTGTACGTGATACACTGGAGTGTTCCCATCACCTCTGTGTAAAACATACATAATTTCGCCCATATATATGCCATCAAAGGATATGTTGTTGTTGTTGAGACCCAGACCGTCCGACCTACCAGAAAGGTGTAAGGTAACTGTTTTGGACGGCCAGGAAGCACCACCCAATTTGGACCGGAACCCAGTGGGGGAGGCATCCACAGGTACCGTACCCTCCTTCCCCTACCACCAACCTCTCGGAAGGACTTACGGACCCACATGTTTAACGTGATCGTACTCCAAGGATATGTGAACATATTTAACCAAAATGATTGAACCAGGTTTTAAAGGGTGTCGTAATTGCTGCTGAGATGACTTGTAGTGACTTGGACTAAGCTCTTGGGTGGATGCATTATGAATGTCTTCAAGCTTCTTAAGTACTTCATTTTCTTCGGAACCTGAACTGGTAGACACCAATGTTCATAAAACATCTCCTTGGGTAGGTGCTAGAGACTCACAGAACTTCTTTTTAAAACTGGTTTTAACCTGGGTATACTTGCGCTTTGCTTCGTAATATGTGTAGACTAATTTCATTCACAGGTGAGATTATTTGGTGTTTTGTGGGACTAACACCAGGGGCTACCATTTCAAGAATATTGGTTAGCGTCTCTTGAGCTTTTACTTTTCCTTCTTCTGTTATCAAAGCTGATGGTGGAGATTCATACATTGGATCTTTTTCTGGAGATTCATGCTGTGTGGATGAATCTTTTGGGAGCAACGATGCACTGATTTTTTTTCCCCTCCATATTTCTATGAAAAGTACACATAACACCACAAATTGAAAATGGCTTATCCAGATTCCCTTTCAGATTTTGATAAAGTTTCCAAGAAACTGCTCTTACAGATGTAGACTTCTTCTTCTTCTGATAATTTGTTGGTACGTGCTCAGGGTGCTGACATGTTTTAGGTGAGTCCCAGTAGAATCCATAGGAGTATCTATGGAACGCACATGCTACATCACTTTCACTTAGGGATTTCCCAGATCTACTTTGAATTAGATCATACTCACACACAACTGTATCTACATCTTTTCCTTCTAACCACTCATTCACTGAGTAGTTAGAAGGAAAAGTGGTTTTCATCTTTAAAGTTGAAAATGCCATTCTTCCTTGTTCTAGTATGTTCACCACAGTTTTTTAGGTCTTTGAATGTACATTCTACATAATTCAAATCCATCTTGGTTATTCTAATTCACAGTTATGTTTTTTGAGGGAAATTTTAAAGATCCTGCTACAGAGGGTGGCTTATACCTCTAATCAGACCTATAAAATAAGATAAAAATATGTTGTTTTTTCACACTTAATTTTAAAAAACTTTTCAATAAAAGTAATGGGCTAATGGTTCATTCTACCCATTTTCCAAATTTTATGGTTTTTTGTACTTTTTTTTTAAACTCATTAAATCAATTCTGATTTTTTTTTAAGCTTATTAAATCAATTCTCAATAAATCAATTCTGAGTAGCACAATAAATCATTGAATACAAAAAAAAAGTAAAAGTTGCTAGGCCTAAGAGTTTTTTCTCCAAATAAACTTATCTTTTATGATATGGGTGTGGCCTTAATGATGAATTAGTTCATTTAAAAAATAAATATTCATCTTACCTTGATTCAATTTTTTCCTCAATGTCTTAAAAGAGCAAGATTACAATTCTCTGAAATAACCAAAATTGAAGTGTGCTCCTACCAACATGGCCGCCAGTTGTGTGTTGCCAAATCATTATCACATTGTGCAGTTTATTTTTCATTTTGAAAAACACAGCAACTTTAATATCAATTTTTATTTATTTTACTTTTTTTAAAGAATGTTTATATATTACCCTATGGAATTTTATCTATACTTTGATATATTGACTTGTGATGAAAATTAGTTTTAGAATTTGGTCATTGAGATATAGTTGACATGGATTGACTGAGTAGTTCAATAAGTTATTTTCAGACCTCCATCAGAATTAATATTAGGCTAGGAAATGGGGGAAAAAAATTTCAAGATGCCTGTATAAAAATAAGTCTTTGCAATGTAATTTTGAATGCACATTAATGCTTGTAAAAATAAAACCTGCTAGTGTGCCATGAATCTGTTGACTGATTCACAATATACAGATGTTAAGGTCATGATGTGACTTAGTTGCATATCAATTCACTCTGTATGCACCGAGCACTTGACTTTGACCTTTTTTTCAAATTTTGACCCTAAATATCTATCAATCCGAAGAGTGTACCATACTAAATTTTCCACAAATTAGAAATACCTACTTAGTAGTAAAAGCCCCTATTGTTATTGTTACGGCACACTCTTTGCATTCTAAGATATGGATGGTCAAAAGTACGAAAAATGGCGATTTTACTTATACTTTGGATGATCTCTGACCTTTGCACGAAGAATGTGCCACCCCAGTATTTGTGGAGAAAACTACGTTACATTATGAAGTATACAAAATGAAGGAGTTTCCCATGGCACACTGTTTGCATTACGAGCAGAACCCACCACAAGCTGCAGCACATGTCGTTTGACCTTGAACTTTGACCTTGTCTGAAGGTCAAACAACCTTGGAAAAAATTTAAAAAAAATTTTTTCTTCTTATCATCACTAAAAAAACATGCACTGAAAATTTCAGCAAAATCCAAGATGTCAACTTCCACAGGGTGTCTGCCTCTTAAAAAAAACGACTCTTAATCAAATTTATGTCAATGTTATTACTTTCAGGTCTTTTACCCATACAAAATACAAATGATGACCACCAATTTACAGTTCAATTATAGCCAGGAATTGAAAATGTATACGACAAAGTATGTAATTTAATAAATGAAAATAAGTATAGAAAAATTTATAAACACAAAAATTACAAATATTCTAGCTTATTAAACTAAAAAATTTCAGGCAGTGAGATATTTTTTTTTTAAAATAACTTAATCTTTCAAAAGAGATATCAACTAGATACACACTCAGATATACACCACACAGTGAAGGAGCATGCATGTATGTATCTGTTTGTATTATACATTTTATAACTTTTTTCTTTGCTTCTTGAAAAGTTTCTTAAAATATTAATAAAAAGTAAACAGATTTGTTATAATTTGATTAAATTGAAAAATTTATTTGTGAATCAGAACAATTATTCAAAGTGCAAAATTCGATGTCAATTGAAGTATGCATTCAAAAGTTACAGTCCATTTGTTGTACTCCATAGTGATATCCACAAATGTCAAATCACTTTTCAAGAACCTAATTTTTTTCCATAGAATGTTTATCATAGACTGTTTTTGTTAAATTTATGCAACAAAGGGATACATTTTTTTTAATTAAAGGAACAACAAATAAATTATTTTTATAGATAAAATAATTTAGTGAAAGCAACCACTTGGATGATTGTAGCCTGAAGAAAAGCTGTACAACAAAACTAAAATTTTGAAATAAAATAATAAAAATCAAGGATTTTCAAGGGCCCTTGGAAACTCGAATAAAAATCAAGCATGTTTCAGACTTTTAAGGACTGTGGGAACCTTGGCAGATTACCCAGCATCATTCTTTGCAATCATCAACATAATTTAAGAGAAAAAAAATCATCCGATCATGTTGAAAATCAATACCAATTGAGATTTTATATAAATAAATCGATCTACAAAATTTGATGTGGATTGGAAAAAATCAAAATTCAAAAGTTAGAGCTTGTATAAACAAGCCAAATGGTTGAGCTGAAAAGTAATATTAACATGCTTGTAATATTTTTTTTTCTAAAATTTGGTACTTGATATATTACTTGATATGTACTGTACTTAATGTGGCTGAAAATTTTGGTTCTACTGAGTAACACATTGAGGGTTCACTCTAATTATAAACATAAAAATTTCATACAAAAAATCTCCAAAGTAATATTGAAATATACTCAAATATTTTTACTTACACATCAAATCTACCAAACTCATCTTCTTTCCAGTCATGTGGTCTTTCTCCAGTCTGGCCTGTCTCTAGTAAATAATATGCTTCATTGCGCTCCCTTACAACAGCCTCTAAATTTTCCATGCTAATTTCAACCTGGAATTATTAATGGCATTTTATAATTTATTCCTTCACATGCATGGTAAAATTTATAGTTTATATTAAAAATGGCAAAAACAGGATTTTATTCAGATTTTCCCCTTTTCTTGTGAAAAATATTCTAATTTTGTTTAAAATTCAAAAAAGCAAAACCAAAATCAAAAACATCTAGCAAGCCTACTTCTTCTACTTTATATGTAGCAATTTTTGATATGAATAATGCTTATGGGAGGGGGTATCCGGCTGAAATTGGAACATTACAAAAAATGAAAACACTTTGGATGTTTATATCTCTGACCTAATAGATAAAAATATAAAAAATTTATACTTTTTTTACTAGAAATAGGGTAGCCTTTATGAATATACAAAAATAATTTCAATACTTTCTCCAACTATTTTTAAAAGAAAAAAGTTATTACACGAGTGAGTTTTTGCTTCACTTTACTTACTTTCACTTGAAATACCTTCTAAACTATAAAAGATAGATGTAAATGGTAAGGAAATGATATAAACAATAATGTAAGGTAAAGATGTATGGTAGATAAACAGGCAGAAAAGTATGCAGCCATAACCACTAGCAAGAATGAACTGCAATGAAAGAAATGATAAGCACTCTAAATAGAGGTGGAACACATACAGTAAAAAAATTCACACATGGGAGGTATCATCCATTAGAAAAAAAAAACACAAACATATCATGACTGTTAGATAAAAGATCCTCCCACACACACAAAGATGAGGATGATGAGAAGGTTTTTTTTTCAAAGATAAGGGTTTTTTTCCTATCAATGCTTAAAATAAAGTTTTAAGCATTGATAGGAGATTTAAAATAAAACAAAGAGAAGAAATGTATGAACCATTTAATTATTGGTAAAAAAATTAAAGAGATTAGATGGAGTAATATACAGGGTGTCCTAAAAAGATTGAAACTCGCTTTAATTCTTTACCTGTTGGAGATAAGTGGGCAATGTAAATTGCAAAAATGTTGAAAGTAAGGTAGGAAATAAGACTATGTTAATGAAATAGTCTTCCCATTAATTTTCAAAAAGTTACACTTTTTAAATTTTTATACGACTCCTTAGACAAATTTGGTCAATAAGAAATTTTTTATTTTTAATGCAACAAGATAATTAAAAAAAACTGCATATCTGTATCTTTAAAATTGAGCGAGTTATATTTAATTGAAAATTGAACATTGTGAATGGGGACCATATATCAAATTAGAAATGTAAATTTGTGACATATCACAAAAAAGATAAAACTGGAAGATAATACATAGGATACCCAACCGCATAGTGAGTACCACTGCTTTATATGATCTCTGTCTGTGTAATGCTTTATTTAGATGCATTTGTAATAAATTTTGACACAAATTTTAACGTATTTTTGATCTAAACAATTCCCATTGTCAATTTGTTTATGATCCCCATTTTCATTGATGAAACAGCCTTTCACATGGTACGGAAAAGTGGCATAAGTCAGATTTTTTCTTTTATCATAACTCAGTTGATTTTAAAGATACAGATATGTGGGTTTTTTTAATGATCTTGTTGCATTAAAAATAAAAATTTTCTGATTGACCAAATTTGTCTAAGGGGGTCGTATAAAGATTTAAAAAGTGTAACATTTTGAAAATTAATGAGAGGACTATTTCATTAATGTAGTCTTATTTCCTACCTTACTTTCAACATTTTTGCAATTTACATTGTCCACTTATCTCCAACAGGTAAAGAATTAAAATGTGTTTCAATCTTTTTGGACACCCTGTAATCAAGCCCTTGTAAAGGAAGAAAGATTGGTAATTACAGGGGAATGAGGCAGTAATTAAGAATAAAAATAACAAATCCGCTAAAAGAAAATAACCAGTTTCAAAAGTTTCATCAATCAATCTACTATAAAATTAATAGTAGTTGAGACTAACTAGATCAAAGAAAAGAATATAAAAAAAAAAGAGGAAAGAATGGCTTCAAAAGCTATATGAGTTAACTTATCAACTAAAAGAAAACATCAATTTGTGTGTGGTTAGTCTAATAAAAAATATCAGTGAAGGCAATTTAAATAAAGAAAAATATAACCTGCTTAATTATAATAATGGTTTATTGTAACAATTTCTCTGATCCTGTAAAATCTACACAGTCCAATTTATATAGACTTGATATCTGCTCATAACTTGATTAAGTTGTTTCAATTATGTATTTTACTTTAGATACTTACTATAGGCCCATATTATATGTTGTAAAAGAAAAGAAATGAGACTGAAAACAATGAATAAACTTATTGAACAGGATGGAGCTTCATTTTACAAGATGTTATTCATGCAAAACCGTTTCAACTCCATCTAACTAGAGCCACTGTCGATATTTTAAAGATATAATAGGATGTTTAAGTGTTCATATTTTGTGATTTATTTACTTTAAAACATTGTTCAAACTTTTTGTGAAGGCCTGATGGGTATCAAAAAGGATGCTATATTGATTCTTAAGCATATCCACTTAACATTTGGCACTTTATTGAATTTTATAAGTACCTAAATCTACATAAAAATGCAAGGCATATCAATGCAAGTTAAGTCATCAATATTTCATTATTGAAATTTGTAATTCATAACTCATAACAGTTTGTAACTACTAATGTTTTCAAAATAAACATCTGAGATCAGAAATTTTATTGAATTATCTAAAATGTCGGTTTTCTAATTGCAAAAGAATAGATCTTTCAAATTGAAACATTGTTTTATTTTGTGACATTCCCACATTGAACGTTGTTATAATAAGTCTTATAATACATGAGTGGTTGAAGTTAGCTTTATAAAGATACTTTAATGATTTGTTGCATCACTTTTCATATAAAAAGTCAGATTGCTTAACCACATTTAGTACATTAAAATGTATTAAATATGGTTAAGCAATTTTGACCTTTTGATAAATTTATATGAAAATGTGCAATACTTTAACAGTGGTTTGTAAAAGCATTCTAAAATGATGCCTCATGGGTGTCCATAGCGGAGGAACCAAGGGGGAACTTTCCTCCCCTAGATGTTCAAGGTCACAACAGCAGACATCAAACTAGTCCATGATGTATGTTTTATCCTTCAGTTCCATCCCCACCCCCTCCTCTCCTTGAAAGGTTCTATGGGCACCCATGATGCCATTCGTTTTTTTATTGAAAAATTACAAATAAAATGATTCATTTTCAGCAGTCATTAATATTTTATCATTTAAAAAACATATGCCATTGGAGCTGTCTGAACAGTCAACTGCATTTAAAATCAATAAGTTTACAGGATTCATATTGTAATAATTGTAACACATTTCATTTGCATTGTGTCCACAAACGTATGCAATCACTTTAATGTTTTGTAGATAGCAATGCTTTATAACTGCTGTGGCCTAAGGGATGGAGCACTATTTTTGTGAACTGTTCTTAAAGAGTGATGTATTTTTTGGACTAAGCATAACTCCCAAAATAAATTCACCAAAAATCCTCAATTCATTAGTGTTCTATTTTATCAGGAAGAAAAAAATAATGTTTTTTATGTTCACTGTTATTTTTCACTGTTTGTTTATATACACCCAACTCTTTTTTTACATGGTAGATACGTTACTCAGAAATTCGTGTAAAAAAAATAAGTTTCCTATAGTAAAATTGGGGATACATTCCATGTTATCCGAAAACCATGTAAGAAGAAAGAACTATATTTAGTTTAAAAACCATGTAAAAAAAAATGCTGAAAACTGTAAAAGTTTTGATATGCATACGAATGATATATACATACATATTCAATTTTATTGAGCAATAAAACTTTAAATATATAATTCATAGGTAAAAATAAGTAGTGCAATAAAAAAAAAAGGAATCTGTTAATCCAAAATTAAGAATGCAATAAAGAATATAAAATTAAAAATGCAATTAATGATGCCATATGTTATGTAAATGTCATACGAGATGGGTAGGTAAGAGTTATCAAATAAGGGGATTCCCCAGTAGTTACTGGGGAATTCCCTTAATAAGGGGAGATCCCCTTATTCGATAACATTATAGCAGTGCACAGTGCTGCCTAATTTTTGAAGTGTGGTAAAAACATGAATTTTTTTTATACATTGGTACTAAAGACTGCAATTTATACTAGACCGCTCATGGTCACGTACATAAGTATAAGACAATGACTTTGAAATCGTGTTACATCAAATAAATTTTTCAAAAAATGAAGACTTTTTTGAACCGTGTAACTTCAAATTCGTGTAAAAAAACAGCCTGTAAAAGAACAGTTGGGTGTAGTAAAACACCTTAATGATGCTATGTTTTTTGCAAGACAAAAAAGAAAACAGTCATTATACGCAGGAAAATGTAAAATCGAAATCATAGAAAAAGAAAGTGTAGAGTGTAATAGCACAAAACTTATAAGATGCAAGACAAAATTTAAATTAGGTATAACAAATTGTATAAAAATATATGATAAAAATCTGCACTGTAAAATATATGTATCAAAATTTATACTGCATAGTGCTTACAATTCAATTAGCTTTAAAACAATCTGTAATATTCGCTTTATTCTATTTCTTATTTTAATTTTAAAAAGAACATTTTAAATTGCTGAAAGGCTTTGCAAATGTGATTTTTGCAAATCGTGACCCAGGAAAAGTTTTTAATAATTTTAATCCATTTAATGCTGCAACAAAGGAAGGCACATTAGGCTCTTCAATTTCCATTTTCTTGTCATCACTATCCTCCAATGAAGAATCCATTAAATCAATTGTTTGTACCTCTAAGGTGATCACATCTCTATTGAAATTAGCATAATCGTAAATGAATTAAAATAATAATTCTTCAATAAATCAAAGAATGCAGAAGAGGAGTTAAAGCCAGTTCAAACTGACTGTATTTGAAAGGCACATACAATACATGTATGAAACACTAAGAAATTTTATTCGACACCTCACAATAAAAAAAAAAAAAAAAAGTAAAACTGAAACAATATCTGACAAGGAAAGAAATACAATAATGGTATAGGACAGTGGTTCTCTATGTGTGGTGTGCTTACCCCTTGGGGGTATACTGTGAAATAACCCCAACCAATGATGAACTATGCAAGCATAAACAAATGCAACCATCTACCTTACTGATTACTCGGTAAAATATAATTTTTTAAGATTTGTTAAATTGTTTGTCATTTTTTGTGTTTATTGATATAAGTAATTTATGAATACAAAATTTAGTGTATATATATATACACATGAGTGTATTTAAGGGGGTAAGGGCAGTGCCAAAGCACCCCCCTGGAAATTTATGATTTCAATTAGATCCATATCTTAAAAATGCTTTCAATGTTATGAGGATAATTTGATAAATTGATAAGCAAATTTTCATAAAACAATCAATTTATTAATTATTAAATAAAAATGAAAATTCTTACCTAATTAAATAAAATTCTTATCTAAAATGTATGAACACTGAGAACTTCCATAACAAGATTTGAAAGATGTGGGGGTAATAAACAGATTTCATGTGGGAAATCTCTAAATTTGGTATTTTTCTCCATATTATGATGCACTCTTTTGTTTGATATCCTACTCCATTTGTTTAATTGAATTTTATTTTTTGACCAACTTATTCAACTAATCTGTATCTATGTGCCAATTTTTAAGATTTTCAAATGAACAGGTCAGATTTAAAATATGGGAGGAGGGGGGAGTCAGACGGATACACAAAGCAGTATCCTGTTTTTTAATTATGGAAGTAAAAAAATAAAAGATTCACATTAATCTCTAAATCTTGAGTCCAATTTATTTTAGAACCTGTAACGTTCTGCTGGAAAAATATCCTCAGAACATAGCACGCCAATAACCTCATGCTCCATGTGAGGTGTATGAATTCTGGGAAAAGACCCCACAATGATCGAGAACCAACCCTCCAAGATCTGCACAGAGGTTGAATTTTTAAGATGTCAACACGAGGGCTTAGCCCCCAGACAATTGCTTCTTCGGAGCTAAATATGTCAGCGAGGGGGCTTAGTTCCGATACTATGGCCCATCGTTATCCGGACTTGCATGGGGCAGGCATGGTAATATGTTAACAGTGGGGTTTAGAGCCCAAATAATCAGTTCCAAGAAGACGCTACCTCCAGGGGCCAATGAACTCGATGGAAAATATGTATAACTGACTCTATTGTTCGGAATATTTCTCTGCGGGGCTACGACTGTGTAGCAGTCGATATGTTCAATGCTCCGAGGGTTGTCATCATGACCCCTATATCTCCGTTAACATTCTTTTAAACATCTGAAAGAGATGATTCAGCTCAACACTCATGTCGGGGTATCATCTTATTCATGTTTGCTTAAAGTGTATTTTATGCTTTAAAAGTTTTCCTTTTGTTCAAATAAATTGTAATTATTGTTAAAAATTCTACCCTGTCATCAAAATGCAGTCTCTTGATTTTTATTGAATTCGCAGATTGTAACCAACATGCGAGTCTGCTTAGTTCAATGGTATTTTCTTGTTTATGCTTCATTTCGATTCGGTCACCCCATCTCTGAAGTTGAGGAGAGAGATTGATGGATGGTGGGAAGCATAGTCTTTTGAGAGGAGGAAAGACTGTTAGCACCCCCCTGGGAAAATCCTGCATACACCCATTTATATATATATAAATGTAATATACATATATATATATATATATATATATATATATTACAATTTATTTTATTTTCATTGTTATGCTATAACTATAGGTTTATCTATCTATACAAGGGGTATGCCAGTTACATCCACATTTACAGGGGGTACAAGAAGCATAAAAGTTTGAGAAACACTGATTTAGGAGATTAATCGAGACTGAGGAAAGTAACTTACAAAGTGGGAAAACATAAAATATGGGAGACATACAAACAAGGTTTAACTGTATTACAAAACCATGTTGCAATGCTACAGATGAATTGATGATTCATTGGGACCCTCAAATAATATCAAAGTTAACAATTGATAAAATACATTAAAACTGTTCAAATGAACACTTAGCAACATCTAGTATTCAAATACAAACATTCCAGTTTGAAATGTGTATTTGCATCAGCCGTGTTTTAGGGTAAATATATCTTCAATGCAAAAGTGCAAGTACGATCTTTAATACAATTTTGCATTGACACACAAATGTGTCTGCTGTCTTCAAAGGCTTAACCCATTACGTGCCATTGCTCCCTTTTGGGGAACACCTATAAGGTATTTTGTATGGCACTTAAAATGCCCCGGCACGTTATGGATTAATAACACACGAGTTTAAGAATGCTCAAAATGTGTACGACTATCAAAAAATTTGAATTTGAAATTTCAACCTGTCATAATACTTTCCTTGTACATTATACTATATATTTATACAGGAAAAGTAATTAGTATTCAAAATAAACAATATGTGTTAAATCACCCTACTCCTTCAGAATTAGATGCTGAATTTGTATCAGCTATCATTTAAGCTCTATTTTACAGCCAATTTTGAGAAACAGGTGTTTCAAGTAAAATAATTTTTTTTTGAACTGAAAGTCCAGGAAATCTTTAGTAACCCCCCCCCCCCCCCCCCTCATTCTTGTCCAGAATTTGGTGCTTAATACAAATCAGTCATCATCTGAACTCTATCTATAGCAGATCTTGAGAAATAGATGTTTCAAGGAAAAAATGTCACCAACAATAAATAACACCAACAATAATGTTTGCCACCAACAATAAATATTAACTTAGAAAATAAGGCAAAAATTATTGGTGGGGATCCCAAGTAAAGAGCTGCTACTGATAACAAGATAAAATATAATGGCGATATAATACAAATCATATTTATATTACTCTTTCAAGCATACTTTATCAATTCTTTCTGGACTGGGAAAATATTCTGCTTCTTCCTTCGCAGCATGTTCCATAGTCAGAAGCATATTCTTTTCCTTGTAGAGCACAAACCTAAATAGAGTTAACTAATCATTAATAAAGTTTTGAAGAAGCATTTAATACAAAATTATTTTTCATTATGTTAAAACATTTTAATTAAAGAAGAAAAAATGTTTTCCCCGACACTCAAAGCCTGATTAATGCATGGGCCTCTGGAGCTGCAGTCTCCCAAATTTTAAGGGGTCCCTCAATTTCGTATGTGATGAAATTTAAGCATAAATAATTTTTTAATTAATTTAAAACTAGTAATATTAGTTACTTTTTTAAATTATAAAATATGTTAATAGTTTTAAATATTATATATATATTACTTTGAAGTAAAACTTTGAAAGTTTTTTTATAAAAAAGTCTCTTATGATCCTGAGACTGTGTTGATATTTTGCATCTGTTTGATATGCTGTGACAGTATGGGGTCCTGAATTAATACCAGGCACTGGGCTCCACATTGGCTTGATCAGGCACTGCCTACACTACTCTTATTAGAGTCACTTTGTCTATTGTATGACTGAATATCTCACAATTGTCAATTTTGTGTCTCTTGAGTTTTAAAAACATAATAATAAATAAGATAGGTAACTTTTGCCGTATTTGTTTAAGATACTGTCTGTTCTACATATTTCTCAGCAGAAAAGTATTTTCCAATAAGATTAAACATAGTTTTGACTTCATGAAAATGTAAATTTCTCATTTCTGTCATTGTTCCCCAGTGATCAGTTAAGATTTTATCTCCTAATTAATTACATCAGTCAAAAATCCAAATAATGGAAACAAATAGGTAAAGCTTAAGAAATTTTGATTTTAACTTGTATAAAACCCCTTATTTTTAAAATTTTTTAATAATATTATTTGTTAAATTGTTAATTCATGTTTATCCCTGAGAATTGGTAACATTTCAATGTTGTCAAAAAAATCATGCTTTTCATCTATCAGATAACAGGTGACAACAGTGATTTTAAGTCAGTTAAAGAACACTATTCAGAATTTTGCTCCACACCTGATTGAAGTTTTGGGTAACAGGGATATGAAAACAACAATTTTATTGCTCATTTTTGATGACTATATTTATTACCTGTTATTTATGACATGCATTTAGTTATTATTAACATGAAAGAAAATTTTAAAATACTGTGTCTCTTAAAGCAATTTATGCATAGCACATTCTTTGTTTCCCAATGTTAGTTTCAATTTCCATAAAGAATAAAAACAAACTCAAATATCTTCCTGTCATAAGAATGTAATTAATACCATTAAAATTCCATTAATCCTATTAAACAGCTCTGTCATCTGTTAGAAATATTGAAAAACATTTTAAAAAAAAACTTATTCCAAGCTAAAATATCTAGAAACCATAAAGTTAAAAAATATTCATTTGGAATCTGAAAACTGACACAGATATTCAGCCATATAGATATATAAATCTGCCAAATATATGTTACAATCTGTTACACTGTTTTGCTAGTAGGCAGGACATTATGTATGCAATTTTAAGACACCATTTTCTTGTTGGAAAGATGAAGGTAAAAAATATATTTTAGTTTGTAGGCTCAGATTAATAATTTTGGGCTCCCTGGTCCAATAATATTCAGGGATCTCTTTGTCAAATAATTCACCAATTTAACTCAATAGAAACATAAGCTATGTCAGAAAAAAAATGTACATGAAGAATAATTATTATTGAATAACAATAAAACCAATTATTTTAACAATATAATTTTCTGGGGTTTCTTTGAAATTACAGTCAACTTGTGTTAATCACTAGGAGTAATTAGTTCATCACAGTAATTAATTCACTTTATCGAAAATTTGTATTAAAGATCTTCATTATGACAATGGAGTTTTGCCAGCACAACAGTAAAATTCACTTTAATGCTACAATTTGCCTTAAAGCGGTGTTCGCTTTAGGGCAAAAACGAGCGAGTAGACTAATAAAATTTATAACATACAACAATAACACTGAAAACTTTTTAAAAAATTCAAATAAATAAAATAATAAAATTCTTATTTCTCTTTTCTCTAGTAGTACTTCATCTGTTTTCAGAACCACAAGATGCCATTGTACCATAATCAAAAACATTCTGAGTTTACAATCTGAGGATTAAACGTATAACTAGCTTGTTTACACTTTATATACTCAAAGATTTCACAGAACACTTGACTGAGCATTAGCTGATATTCATTATATATATATATATATATATATATATATATATATATATATATATATATAAAGAATATTCTAAAAAAGTATTAAATGCAGAGTTTAAACTGTATTTTTTCAGCATTTGCTTTTCAGCATTTTGTTAAAAGAAATCTTATTTTGCAAAAACATTTTCTGCCATTATAGCTAATATGCAAAAGCTCATAAACTCAACATTAATCCTAGAATTCTGAATATCATGAACTTTTTTTGAGAAAAAGGAATTTAAATTATGCATGATATTTCCTATACAGGGTGTCCAAAAAGATTGAAAAACGCTTTAATTTTTTACCTGTTGGAGATAAGTGGACAATATAAACTGTGAAAATGTTGAAAGTAAGGTAGGAAATAAGCCTACGTTGATGAATGAAATAGTCCTCCCATTAATTTTCAAAAAGTTACACTTTTTAAATTTTTATACGACCCCCTTAGACAAATTTTTATTTTTAATACAACAAGATCATTAAAAAAACCCACACATCTGTATCTTCAAAATCAACTGAATTATGATAAAGAAAAAAAATCTGACTTATGCCACTTTTCCGTACCATGTGAAAGGCTATTTCATCAGTGACAATAGGGATCATAAACAAATTGACGATAGAAATTGTTTAGATCAAAAATATGTTAATATGTTTCAAAATTTTTTATCACAAATGCATCTAAATAAAGCATTACACAGACAGAGATCATATAAAGCAGTGGTACTCACTACGCGGTTGGGTATCTTATGTATTATCATCCAGTTTTATCTTTTTTGGAATATGTCACAAATTTACATTTCTAATTCGATATATGGTCCCCATTCACAATGTTCAATTAAATATAACTCGCTCAATTTTAAAGATACAGATATGCAGGTTTTTTTAATGATCTTGTTACATTAAAAATTTCTGATTGACCAAATTTGTCTCAGGAGGTTGTATAAAAATTTATAAAATGTAACTTTTTGAAAATTAATGGGCAGACTATTTCATTAACATAGTCTTATTTCCAACCTTACTTTCAACATTTTTGCAATTTACATTGCCCACTTATCTCCAACAGGTAAAGAATTAAAGCGTGTTTCAATCTTCTTGGGATACCCTCTATAATGCAATAGGCTAAGTTCATATCAATTCAGACAGGCAAAGAAAAAATCTTACCTTCATACTTAGATGTTTTTGAATTTAACATATGTTAAAATTCAGGAAAAAGTAAGGAACCCGTATTTTTTTTGTTTTATTCAAAACAATTCCTGGCCCGAGATACAGGCCACCAATAAGACGCCTTGAGCGCCATTTCTCACTTGCGATTTTCAGCAAAATTTTAAAACACTCTATCTTTGAAACGGTTCAAGATATTTTGTTATGGTTTTTTTATTTGAAAAATAATATTTTTCTGATTAAAATGATATTCTCCATTTGGATATATGTGTCCAAGTTTTCTTGCTGTAGCTTTCTGAAATTTTTTTGACAAATCAAAAATAATTTCAAAAATGCCAATCCAAAAAATTTTGATTTTTTGACTGTTGATCAGTACCATAGAGTACCACATTCCCTGAAAAGGAGAATTGCCACTTTTGAGTTTAACAGGTTTTATATACAATGTTTATGTTTTAGCTTCCGTGGCTAATTTCTTTATGCATTTTTTTTAAATTTATTTTTGTCAAAAACACCTTTCTGAATAGGAGAACACGCCACATTGGTTCTGGAATTTTTCATAATTTTGTTTTTTTAAGAAATCCATTTTCAGACCAATGTGATAGACTAAAAATTATAAATTAAACAAAGTTGGAACTAGTGAAATGTTTTTATTCTTCTGAATTTTCTTTACATAGAACTTTCCAAATCATTAAAGGTCTTCTGGAACAATGTGAAAGCTTCCAGATAATTCCAGAATGTAACAGGACCTTCTACAACAATCTAGAATCTTCCAGATAATTCCAGAATTTAACAGAACCTTCTAGAACAATCTGGAACCATCCAGATAATTTCAGAATGTAACAGAACCTTCTAGAACAAGTGAAATAATTTAAGAATGTAACAGAACCTTCTAGAATAATCTGGAACCATCTAGATAATTCTGTGTGTTTGGCCTAGCATATAAAAGGAAGGACATATGAATTCACAGTTTAGTTCTCAACAGGCAAACAAAGAGAGCAGTTCACCAAATCTTCTGAAGTTACATATGCAACATGGGAGGAAAATCCACCCATTAAGAAAACTGTTGCCATTGATACCTTCATTGACGAACTTGGGAAATAGTACTGATCAACAGTCAAAAAATCAAAATTTTTGAGATTGGCATTTTTGAAAAAAAAAATTATTTTTGATTTGTCAAAAAAATTTCAGAAGGCCACAGCAAAAGAACTTGGACACATTTATCCAAATGGAGGACATCATTTTAATCAGAAAAATATTATATTTCAAATAAAAAAATCGCAAAAAAATATCTTGAACCGTTCCAGAGATAGAGCATTTTAAAATTTTGCCAAAAATCACAAGTGAGAAATGGCGCCCAAAGTGCCATCTTTGGCGGCCTGTATCTCGGGCCAGGAATTTTTTTGAACAAAATAATAAAATACAGGTTTCTTACTTTTTCCTGAATTTTAACATATGTTAAGTTCAAAAACATCTGAGACTATGAAGGTAATCCCCCCTGCCTGAAGTGATATGGACTATACCAATAGAGCTTTGCCAGAACAATGGCAATGTATTATATAAGGCAGCACATGACTTTCCATGTATAATGCAAACAAATTTACTTCTTTCACAGTGAAAAATGATGTATAAGATCTACGGCACAACATTTTAATGTTGAATTGTACATTTGGTGCTTTACCAGAGGACAGTATGTAAAACTATTTTGAAGTATCCAAATTGCATTTCATTTCCGTTAATTTAACAATATTTTGCAATTTTAACAACATTTTCGTCAATCTGGGGTGAAATATCAAGTTGATGACATTTCACTAAATGAGTCGCCAAGTTCACTAAATGTATCGCTAAGCATTACAAACAAAAGGAGAGAAGAGCATTTCTTATATCTTCTTTGACTGTTGGTGAATTGTTAGATGTCAAAATACAAAACTATTACATAAGTATCTTTTCTCACGAATGGAATGAACTAAATCCACAAGAATAATGTTAACAAATTTGTCTCATAATTCTCATAATATTGCATGAAAAATGAGCATGTTTCACAATAGTTAATACTTTTTTAATTTCATGTGATTTTTTTGATAAATTTATTTAAAAGTGAAATATATTAATATGAATTAATATATATCTGTGAAATATATTAATGAAATAATTGAAAGTGTAATATCTGAAGAATGGTTCATGCTAGTCTTCTAAAATTTGTCAATTATTTTCTAATGAAAAATTACATAAGAAATGATTATTTGCGTAACATCAGCCTGATCTTTTAATGATTTTTTCAAAATTTCATTCAAACATTGAGGGGGGGGGGGAATTCGAACATTTGGTTGTGTTTAAAGTCAATAAGCTTCCAGCATAAACTGATTGTAATATTTGTACCAAATTTCGTTTGAAATGCTCCATTTGTCCCTAAGATATCGTCTCCACAGCCTCACGGATACACACACACATCACCTCAACAATCAAAGTTCAGGGATGCTTGAAGCGTGCTTTTCCGTCAAAAACTTGGAATGTAAATTTTTGATCCCATCACAATATTTCCCCTATACATTATATTATGTATATAGGGAAAGTAAAAATGATGTGAAAATTTTTCAGTTTGTGTATTTTATAATTGGTTGTGATGGAAAAGAAATGGACTGGGGACTAGAGACATGCATTTTGAGCTAAGATAGCAAATTAAGATTAATGTTATAGATAATATGCACCTAGTAATTTTCTGAAGGAAATCCACCATTTTCTATAGATTTTGGTTTTAGGCTTATGGGAACATTAAATTAGCCTATGGTTATATTAATTATCTGACAATTAGCATTTGCTGTCAATGGTTGAAACGATATTACCACACTAGTACAGTTTTACATTTAACATTTTAGTACAATTTGTATTTAAAATAACATTAAAATAAAACTAAATTAATTGTAGTAAGTGTAAACTTTTCTTTCAAATAAACATCTTATATTTAATTCATATTAATATTAAAAAAAAAAAAAAATCAAGGCTGGCACTTTGCCTAAAGAAAATCTGAAAATGCGGAATGAATTTTAAAATTTTAGCTAAAATGCTAAAGATATTAATTTGCTAGATTAAACCCTGATTAAATGCATGCATGCATTAGTAAAATAACAAAGCAGTTTACCATAATTTATGAAGATCAGAGTTGCTCTTTCTACGCAGTTCATCTGTGGTCCATGATCTCCCTAAAAAATATATTTCAAATAACCATATTAAATATTTTAATGAGTTGTATTAAATACAAAATCTATACTTGAGACCAGTTACAGCCTAGAAGTATGAAAAATTTCTACATCATAAATATTGAAGAAATTTTAGAATAAGTTACAATACAGATAAATATTGCTTTTTATACACAGTTCAGCTATGGTCCATAATCTCCCTAAAATATATTTCAAATAACTACAAATATTTTATTGAATTGTATTAATTACAAAACCTATAATTCAAAGTATCTGCCAGATTAGAGGTATGAAAACTTTCTACATTATAAATATTGAAGAAATTTTAGAAAAAGTTACAATACAGATAAGTATTGCTCTTTATACACAGTTCAGCTATAGTCCATAATCTCCCTAAAAATATATGTTTTAATCTCCCTAAAAATAAATATTTTATTGATTTGTATGAAATACAAAAATCTATACAGATGAGTGTCAAGGTATGAAAACTTTCTACATAAATACTGAAGAAATTTTAGAATAAGTTACAATACAGAAAAGTATTGCACTTTATACACAGTTTATCTATGGTACATAGGTATATAATTTCCCTAAAAATATATTTCAAATAACTATATTAAATATTTTATTGAGGTGTATTAATTACAAAATCTATACTTCAGACCAGTTGTCAGATTAGATGTATGAGAAATTTCTACATTATAAATACTGAAGAAATTTATGAAAAAGTTACAATACAAATAAGCACTGTACAATTTAAGTTATCAGAGTTATGAGAGAACATCACATCCAATCAAAGCTATAGAATGTACATGTACATGAATACACTAGGATGCAGGTACTTTTCAAAAATTTTGGTAATAATTTTGCAGATACTTCTCATATAAATATAAATTTAGCTTTCTTATTATTGCATATGTAAAACTATAAGATGCTTATTTCATCATATGTAACCACATAAAACTCAAATAGTTAATTATTTTAGCAATATTTCTGTTAACTATCTCATTTTATTATCAAACACAAAAGTTTGCATCAAATTTTGTTTCAACATTTATGTATGCAGGTAGTTTTTATTTTTATGTTGTGTTTGTTCTCTCCAGAAAAATTTTGAAGCCGGGTGGTCAGAAAAAGTTACTGAGTAATTGGAAAAAGTTGATGGGTGGGGCAAACTTGATAAAAAATATATATATATATATATACTGAAGCAGGAACAGGAGGAGGGGGTAACATCTGCAGTTATTAAAAATCAATAAAAGTCAAATAACATTTTATGTGTTAATTCTTTTCTTTTTTGATAACAGTTGTCTGAAGCTAATTCATAGTCAACTCTATTGGATCTGGTCTTTCTAGTGAAATCAGCATTAGATTATTTAGAGTATTCTGCTTCATACGATTCCTTAACTAGGTTTTAACTCATTTAATAGCAGATAAACTGCTTTTGTACTTAGCAGTGATTACCGGTACAGCCAGTCAAATCATAAGATACAAACTATAGCAAGTGGTCAGTAAAAATTAGCCAGGTAGTGTGCCCATTAAAAAGGGCTTAAGAACACTGGCCCCTAAGTTTTCAACCTTTGTGAGGACGAAGTTGGTAATACAATGCATCCAACTACAGTTAATCCTTCTAATGCGAGATTCTACATATCTCCTGACAGATGAATGGATTCAAGGTTAGTTAACTCCTCTGACTGCACCTATCTGTCTGTGGATGCTGATTTAAAAATCTGATGTGGGCAGCACATGACTTTCCCTGCAGACTTATATCCACATTCTCTTTATTTTATTTAAATTTAATTCACTTTTAATTTAATTTGTATTCTCATTTGGTAACTGAACTTATTTTCAAAGGTGGCGTAGAGAAAATACGAAAAAACTAAAATATCTCGAGAACGGCTAGTCCTAGTGTAATGGAGTTGGTCTTATTATTTTTTTCGTTAAAAATTACGTATAAAACAAGTATTTAATGGATATATTTAAGCATACGTAGTTTTCTTATTTTAGATTTTTGTGGGCCATTTCGTAAAAAAAGGCAGGTTGTTCTTTTCCGAATCGTACCAAAATCTAATCAGCACCAGATCATCCTACAAGTAACTTATCTACCAAATTTTGTAAAATTTGGTCAATTAGTATTTTAGCTAGAATGGATATATGAAATTTTTACGGGCCATTTCACAAAAAAAAAGCGGGTTCTGTTTTTACGAATCCTACCAAAAACTAATCAGCACCAGGGTCTCACCCAAGTGACTTACATACCAAATTTTATGAAATTCGGGCCATTAGTTTTTTAGTTAGGCGTAGGGTGGCGTAGAGAAAATACGAAAAAACTAAAATATCTCGAGAACGGCTAGTCCTAGTGTAATGGAGTTGGTCTTATTATTTTTTTCGTTAAAAATTACGTATAAAACAAGTATTTAATGGATATATTTAAGCATACGTAGTTTTCTTATTTTAGATTTTGGTGATTTTTGTGGGCCATTTCGTAAAAAAAGGCAGGTTGTTCTTTTCCGAATCGTACCAAAATCTAATCAGCACCAGATCATCCTACAAGTAACTTATCTACCAAATTTTGTAAAATTTGGTCAATTAGTATTTTAGCTAGAATGGATATATGAAATTTTTACGGGCCATTTCACAAAAAAAAGCGGGTTCTGTTTTTACGAATCCTACCAAAAACTAATCAGCACCAGGGTCTCACCCAAGTGACTTACATACCAAATTTTATGAAATTCGGGCCATTAGTTTTTTAGTTAGAGTGGATACATACATTGCACAGACACACACACAGACGTCAAGCTAAAAATAGTTTTTACGTATTCTAGAGGTCTCGAAACGTGTAGATCAGTCGAAAACTTGAGTTGTGATTTTCAACATGATTCCAATACTTTCCCTATACATTACCATGTATTGCAGGGAAAGTAAAACAGGAGGAAGAAAGAAAAGGGGAACCCGAGGATGACAGCCAGCGTACAAAACCTGGCCAGTGCGTAGAAAAAGAATCCATGGCAAGTCATAATTTTTGTCACAGTCTGTAACCACTGGACTCAAAGGGGAAATGGAGAAGTTGAACAGAAAGATCTTATATCTGAGAAAACTTCTATTCTAATATTCTTTAATTATTTTACCTTAGAGCATATAAATTATCATATTGTCATTTTTAATACTCAGATGAAATATTTTGTTTAGAGAAGATAAAACATTCTTTTTGTACAATTCTAAGCGGCATATATTTTGTATATACAACCATTTGTATCGCAGAATCAAATCGAATTTAAGCCAAGGGAAATATCAGATAGAAAATTCAGTTGTAAAACGCTAATTTCTTAGCATCCTTGTATATTTCTTTAAAAGAATTTTTTCTCAAATATCTTTTGGGTTATTGTGTCAAAGAAATCTTCTTTTAAAAATCCTTTATTTATTAATTCATAAGTTGAAAATTTTGTTATATTTTATGTATTTCTCAGCCATAGCAATCCTATTGAATCTTTATTTGTTATTAATTATATTCTCATTTTGTTCTGTGACTGTTAAAGTATTTTATATATTCATATTTTAAAGATGGAAATTATTATTTTCTAGTTACTGCCTTCATTTTTAAATCATACTAGTGTCTATATGCTGCTGTTTTATGACTAGCGAATAAAATTAAATGAATGGAATGAATTTAAATCCACTTTTGTAATTTAAATTTGCATTTCTTATGTATTATTACCTTTTTTCGAATTAAGGTGTCTCTAGCCTACAGAATTAAGGTGTCTCTAGCTCTACTTTCCACAAAATGTAACAATATATAAAAAAATATATAAAAACATGTTCCGAAGATGTTCCTGATACACCCTCTTCTATGATGTTTTCAATTTCTCTTTTCCACAGGATGAGGTGAATTGGGATTTTTCCCCCCTACTGGATATAATTATTTTAGCTTGAGTCTCTCCATTTTGAAAATCCAAAATTTTTTTTCTTTTACCATTTATATTATTGCTGCACCAGAATTCAGCATTCCATATGTCCTTTTGGCTGTCTTCTACCATTTGCTTTTATCTGGTGATTCTCTAGATTCACCCATCACATTCTTCATACATACTCTAACTCTAGAACCAGTGATGGGCTAGTACTGACCAACTCGTTTCAGAGCCAAGCTCCATAAAAACACTGTAATAACTAAAACAATTAAACAGTTATGAAACTTACCAGACTTGACTTCTTTTTCACCCCAATTTTTATCATCATCAAAAAATTCCATCAAGTTACACATTGGTCTTGAACTATGGAAGTTTCTCTTACAAGAAAGCAACATTGCATTAATGCTATTGTATTTTACTGTTTTGACACATAAGGTCTTTAAGCTATTAAATAGATAAAATGACAAAATAATTTCAGTATAAATATTCAGTACAATTTCAATACCGTTAATAAACACATATGAGTTTTAACTATCTCCTCATGGCCTAGATGCTTTTAAGACATTAGTATAAAGAAATATCACATCACGCTGGGTTCGTATTTGAATGCAAGATTGTAAGAATCTCACACAAAAAAAATTGCTGAGTGAAGTTTTCTCATGTTAAGAAGCACAACTCTTCTCTCTTTGCAGCTTTCTGAGTTTAATGATTACAAGGCAAATTCATTAGCAAAGATAAAAATTAACATTTTTTGATTTTCATTTTTTAGTTCAAATAATATTGAGCTATCCTTTATTGAGCTCATAAAGCATTTTATATGCAGGATAGCACAAATGAATTTCATTTATTCGAACTATCCTCTATTAAAGTGCTGAGAAGAGATTGCAATTTTTGAGTCTGTGAGAGGATCCACTAATCTTGTTACCAAACATTAAAAATGGCTTTATTTTATCAATCCCCCAAATTTGTTTGAGCTATCGTTTGCTAAAATGCCAAGAAAGAAGATTAGTTGATAGAAAATGTGATTTAAGGCTAATTTTTGATTGAATTCTGCAAATACTAAATGCTAGCTAAAACAGACTTCCCACATTCACTGGAAGCAAATTAAGTTTGCTAAAATTTTGTCATATTTTTGTATGTTGTGTACATAATTTACTTTTTTATGTTATACAAATATTTGTACATTAAAATTGTTTCACTGAAGCAAAAGTTTTGAATTCTCACTCAAGTTTTGAAAATCTCAATTCTCACTCAAGTTTTGAAAATCTCAATTCTCACTCAAGTTTTGAAAATCTCACTCCGAAGGTGATAAAGTTTCACTCAATTTCTTGAGTTAGTGGGAACCCTACATCAATATTTTAATTTTATGTACAGTAACTATAGAAAAAAATAATGACTTGGGAATAACTATAAATATATTAGAACTCAGGTATGTTAGTATCTTTTATCCCCTCAAAAATTTGTTGTTTGTTTACTCAAAATAAAATATTAAATATGTGGTATTAAGAGATATCTTGAAAACATGTCAAAATCAAAGAAATCTAAAATATAGAATTCCAGATTATACAAAGAAAAGGTACAGGTTGAACATATTATATTTAAAACACAATTACAGGTTATACTAAAAAAATACATCAACAAATTATTTTAAAATGACCTCAATATATTACATAACAAATATATTAATTTTTATGCTACACTTATCAATAGTTATAACATATATATTCCACTACACTTTCAACCAATTAAGAATATCTTCAGAAGAAATAACTTCTTTCTGTGGTTTGTTTTAAAAGTTATACTGGACCATTGGATATTTGAATCCTGCCAAACTAGTTTCTTAATTAAGAAACGGTCAGATATATACAAATTTCACGGCTTTTAGATATTTTTCGTATTCACCTTAATATTTATTCCGTTTCTCTTTGAATTTACCTTACATTTTTAATGACTTTAACTACTCATATTTTCAACACGTGACCCAGAAATGAAACTGAATTACTCAGTGCTGAAAAATTAGCTCCTCGCAACACTTTAAAAGCAGTATAAAAAAGTTAAAATGAAAAGTTAAGAAGTGTATATCGCTTACATGCGTGCAGCCAAACTCATTTTAACACTTTTAATACAAATTAATAAATTGTAATAGAGATTAAATACAACAGTGAATAAAGGCGGGAAATATAAATGCGTATTTCTTCAAAAAAGCATAATTACAGAGAAAAATAAATAAAAATTTAAACTATTTTGCACATATTTGTTTTGATCTTTTAGAATTGTGGCATTCTTGGCCTTTGCCAAAGAAAAATGGAGCTTTGCTGCAAAGAATATACATATGCTGTTGCCATTTTTTTTTAAATTGAGCTCTAAAAGTACGTATTTTGTACGTATTCTTGTTCATTTTATACATTTTTATCTGAAATTCCAAAATAGACCGTCTGAAATAGTTTAATATTTTCACAGATAGATTTGGAGACGTATGGGTCTTGAAGTACAGACCCTCAGAAAAACAAAACCTCAAGAGCAGAAGTCGACGATCAAATGTGGAGTTACACAACACTGGTAGATTTGTACGTCAGATGTAGACCTTGCATAAAACTAGATGGATCCCTGTCGGCACCACTGTCCTGAGGTTACTCTGCATGTTTCCAAAACTGTCTCTGAGGTTACAGACCAGACTGGAAACAGAAAATTCACCAATATGTTTTGAGTCTTCACATATTATGTTTTTTTCTCAAAGAGTCAAGGTGTTCCGTTTATCGTAAATCCACACATGAGGTTTCGGGGCCGAATTTCTTTCGATTTTAAAAAAAATCGGGTCCGATGGGTTAATTTTAGAATGTATTAGGCAGTACTCTGACCAGCAGGTCTGACGGTATACAATTCTTCTACGGGCGCTCAGAGGTTTTATTTTTAGTCGCATACGACCAAGAATGTTAGCTAAAAATAATTTTTTAATTTGAGGTGCATTTTACTAAAACCGTGTAACTTAAAAAGTTTTTTTATAATATTTTATTTTGTACTTTTTTATCTTTTGCGATTTTGTAATAAATTTTTCATAAGATAGCCACAATCAAACCTTTCAAAAAATTACATTGAATTCGCCATTACCTAGATGTCTGTTCCAACTTGCATTTTAAACATATCTCCTTACGATAAATAGCATTAAGATGGGCATATATTCGGGGGACGAAGCCCCCTTTAGAGACGATTATTCGCCCCCCCCCCAGATTACGAGGCGATTATTTGCCCCTCCCCTAAAGTTTAATTAGCCTGCCACCCCAGGCCAAAAAGTCCTGAAAGAAGCACTTCTTAGTCCAGTGGAACATTTTTTTAATCCATGAAAATACGGCTGATCCTCGAAAAATAGAACCCGCTTTTTTTTTACAAAATGGTCTATGAAAATCTTCGTTTTACATATTCTCACTGTTGTAGGATAATTAAAATAAGTATAATATGCAGCTTCGCTTCTCTGCACATATAATCCCATTGTTGCAAAATAATTAAAAACATATATATATATATATATATATATATATATATATTATATATAATATACATACATATATATGTATACTATATATATATATATATATGTATACAATATATATATATATATATATATATATACACTCTTTTGCACAATAAACGAAGCACCATGAAGAAAGTGACTGTTTTTATTGAAATTAAATATGCCTACAGCTCATACACAGGCTCATACACAGATTACAAAATCAAGGCCGCAGGACCCATCAATGGTTAGCAATTACAAATTGAATTTTCAAATCAGTAATTGGCAAAACCATCCTTGGAGGCAATCGGCAATGCATGCTTGTATACGTCTAGGTAAGGAGTGATAAAGTTTCCTAATGTCATTTTGCTATACATTCCGTCAGGCGTTTCTCAATTAGTGCTCCAGGTCTGCTACATTTCGGGGTGTTAGAATCTGGCAGCCTAGCATGTCCCATACATGCTCGATTGGCGAACGGTGACCTAGCTGGCCAAGAAACTGTATCAACAGCACGGGGATAGTCCAGAGATATGGAATCCGTATGTGACGTGGCATTATCTTGTTGGAAAATGGCTCCAGACTGACGAGCCATGAAGGGTAACGCAAACGGCCACAGGATTTCATCAACATATCGTTGAGCAGTTAAAGTTGTACGCAGGATGACTAAGGGCGGCCTGCCGTCGTAAGATATAGCACCCCACACCATCACACCAAGGGTAATGGCTGTGTGCCTGTGTAAAACAAAGGCTGACTCCACACACGTACCCGATGGTCATCTGCTGAAAGACTGAAGCGTGATTCATCGCTGAACACTAAGCGATGCCAGTCTGCTAGCAGCTATTATGCTCAGCTATGTCTACGACAGCAGTTCAAACGACTCTGTCGATGTTGCGGGTTTGAGCGTAACCCCTCCTCAGTCAAGCCCAGTGAGATGGTGGAAGGTACTACGGTAGTATAGAAGAAGCTGCAGCACGTTGGATAGCGGACAATGAAGCCGTTGGACCAATTCGGGACTGTCGTACAATCGTCCGATCTTGTCTCGCATTCGTGCACCTTGGCCTTCCAGAGCCTTTATTCTGCCGATGAGTTTCTTGCAGCAACCACAGCTGCCAGCACCTTTGCACAGCAGTGTCCGTTCGGTGCAAGTGGCGACCTATTGTTCGGTATGACCAGTTAATTTCAAGCATACCGACTATACGGCCATGTTCGAACTCGGCTAGTTGTTTATAAGGTCTTCAGCAACGTCGTAACGGCATTATTGGTTGTGTCTCCACGGAACTGCAACGCCGATAACGAGCAAAGACAAACCGTCCACATTTTTAACCTGTTTTATAAGATGCTAGTTGCGCAGTAGAAACGCACGCTATATGACCAAAGTTAACACTCATTGGCCTTGCAAATTGAATCATTTGCATACTTGGTATAAAGAAATTTGCATGCGAAATTTCGAGATGATCGGATTATTTTTAGGGGTGCTTCGTTTTTTTGCAAAAGCGTGCATATATATACGTATATATATGCACGCTTGCAATATATATGCAATTTATATATGCATGTAGTTTTTCTGCGTAGTTTTTCGCAAGTACAAATTACATTTACATTTATGGCAGAGGAGAATCTGATGATGACATGGGACACATGCTGTTTTCGCTTGCTCACCTTCTGGCATCCTCCCTCATTTACGTATGATTAACTTCCCCTTTCGTGACCCTAAATTATTTTCAAATGTTAACATTTACACAAATGGTTCCAAACTAGATACGTTTTCATCACTTCCGCTAAGTTCTAATAATAACGTAATTCCGGGGATCCTACTTGTAGGAGCTATCGCTATATCACCCCCTTCTGCCATTTTAAAACATGTTAAATTCTCCCTTAATTCTCTAGCCTAAAATTTCCTTCACTACTAACACTCCCCCCCCCCTCCGTTTAGATACATATAATAATCTTCATTCAACATAAATACAAATATTGCTACTTAAAAATCTTACTACATAAAATCATACTTCTACACATATCTTATTTTCAAAATATATTCTCCGTAAAATATTACAATTCATTATTAATTTTCCCCGATTTTTCTCCCCTATCTTAATATATTTAAATCTTATAATTCTTTTTTTTTCATACATACACGTATGGCATAACAATTATAGTAACATCTATTTTCTTAAAAGTCCTCATTGCCTTACGTTAAATTTATTTTAAATTTTAAGATTGTATTTTAAATTTATTTCAAGTTAATTTTATTTTAAATTTAATTTTAAGTTAGATTTATTTTAAATTTTCCTATAGCCAGTCCTGGTATAATTTACCAAAGAACAGGAACTGGTCACGGCAGCATTTTGATGCGTGGATCTTTCGCCACACGTCCGGTCAGGACGCAAGTATTATAAATTTTCCCCATAAAAGTGAATTTCGACATTTGCTGTGTCGAACATAAATACATATAAATCAATTAATAAAATGTTAATGGATAATGAGGACAGCGAACATAATATAAAACAATAACAAGTTTATTTAGAAAAAAGTTATAATAAAAAGAAAATATTCAATTAACATTCTAACTCCAAACATTTCCGCAGAGTTATTCTACAATATTTGTTCCGTTCCACAAGAACTTCTCATATAATTATCATTATTTAAAAATACAATTAAACTCCATTACGATTAAATTTCATTAAGGTTAAAGTTAATTCTTATTCAAACATATACTGCTTTAAAATATAATTGAACTAATGTACACAATAAACAATTATCTTAAATGTGAATGTTAATCAGATGCAGCGAGAGAGAGCGGGAAAATCGTGTCATTAAAAATGTATGTAAAAATACATGCATGGCATACCTTGATATCTCGTGGGATAGTTCGTCATCGCGTCGGAAGGAAGCCGGGTGCCAGTCATCTGGACTGTGGTTAGTGGACACTTCTCTCCTCTCGAAATCAAAATACCAATTGTTCCAAAAACTCACTCTCTCTCGACATCTTAAAATTGTCACCTCCTACAAGGACTACGCCCCTGGTTGTCATTGGCCTGACACTGTAGACTCTGCATATTTTCATTGGACGGCATATAGTTACATCTCAGTTATTGGGTGCTGTCATCCCGGTATGTTGGTAACACCCGAGAATTAAAACGTGCCAGCTGGCCCCAAACTCCCAAGCACCCGGAAGCCCGTTTGACCAGTGGCGGTCAAGAGGTCACCTCTTTACAAGACGCCCCACTGTAAGCCCCTCTGTAATGGAGACGCCTCTGTCCATCAAGTCGAAGAAGCGTTGTTTTCACCATTTTGCAGGTGTTCTTCTGCGGAAACATATATTTATTGCAAATATAATACAGGGACCATCTTTATAGATTGTAATCCCTCCACAACTTACAGTGTTACATATTTACTATATAACATGCCCCTTCCCTTCAGGGTAACCTGAGAGGAGCCTTAGTAAAAATACAGGTCAGCACTACAGATGAATATCTTGAAATTCAAAGCAAAATAAGAGTGGACAAAATTAATTACCCTACCTTTTTGTTAAATGAAGAAAAACCATAGAAAGTGGCTATCAGAGGTCTCTCCGTGCCTACGGACTTAGAACTTATCCAATCTGAATTAACAAATTATAAAATTAAATTTAATAATATCACCCAGCTATACAAAGGCCCTAAATCTAATAAAATTCTTATGCCCCTTTTTATGTGCAATGCCCCCAAATGTTCAAATTTACCAAATTAAATCAATGCTTGAATTGGAAGTTAAAATTGAAAGATACCGTGGAAGGGCTCAGGTTAGCAATGTTTTTCATGTCATGTCAGTCCTTCCACCACTCGACCCGATCGTGCTCTCTTCCCCCTAAATGTGTAAAGTGTGCAGGCCCCCACGAAACAATCGAATGCCTCAAGATTAAATCTACCCTTGCACTTGTGCTAACTGCGGTGGCGCACATCCCGCCAACTATAGAGGCTGCCCTAAATTCCCCAAACTTAGATCCGCTAAAACTTTTAATTAGAACCCTGATAACAAATTTAAATCCAAATATGTTTCTAAAAATATTTCATACACTAACTTATTCCAAAACAACCCCGAAGCCTTTCCTGAGTTCTCCCCTCCCCACTAATAAAACCCAAAACCCATAGATAATAATAAACTCAAAGATTTTAATGAATCCGTCATAGGTATGCTCCTATCTTTTCAAAGTCATTATAGCCCGAAACATGTGTATGAATCCTTTTCAAAAGTTATCCTCCAGATGAAAGCTGCTGAACATGACCTCGATAAAACTCAAATTTCATTTGTCCTGAACTTGGCCCGCTCAGATGACCACAGAATTCCAGAGTTTTCACTAAATGCAGCCTTCACCGTTTCAAGGCCAATGCTCGCGGAGCACAGCTAGACCCCCCCCCCCCCTTTACTTCTCGAGGAAAATTGCTCCTCCTATTCCAAATTCTGCGACTCAGCAGATCTCGATTGTGATTCGTCACAATAGGGATCGAAGAACATAGCCTGTTTCTTTTTGAAACTTCATTTTCTGTAAATTATCTTTATTACTATTTCAAAACCGACCCTTAAATTGGGATTTAAAGGCAACCTTCGGCTGCCTTGGGCACTCCGTAATTGGTTAATCCTTGAAACCTATTTGGGCATTCTGCATGAATTTGTGGTGATTCAAAATGCTTTGGAGGACGGTAGGTAGGAACACCTCGTGTTTCATGCAAGACGGCGTCCGGCCACATCGAACACCTGAAGTGTTCGATTTCCTTAGCCAACATTTCGATGATCGTATGATTGCCCTTGAATACGCCAGGCATGCAGAACGTGTAATGGATTGGCCTCCCTATTCACCAGATTTGACGCCATGTGACTTTTTCTGTGGGGGTACCTGAAAGACCAGGTGTATGGCTAAAATCCACAAACGATTGTGGAAATGCAACAATACATCTCTGCTGCATGTGAGACCATTCCGGCTGAAATGTTTGCACATGTGTCTGCGAATTTTGTTCTCTGACTGCGCCATGTGGTTGCTGCAAATAGCGGTTATTTTGAAAACATCGTTTTGCATTTTTTACAACATGGTCATACTGTTTATTAATTTTCCCATTCGGCAGCGCCATCTGTTGGTGACCTTTGTAACAAATTTTGACAATTGGTTGAATAAAATTCCCTGGTTTCCCAAGTACAATGCAGAAAACTCTACATTTCTATCGCCTGTTTTTTCTATGCATTTTTCAAATGCGTCAGTCATTTTTGGGACACCCTATACTTCAAAAATGTGATGGGGATGCAGTTTCTTATGAGAAAGTCTAGCAGAGGTTAAGATTAGTGACCATATATGGTATGGTCGAGGAAAAGAGGAAGGCCTGGCAGACTTTGTTAATATTAGTGGCGTGGGATAGAATTTAATATAGTTGCAATACATGCTGGACACGAAATGGGAACTTGGAATATTAATTATAAAAAAAGGCGCGTTATTGGAGGAAGCTTAAAATTTCTGTATCATATATATATATACACACACACACATATATCTATATATAATTAAAGAATTTTAATTTACTTGTATTTATATATATATATATATATATACACATATATAAATATATGTGTATATATATGTGTGTGTATATATATATTGTATAAAAAATCTAATCATTATTTTAATGATATTGTTTTAAAAATCTAATCATTAGCTATTTCCTTCGCATCAAACGTCTGGATAGTAATAAGTGCACACTATCACATATTAATCGTCTCAAAAGTCTATGCTATATGTACAATTTTCCCAATTTTTTTGTAGATCGCAGTATAAGTACGATACTCAATAGTAGTGAAAACACCATAAAATAAACACCACCATGCCGGGCAAAAATAAAAACGTGCAAATATTACAAAATACGTGTGCTTATATATTTGTACTCGCTGAAAGTAAATAGCATTTCATACTTCATAGACAATATAATCGTACAAAATGTTGGTCAAATCGCCCCATTTCTTTATTTGGATATCGTGTCCACAGATTCTTACATGCATAAACAGCCATTTACACAAGCAGATCATGTTAAATTTGAGTTGAAGAATATTTTCAATACTTAAATCCGTCAAAAAGACAAATTTAACCATTCAACCCGTCACACTTTCCCTTTATATATATAAATGTAGAGAATGTAACAAATTTTTGACCGGACTTATATATGAACATTTATATTTTTAAAATATAAACTATTGAACAAATTTAAAATATAATTACTTATATAATTTTAAAAATAAACCAAGTCATTCTGTTATAAACGGTCATTTTATTCAAGGATTTATTTAAAAATACCAAAACTATATTGGAAAACAACAGAATCCGTCAAATTCATATTCGAAAAGACCCATGATGCCAATTCTAAAAGACCCACGATAAACTGGCTTATTTTCTGACGACGCTGCTCAACAATACGCGGCACACAATGCTTTGAAAATTGCCAATGTTCATATTCGTTCATTCAAACTCACACTAGTATTTGAAACTATGTATCTTCGTTTTATCTGGGTCGCTCTGAATTCGCGGCACTACCACGAAACCATAGTGTAGAAGATTATTGCAATGCTGCCATCTTCTAACGCATTCAGCAACTACATTGTCGCTTTTAGTTGCTGAATGTGTTATAAGATGGCAGCACTACATTTCTGTGAAAGGACGTTTTGAAAAAGTTTGCAAAATATGCAACATTTTTTTACAAAATTTTTAATACATTTATATAAATAAAAATAATAATGTAGGGGCTTTTTATGAGGAAAATCTCGCACCTTACGACCTCTGGGTACGAGCCGTCAGTGATAGAATATGAAAAACTATTTTTAGCGTGACGTCTGTGGGTCTGTCTGTGCATATGTATCCACTCTAACTAAAAAACCAATGGACCAAATTTCATAAAATTTGGCAAGTAAGCCACTTGAGTGTGATCCTGGTGCCGATTAGTTTTTGGTACGATGCGGGTAAAAACGAACCTTCCTTTTTTTACGAAATAGCCTTCAAAAATCTCTTGTATCCACTCTAGCTAAAAATCTAATTGACAAAATTTCACAAAATTTGGTAGATAAGTCACCTGTGGGATATCCTGGTGCTGAATAGATTTTGGTACGATTCGGTAAAGAAGAACCCGCCTTTTTTATGAAATGGCCAGCAAATATCGCCAAAATCTAAAATAAAAGAATACATATGCTTAAATGAATGAATTAAATGCTTGTTTTATACGTAATTTTAGACGACAAAAAGAATAAGACCCACGTCATTTATTTAAGATGAACCGTTCTCGAGATATTATTTAAATGTTTAATTTTGAGGAGATGAGGACGATTTTCACAGTAGTTAAAGACCTATTTAATAAAATTTCTTAAAACTTTGTAATTAAGTCCGCTGATGGTTATCTTAATGCTGATTAGATATTGATATGATTCAGGAAAGTATAATCGACTAACTTTTGTGAAATGGCCCTCAAAGATAGTGAAAATCTGAAATAAATGGCTCAAATGAATACATATGTATATCTTGAAATATGGTGATTAAGTACTAGTTCTTAAGCAAATTGTGACAACTAAGCGAATAAGACTAACCCAATGACTGTAGGATGAACCGTTCTCGAGATGCTGTTTTTTTTTTTTTTTTTTTTTTTTTCCCCGAGGACCTGAAGAATGGAAAGTGAACTAAGTTGCCAAATTTAACGAAGATGCAAGAAAAAAGGCAAATTGGATATAATGTCAGAAACATATCCATGTAATTTTCAGCAATTAATCTTAATTTAGTGCACAATGAAATAAAAAATCTGATGTGGGCACAACATGACTTTCTCTGCAGACTCAAATTCATCGTCTCTTTATTTCATTAATAATTCATTAAATTTAGTTTATTTGCACTAAATAACACACATAAATAATGGACTCAAAATGGGCATAGCAAAAATGCGAAAAAAACCCAAATATCTCGAGAACGGCTTGGATAACGGTTTAATTGCACAAAATAACGCCCACAATTATACAAAATGACATTGAATTGGCACTTTTAATTCAATTTTCGTTCTCAGTTGGTAACTGGACGTTTTTTCAATGGTGGCGCAGCATAAATGCGAAAAATCTCGAGAACGGATAGACCTAGTGTAATGGGGTTGGTCTTATTCTTTTCATTGCTAAAAATTATGTATAAAACAAGCATTTAATTGATATATTTGGACATACGTAATTTTTTATTTTAGATTTTGACGATTTTTGTGGGCCATTTCGCAAAAAAGCCAGGTTATTTTTTTTCCGAATCGCACCAAAATTTAATTAGCACCAGGGTAACTCACAAGTGACTTATATACCAAATTTTGTAAAATTCGATCCATTAGTTTTTCAGCTAGAGTGTATACAGGCAATTTTTGCGGGCCATTTCGCAAAAAAAAGGCGGGTTCTTTTATCCCGAATCGTACCCAAAACTAATCAGCACCAGATTCGTCCACAAGTGACTTACCAAATTTTATGATATTCGGTCATTTAGTTTTTTAGTTAGAGTGGATACAAAATCTGCACAGACAGACAGACACACAGACAGATATACAGACAGACACACAGAGAGACAGCTAGGCACACAGAGAGACAGACACACAGACAGATAGACAGGCATACAGACAGACATACAGTCAGACACACTGAGAGACAGACAGACACACAGAGAGACAGACAGACACACACACACAGACGTCACGCTAAAAATGGTTATTTCGTATTCTAGAGGTCCAGAAACGTGTAGATCCGTCGAAAACTTGAGTTGCGATTTTCGGCATGATTCCAATACTTTCCTTATACATTACCATGTATTGCAGGGAAAGTAAAAAATCTGATGTGAGCAGCACATCTTCTTTCCCTGCAGACTCATATTCACGTTCTCTATTTTTTCAATAATTCATTATATTCTGTTTTATTTTACAAAATAGCACCCACAATTATTTAAAATGACACTGAATTGGCACATTTAATTCAATTTTCATTCCCAGTTGGAAAACTGGACGTTTTTTCAATGGTGGCGCAGCGAAATGCGAAAAAAAACCCCTAAAATATCTCGAGAACGGCTAGCCCTAGTGTAATGGGGTTATTCTTATTCGCTTCATTGTTAAACATTATGTATAAAACAAGCATTTAATTGATATATTTGAGCATAAGTAGTATTTTATTTTAGATTTTGGCTATTTTTGCTGACTATTTCGCAGAAAAAGGAAGGTTATTTTTTTCCGAATCGTACCAAAATCTAATCAGCACCAGGGGTAACCCACAAGTGACTTATCTACTAAATTTTAATTAGATTTTGATTAGATTTTCAACTAGAGTGGATACAATCAATTTTTGCGGGTCATTTCGCAAAAAATGGTGGATTGTTCCTTCCCGAATCATACCCAAAACTAATCAGCACCAGGGTGACACAGAAGTGACTTACCTACCAAATCCTATGGAGTTCGGTCCACTAGTTTTTGAGTTAGAGTGGATACATACATTGCACAGACAGACAGACCGACTGATACACACACAGACGTCATGCTAAAAATAGTGTTTTCGTGTTCTATAGCTCTCGAAACGTGTAGATCCGTCGAAAACTCAAGTTGCGATTTTCGGCATAATTCCAATATTTTCCCTATACATTACCATGTATTGCAGGGAAAGTAAAATTCTGATGTGGGCGGCAAGCACATGGCTTTCCCTGCAAACTTCCCTGTTATCCCTATTATCCCTGTTATTTTTTTTCCCTGTCTCTTTATTTTAATTTAATTTAATTCACTTTTAATTCAATTTTCGTTCTCGTTTGGTAACTGGATTTATTTTCAAAGGCGACGTTGGGAAAATACGAAAAAACTAAAATATCTCGAGAACGGCTAGTCCTAGTGTAATGGGGTTGGGCTTATTCTTTTCTTCTTTAAAAATTACGTATAAAATAAGCATTTAATGGATATATTTGAACATACGTAGTTTTTTATTTTAGGTTTTGGCAATTTTTGCGACTCATTTTGCAAAAAAAGCAGGTTATTTTTTTCCAAATCGTACCAAAATCTAATCAGAAACAGGGTGACCCACATGTGACTTATCTGCCGAATTTTGGGAAATACGGTCTAGTAGTTTTTCAGCTAGAGTGGATACAGGCAATTATTGCGGGCCACATCGCAAAAAAGGGCGGATTCATTTATCCCGAATCATACTAAAAACTAATTAGCACCAGCGTCACACCTAAGTGACTTACCTACCAAATTTTATGAAATTCGGTCCATTAGTTTTTGAGTTAGAGTGGATACATACATTGCACAGACAGACACACACACGCATACAGACAGACACACACACTGACGTCATGCTAAAATAGTTTTTTCGTGTTTTAGAGGTCTCGAAACGTGTAGATCCGTCGAAAACTCGTGTTGTGATTTTCGGTATGATTCCAATACTTTCCCTATACATTACCAATGTATTGCAAGGAAAGTAAAATGACAAAATGAATATGACTGTGCAAGGAAAGTCATGTGCTGCTCACATCAGATTTTTACTTTTCCTGCAATGCATGGTAATGTATAGGGAAAGTATTGGAATCATGTCGAAAATCGCAACTCGAGTTTTCGGCTTATCTACACGTTTCGAGACCTCTAGAATACGAAAAAACTATTTTTAGCGTGACGTCTGTGTGTATGTCTGTGTGTCTGTCTGTCTGTCTGTGCAGATTTTGTATCCACTCTAACTAAAATACTAATAGACCGAATTTCTTAAAATTTGGTAGGTCAGTCACTTGTGGGCGAATCTGGTGCTGATTAGTTTTGGGTACAATTCGGGATAAAAGAACTCGCCTTTTTTTGCGAAATGGCCTTCAAAAACCTGTATCCACTCTAGCTAAAAAACTAATGGACCGAATTTCACAAAATTCGGTAGATAAGTCTTTTGTGGGTTACCCTAGTGCTGATTATATTTTGGTACGACTCGGAAGAAAATAATCTGCTTTTTTTTGTAAAATGGTCCTCAAAAATTGTCAAAATCTAAAATAAAAGAATTCGTATGCTCGAATATATCCATTAAAAGCTTGTTTTATACGTAATTTTTAACGAAGAAAGGAATAAGATCAACCCCATTACACTAGGACTAGTCGTTCTCGAGATAATTTAGTTTTTTCCCACTTTCGCTACACCACTTTTGAAAATAAGTCCAGTTACTAAATGAGATCGAAAATTGAATTAAAAGTGTAAATTCTGTGTAATTTAAAATAATTAGGTGTGTTATTTTGCGCAAGTAAACTCAATTTAAGTAATGATTAAAGAAATAAAGAGAAAATGAATTTGAGTCTGCAGGGAGAGTCATGTGCTGCTCATATCAGATACAATACAACGATACAATACAACGATACGATACAACGTTTTGACACCCTGCAATACATAATAATATATAGGGAAAGTATTGGAATCATGCCGAAAATCGCAACTCGAGTTTTCGACGGATCTACACGTTTCGAGACCCCTAGAATAAGAAAAAACAATATTTAGAGTGATGTCTGTGTGTGTGTGTGTCTGTCTGTTGTGTCTGTGCGTCTGTCTGTGCAATGTATGTACCCACTCTAACTCATAAACTAATGGACCGAATTTCATAAAATTTGGTAAGTCACTTGGGCGTGATCCTGGTGCTGATTAGTTTTTAGTTCGTTTCGAGATAAAAGAACCCTTCTTTTTTTGCGAAATGGCCCCCCAAAACTGCCTGTATCCGCCCTAGCTGAGAAACTATTGGACCGAATTTCATAAAATTCGGTCCAGTATTAATTTCATAAAAGTCGTTTGAGGGTTACCCTGGTGCTGATTAGATTTTGGTACGATTCGGAAAAAAATAGCCTGCTTTTTTTTGCAAAATGGCCAGCAAAAATTGTCAAAATCTAAAATAAAAAACTACGTATGCTCAAATATATCCATTAAATACTTGTTTTATGCGTAAATTTTAACGAAGAAAAGAATAAGATCAACCCCATTACACTAGGACTAGCCGTTCTCGATATATTTTAGCTTTTTCGTATTTTCCCTACGCCACCTTTGAAAATTAATCCAGTTATCAAATGAGAACGAAAATTGAATTAAAAGTGAATTAAATTTAATTAAAATCAAGAGAACGTGGATATAAATCTGTAGTGAAGGTCATGAGCTGCCCACATCAGATTTTTACTTTCCGTGCAATACATGGTATTGCGCATGGAAAGTAGTGGAATCATGCCGAAAATCGCAACTTGCAACTTGAGTTTTCGACGAATCTACACATTTTGACACCTCTAGAATACGATAAAACCAATTTTAACGTGACGTCTGTGTGTGTGTCTGTGTTTCTGCCTGTGCAGATTTTGTATCCACTCTAACTGAAAAACTAATGGACCGAATTTCATAAAATTTGGTAAGTGAGTCACTTGTGAGCGACTCTGGTGCTGATTAGTTTTGGGTACAATTTGGGATAAAAGAACCCGCCTTTTTTTTGCGAAACGGCCGGCAAAAATTGCTTGTATCCACTCTAGCTGAAAAACTAATAGATCAAATTTTGCAAAATTTGATACATAAGTCACTTGTAGGTTATCCTGGTGCTAATTAGATTTTGGTACAATTCGGAAAAAAGGAACCTGCCTTTTTTTGTGGAATGACCCGCAAAAATCTTCAAAATCTAAAATAAAAAACTACATATGCTCATATATATCAACTAAATGTTTGTTTTATACGTAATATTGAACGATCAAAAAGAATAAAACCAATCCCATTACACTAGGACTAGCCGTTTTCGAGATAATTTAATCTTTTTGCATTTTCGTTACACCACTTTTGAAAATAAGCCCAACTACCAAATGAGAACGAAAATTGAATTAAAAGTGCAAATTCGGTGTAATTTTAAATAATTATGTATGTTGTTTTGTGCAATTAAACTCAAAAGAATTATTGAAGAAATACAGAGAACGTGAATATGAGTTTGCTGGGAAAGTCATGTGCTGCCCACATCAGATTTTTTTCAAATGAACTTGCGGCAAAAATATCGTTTGCATAATGCTATCTCTATGGGAGATTCATTTTTCATTAATATCTCGACAAGCCCTGGTCCTAAAAACTCAAAATATGATCTAAATATTAAGTGGGTTTCTTCTTACTGCTGCCCATAAAATTTCATAAAATTCGCTGCAACCGTTCTCCCATGATGATGAGACAGACACGCAAATGAAAGGATAAGACAGACACGCAAATAAACAGAAAGGTTTCCAATTTTATTTATATAGATTGCTGTATAGGACGGAAATTTGCCAATAACCCTATTGTGTCAAAACAATGCCATTTGTAACAGCTTTATTGTCCATTTCTACTTCGCTTCTACAACTTCGTAATTGACTTTTTTCGTCTGTCTCGCTTTGTTACTCTCCGCTAGGGGGCGATGATGGACCTTTTCTTACAAAGTTATTCTTTCTTATGAACCCTGTACGGCTATGTAAAATTGACTGGTGATTTAGGGATCCAGGGCGATATTTACAGTGTATGATGAAAAAAAAGTTTGAACTATTCTATGAATATAATTCGTAAAAAAAATGGCATTTAATAACACAAATCAGCCAAATGCATCCTATTTATCGGCGTCTCTGAGCTTTTACTAACTTTAAATGAATTTTTAAAGAATTTTTAGAAAATATTTTATGAAATATGTTAGAAGGATAACGTACAAACGCCGAAGATTAAAAAAAAAAAATGTAAAGTCGATTTCTAATTCGGCGTTTTCTTGTTGTCAGTGTCGGTATCGGTTATTCCGAACTGAAGCGAGCTAAACAGCTCAAAACAGGTATTCGACAATTAGATTAAAAATGCAGTATATCTGAAATTAAACCGCATATAATAGTTTGTTTGTGTCCTTTCGTCCAATAATGCTCTAACACTTGTTGTCAAACTGAAAAAGGAAACGAGAATTCCTTTTTAGTCCGAAGACATATCGAATAAACGGATCTAGTCTAACCATTCCACTTAATGAAACCGACGTCATATGCCAGAGAATGTACAATTAAGAGTAAAGTGATATTTTAACTGATTAGTTGAAAATATCTATTGGTTTCATCCCCAGTCTTTAACAAATATATAAATTAAGGAACAAAAAATTAAATTTAATTAAAAGAAAATTATATTTGGTGCGAGTGATTTATTCCAATTTTTCTCTCACCGTAATAACAGTAATTAACAATAACAGCGAAAAATTAAATAGGTTTAAAAATTTTGGTGGGGTGGGGGGAGGAGTTGCATTTTCATACTCTGTTATTCCCCCACCCCACCCCACCTACCTTCTAGGCAGTGGTGAGGCGTGATAAAATATTTGGGGAGTCATAAAATCAGGTACCAAAATTAGAAAATAAAAAGTTTCATATAACTTACAATACTTCCTTGAAGAACGCAGGCTAACATGTGCCTGCTTTCTTCAAGGAAGTATTGTAAGTTATTCGTACGTATTCTTATAAGCAGTAGTTTTATTTATTGTGAATTTTTTAGTAGTTTGATCGTATGCAATTTAATTTCAGAAACGTGAAGTTGGATTATATAACTTTCGAAACCGGTTGCTTGCATTATTTTTGGTATAATCTAATTATCTATCATATTCACGGATACATTTAAAGCGTCGTGATACATTTAAGATCGTACTGATACATTTAAGATCGTATGTCTTTTGAAGTTTGTTGATGAATTTAGCTAACATGCCTCCCGATATCAGTAACCTCCTTGTTTTTTGCTTATATTCTTCTTATTTCCAATATCATGTTTTGGTAATTTTAAAGTAATTTCATCGTATATTATTTGAATATTGTAACTAATGCAGTACTACAAAACTGGTTATTTTAAGTATTTTCTATCATTTCCTTAATTATTGTTGTGTGTTTAGTTAGCTTTTAATTATATGGTTTAAGTTTCGTGTTTTGGCTCATTTGAACCCGAAACGGCACGTTTCCTTCATTTTATTACTTACATATTTTTTTTATACCTATTTCCGTGGATTTTGAATAGAATTATCCCAATTTTTATGTTTCTGGTGCTTTCTTCATATTTCACTCTTTTTAGTTGCCATTTTCGCAATTTTGCTATCTTTATCTCTTTATATGGTTTTATCTATTTCTTCCTCCGTCTATTTTCTCACTATTCCATCATTTTTATTAATAATTTTAAGGTTTTAAATTCTAGCTCCCTCAGTTTTATGTTAAATCTCATACCAATTCTGCCTTTTTGTTCCGTTTCTTCAGCTATTGTGTGGGCTCGGGTAGGCCGCCTTATTGATCTGTATTGATGTGTTTTTTATGGTTGGGGTCTCGATTTCAATGTTTATTACACCATAGCCACCTTTATCTTTTCTTCAGATCTGCCTATGAAGACAATTTTGTATAGCGAGAACAGAGATTCTTAAACTTCTTTTTAGGATAATTAAATTAATTATTTTAATATGCTTTGAATAACAATGTCATTTATAATACTATATGAATTTGCCCATAATTGTGAATTTTAAGTTTCTTTATATTATATATTCCGTTTGAAGAACGGGTAAACTGCTAGTAAATAAATAAAACTAAAAATACAATCCCATCTTGAAGGGAAAAAGTGATCTTTGCTGTTCCAAAAAAATCCCGCAGCTTAGACACGTCTACCCGGACCTATCTAAAATGATGGAATTATGCGCGCATTATCTTTTAGTTCAATTCCCATTGCAACCTTATCTGAAAAGGTAGAGAGGTAGGTCTCTTCTGAAAAATACGCTGGTACTTGAGGGCCTGGCGTCAGTCGAAGCAAAAATATATCGACACCTCCCTTAGTTTATTTACCCAGAAAACATTTTATACATTTATTTCGAATAATATATAATTAAAATAAAAGTTACTGGGTCGTACATTATTTGGGCAGACATTGTCCACCATGTCTCTCCTGACGCTTCACCACTGCCTCTAGGCGCGTCACTGGTCCTAATAACTGGTCCTAACCAGTGAAGTTTTACTCGCCAGATATTATAAATGATGCCATTTTGGATTTTCTACTTGAATATGAGATTAGATACTCAAGAATTAAATAAAATATGATAAGTGTTAACATAAATAAAATCTGATTATAAAAAGGATTAAAAGGGAAAATATGTTATCTTATCAGAACGAAGGCATAATTTCTGTGCTACTAAGAAATAAAAACTGATAAGCATAAGCTGTGACGGAACGGAGTCGGTATCTATTTGTTAACAGTTTCTGATATTTGAATTATTCATGTTCGTTTCAGAATTTTTAAAACAATGCGACACAATAGCTGTGTCAATCTTGTTTTATTCTAGAACCCGGTTCCGAATTAATATTCTGAAGTTTTTCGTACATGCGTCCGAAAATAGCCTCTATAACCATGGCAACGTGCCAAATAACGGCAATCCGTGCGCATGCGTCGTGAATGACGTAACTTTCCGTCTAATGGGATCCAAGCTTTGGCAGTACATCGCGTTTCTTGGCATAAATGTGAAAATTTTTAGCAATCCAATTTAATTTGATTCCGTCACGCTCTGCTAATCAAATTGGAAATTAAGGAGGATTTTGAGATTAACGATCGTTCAGTAAACAGGAAGGTTACGAAGATCCAAAATAAACTAAAAAACAAAACATAAATCATGGAATTTTCTTGGAAAAATATATTTAAATTTAAAGACAGATGTATATTTTATTAACAAGGGAAAAGAGCAAGATGCAGCCATACTGTTTCATGAAGGCTTTTTTAAAGTAAACTGAGCCATATTCACGTATATTCTGATTTCATAATTAATCGTTGTTAATAATATATTTTTAAAATTTCCTAATATTATCTGATTTTTGGAGATAATATTAGGAAGGAGTTAAAGAAAAGAGATAGATTTCTATTTTTATAATAATATACACTATGTGCTATGCATAGGCAAGCATGTTGCTGGCAAATTGAGTTTAGCCTTGGCATATGCGAAAGGAATGTATTTTGTATGTAGGATCAGAAATCTAAATCTCGAGTTTGATTATCAACACGTCTGGAGCATCTTTGAATACGAATAAATCATTCTCAATAATGTTTCTGTATGTGTTTGTCTGTCTGCGAGTCGTGATATCTCTTAAACACATTGAACGATTTGAAGGCAATTTGGTGCAATAATTTTAATCGATAAACGTCAGAGGCCTATTGATTTAGGAGGAAGTTGGGATAGTGCAAAACCCTCAAATATTCGAAAAAAAAAATCGAAGTTATTTTCGAAAATTGAATTTTTTTTTTTTTGTATAAAAATTATTATAAAAATTGGTATTTTACATTTTGTTTTTTATTTAAACGCTAATCAGATCGTTAATAGAACGTTAACATACGATGATCTCACGATATTGCACGTTCTTAATCTAAAATAGAAAAAATAATAAATAATAAATATTTTCGCTTTCAAATGAGAGAGCGTTTGGTAAACAATGACTTAGGAAGGAGGGGAAATAAGGATCAAAACCTCCATTGGGCGAACAATTGCATTTATTTCTCATTAGGGTCCACATTGAGCAACGAAATCCAGCACTGTAAATCTCCCCATTCAATCGTCGACCCCCTTCCCTTTTCGAGATCCCAGCTTATGTTTCTAATGTACTTTTATCTAGAACTAAATGAATACCATTGCATATGAGTTATCACGATTCGTTTTCGATATAGTAGAGGTTTTTCTTTTCCATAGGGAGCGCTATATTTCTCAAACGACCAATAGATTTCCATGAAATTTCGTATATTTTTCTTATTGATAACAACAGAAAGCCTACAATTTCCCACAAGATCAAATCATACGATAGCCGTAATTTGTGTCGTTGTTTCTCCGTAACAATTAGCTAATTTACAGGGAAAGTTATGCTTTGGAATTTTTTGGGGTCTGTGTCAGATAATGTCTTATCAAAATAGCTGTGAATAAAGTTGCATAATTTCTTTCATGGATTTCTTTCCAATACTGCACTATTGTAAGTTCTTACTCACAGATGCCGCTTAAAGGTCAAAAAAGTTCTGTTACTGCTATGGCCTGATTATCGAAGAGGCACAGGAAGCCCATGCTTCTTTTCCAAATATTTAAAGGGGCCCTTTTACAAGCACACAAGGAAATAATCTGGTTGTATTAGCCTAGACTTTAATTGACACACACACATACATTTTTTTTTACTTTCCCTGCAAGACATAGTAATGTGTAGAGAAAATATTTGAATCATGTTGAAAATCGCAACTGGAGTTTTTGACGGATCTGCACGTTTTGGGACCTCTTGAACACGAAAACACTATTTTTAGCATGACGGTTGTGTGTGTGTCTCTCTCTGCAATGTATGCATCCACTTTAACTCAAAAACTAATGGACCGAATTTCATAAAATTTGGTAGGTAAGTCACTTGTTTATGACCCTGGTGCTGATTAGTTTTTGGTACGATTCGAGATAGAAGAACCCGCCTTTTTTTGCGAAATGGCCTGCAAAAATTGCCTGCATTCATTCTAGCTGAAAAACAGATTGATCCAATTTTACAAAATTTTATAGATAAGTCACTTGTGGGTCACCCTGTTTCTGATTAGATTTTGGTACGATTCGGAAAAGAATAACCTGTCTTTTTTTACGAAATGGCCTGCAAAAATCGTCAAAATCTAAAATAAAAAACTATGTATGCTCAAATATATCAATTAAATGTTTGTTTAATGCGTAACTTTTTGACGATGAAAAGAATAAGACCAACCCCATTATACTGTTCTCGAGATATTTTAGTTTTTTCGCATTTTCGCTACGTCACCGTCGAAAAAAGTCTAGTTACCAACTGAGAACGAAAATTGAATTAAAAGTGCAAATTCAGTGCCATTTTAAATAATTATGGGCGTTATTTTGTGAAATTAAACTCAACATAATGAATTATTGAAGAAATAAAGAGCACGTGAATATGAGTCTGCAGGGAAAGTCATGTGCTGCCCACATCAGATTTTTTAATTTTGAATATTAAACTGTTAGCGAAAAATATAGTGGCATGACAGTTAATATTTAAGGGTGAATTAATTAAAAAAGTTAACTTTAATCGCCAGTGATTAAATAAGAAAATAGACATTCAAAAAAAAAAAAAAAAAAAAAAAAAAGCTAAGCACCCCGTTTAGAAAAAACAAAACAATTGTTTGATGAGAACATTTAGTTGATTGAGAAATTCAGATAATAGATTTTTGAACACTAATGAGTGTAAGGGTAATTAATTGTGAAAACTTTTCGTGGGCTGTGTTCACGAGATCAAGGGGGGGGGGGGAGCTACATATGGGGTTGTGCTTCCCTTAATTTAATAGATTAATCGGGCCATGATTGCTGCCCGGTCAGGTTTCGTCTATTCCATGCTGAAGACCGTATAAGCACGAAACCTAGGCTTACTATACGTCTCGAAGTCCCAGCTGGTTTACTATTTTGTCCTGGTTTAAAATTTATCTTTTGGAATAAAGTTTTGGCGGGAAAGAATAATTCTTGTAGCTAAGTGATCATGATATTACATCAATTGCGATTAAAGCAGCCGCGGAAAAATTTAATGAAGTGCTTGAAAATGCTGTTATAAGCGTAAATGAATTATTTGATGAAGTGGCGATTGCTAAGAAATTATAGTCTTCGAACTGCAATGCGTGCAAAATAATGAAAATGAACTGTGAAGAAAAGAAACTGTAAAGATTCAAATATTAAAGAATTTCATGGGTCAAAAAATGTTAATACCGAATTTCAGCTGAGTTTTGGAGAATACTTTTTTTGTTTAGGAAACACTTCCGCTCTTACTGAAAGGGTGTTTGTTCTCCATCATGAACAATGTTCGGTCTAAAGAATATAGAATTGTTGAATTAAATAGGTATAAGGCAGGTGTAATACTAAATCTAATGCTCTGTGAAATAAACATGGATCTGGAATGTTTAAACTTTTATGAGGGGGGGGGGGGAGCTACTTAAAAATAGATTCTGGTATGAGAAAATTGAGTTGAGTTACACTCCAGTTAATTTATTTAGTTATTTCATTTTATCCCGGTTTGAAACAATTTATATGGTAAATCTAACGAAACCGGTCATTAGATTTTGCAATGTGAGCGCGATCATTAAATACTATTATAATATTTTTTACATGTATAACGAAATTACATACTATCGTTTATTTTATTTGACTATACTTACACTACTACTCATTCTTTCGAGAATTGTTGTCCCTTTTCTCCCAAAAAATAAAACAATGAAAACACCAAATTTTGAGTAATTATCGTCTTATTGCGCGAATTACCAGGAGTGTTTTTGACGTAAATAATAAATAATGTTTATGGCCGGATCGGAGCATCTGGCTGAAATCGGAGCGTTACCAAAAGAATTAAAACATTTTGGGCGCTTCTCAGAATCTTATAGATAAAAATATAAACAGGTTATACTTGTTTTGTCGGAAATAGGGTACTCTTTATGAATATACAAAAATAATTGCAATATATGATTATTTGGATTCTTTTTTTTTTTTTTTTAGATAAATAAATAATTAAACAGCTTTGTTTAACTTTGCTTACATTCCCCCCCGAAATATCTTATATATCTTTTAAACTAAGCTATAAAAGATAAATATAAACAATACAATATCAAAATGTTCAGTAGGAAATTCAGTTTCCAGATTAATGAATTGTTTTCACAAAGCTCTTATAAGTTTTTGAAGAATTTTCTTGTCTCGTCGAGTTGAAAAAGATTGACAGATTTTAGTTTTAAAAGTTTGTAATGCTTATATCTCGAAAACTAAAAGTATTTGCTGTGAGCAGTAAGAGAGTAATATGTCGTCCTTTGAAAGCCCTACAAGGATATATAATTAGATTAAATTTTTAGATTATTAATTATTAATTTATTTACACTATTAATTTATTTTAGATTAATAATTTTTTAGATCGGGTTCTTTTTCAAATATAGAGGTTATAATCTGCATCAGATCCTGTAAAATCTACTATATAGCGCGGTCAAACTTGTATATACTTGATACTTTAACTCATAAAGAATGTTATTTGATTTAGAAAGCTGTTTCACTATCAACTATGAGTCTTACTTTAGCTAACACAAGCCCATATTATCTGTTGTGAATAAAATAAATGAGTTTAAAAACGACAAGTACATTTATTAAACTTTATTGGAAAATTCCTAAATTATTTATTTACAAGACAAGTTCTATTTTACAAGGCATTAATCCCATTTCGGCTCCATCGTAGTTGAGCCTCCGACGACTTTTTTTTTAACACTTTACAACAAAGTTGAAAAGTGTTTATGACTTTGTTCATTCAGTCTGTCTATCTGTCTGTCTGTCTGTCCGTTAGCACGATAACTGCCGTAAAAATAACTTAATCAAAATGAAATTTTAGTATGTTGTTCAGACGGTCTGTAGGACCTATGGGAATATAAATGAATAATATCACCCAATTAGTTTTGGATTGAACCCGGGTTGAAAAAATGAAATACATTGAGCCCTATGGGACCCAATTTTTCAAACATTTTATAAGCGGATTTAAAATTCACAAATTGCTTCGAAAATTTTAGGTAATATTCAAATTGTTCCATAAAATATATAAAAAAAAAATCAGCGAAATATATTCAGTAGTTTTTTAAACAAAAATTAAAATAATAATTACACATCTTATATGAAACGATCACGTGACCATGATATGAAACGATCACATGACCCACTTCAAAATGATATATGGCATCCATCTTGTTTCAAAATCGGGATTTTTTTAAGTTCTTTTTAATTCATATTGAGTGTTGTATCCGTCCTAAAACTACTTTATTTTTGCCTAAATTCTGTGCATCTACATACTGAAACAACGCAATGACAATATATTTGAGTTTAAATGCTCATCTAATTTGATTATTTCTACAACTAAACCTATTTTTCACCTATATAAAATGTAAACAGCAAAATATGTAGAATGAGTTGTACTAGAATTCCTGTATTTTTTTAACACAAAATAATTTAGTCCATGGAGTCTACATGGCTGATATGAATGAAATATTAATTGATTTTATAAAGAGAAGGACGATTTTTTTCGATGAAGCTTTAAGCATAGAGTTTAATTACTTGTAGCTCCATGGTCTTAATTTTTAAATAAAATAAATTATTATAGTATTGTGATGAATGAAATGAATGGGAGAAAGTTATGAATGAAATCCTGTTTTTATAGAGAGATCCAGGCGTGTTATTTTTTCTATGACGTCATTTGAATTAATTTCAGTTGTTTTCGATGAAGTTTTCAAATATAATAAATTATCGTAGTATTATGATAATTCTAAAACTATTACCGAGGAATGTATAACATTTTAGAGATGTTTAAACCAGGCAATTTATATTTCAATGCCGTCATTTGAATGAAGTTCATTTTTTTCGATGAAGGTTTAAGTTTTCAAATATAATAAATTAATGCAGCATTGTGATAAGTTTCATAATATTACCGAGGAATGTATTGCATTTTAGACTTGTTTAAATAAAATTGCATTGAAGTTGGAAAGTGTTTCATAATCAATGCTTTAAGCATGATTGATCTTTCTTGTTTTTCTTATGTGGGAATCCCTAATAAGAGCAATTCGAGGAGCCCGAGGAAACCTATAGAGACATGGGCAGTGGCGGATTTATTGGTCGGCAAAACGGGTTGTGTCGATGGGAGCAAAGGCTTTAAGGAATAATACTCGTATAAAATGCTAGATACAATTTTTTGCTTTAAAAAAGCTAATGCAATCAGCCCCATTTATATTATTTCTGATATATTTTTAACACTTTACAACAAAGTGGAAAAGTGTTTATGACTTTGTTCATTCTGTCTGTCTGTCTGTCCGTTAGCACGATAACTGCTGTAAAAATGACTTAATCAAAATGAAATTTTAGTATGTTGTTCAGACGGTCTGTAGGACCTATGGGAATATAAATCAATAATATCACCCAATTAGTTTTCGATTGAACCCGGATTGAAAAAATGAAATACATTGAGCCCTATGGGACCTAATTTTTCAAACATTTTTTAAGCGGATTTAAAATTCACAAATTGCTTCGAAAATTTTAGGTAATATTCAAATTATTCCATAAAAAATATAAAAAAAAATTTAGCGAAATATATTCAGTAATTTTTTGAATAAAAATTAAAATAATAATAACATCTCTTATATCAAGCGATCACGTGACCATGATATGAAAATATCACGTGACCCACTTCAAAATGATATATGGCATCCATCTTGTCTCAAAATCGTGATTTTTAAAGTTCTTTTTAATTCATATTGAGTGTTGTATCCGTCCTAAAATCACTTTATTTTTGCATAAATCCTGTACATCTACATACTGAAACAACGCAATGACAATATATTTGAGTTTAAATGCTCATCCAAATTTGATTATTTCTACAACGAAGCCTATTTTTCACCTATGTAAAAAGTAAACAGCAAAATATGTAGAATGAGTTAGTTGTATTAGAATTGCTGTATTTCTTTAACACAAAATCATTTAGTTCATGGAAACTACATAGCTGATATGAATGAAATATTCATTGATTTTACAAACAGAAGGACGATATTTTTTGATAAAGTTTTACGCATAGAGTTTAATTATGTGTAGCTCCATGGTCGTAATTTTTAAATAAAATAAATTATTATAGTATTCTGATGAATGGCATGAATGGGAAAATGTTATGAATGAAATGTTGTTTCTATAGAGAGATCCAGGCGTATTATTTTTTCTATGACGTCATTTGAATGAATTTCAGTTGTTTTCGATGAAGTTTTCAAATATAATAAATTATGGTAGTATTATGATAGTTTTAAAAATATTTCCGAGGAATGTATCGCATTTTAGAGATGTTTAAACCAGGCAATTTATATTTCAATGCCGTTATTTTAATGAAGTTCATTTTTTTCCATGAAGGTTTAAGTTTTCAAATATAATAAATGAATGTAGTATTGTGATAAGTTTTAAAATATTACCGAGGAATGTATTGCATTTTAGACATGTTTAAATAAAATTGCATTGAAGTTGGAAAGTGTTTCATAATCAATGCTTTAAGCATGATTGATCTTTCTTGTTTTTTAATTTTGGTGTTACAACACCCAAATACATTATTGCGAGTTTATTTCGGTTCAATTGTTACCTCATTGGGTTCATTGTTCGGTTCATTGTTGCAGCCAGGCTTGGAACAAGAGATTGCGCTAGGGACGGCTACACAAGGACACCCAGGCCCACGGAGCTCTAAATGGCCTATTTCGAGGGCCTAATCAAAATATATTTTCAAAATTTTCAGTAGGGCTAGAGGGTCCCTTATTTACTTTTCGTACCCAAGCGACTATCGTCAAGCCGACTGCAATGTGTGTGTTGCTTCATTTAGGCCCCCATTCTGCTGCCGTCTGGGCAGTGTTTCTTTCAGGCATACATCGGGGGGGAAGGGGAAGCCCCTCCGAAGACGATTATTCGACCCCCCCCCCCCTCCTCCGGAGACATTTTATGTTAACTTAGTTTCTATTTATGTGACAACATTTATGTATATTTATATAGGTCTAATAGAACATTTGCTCGCCCCCCTAAAGTTTCATTCGCCCCCCCCCCCGGCAAAAAAGTCTCGAAAGAAACACTGTGCCTGGGTCAGTCAGTCAACAGTGTTACTCTAATTTAGGTTTCATTGCTCTAATTTAGGTTTGCTCTAATTTAGGTTCTGACTGTAATTTAGGTTTGCTCTAATTTAGGTTTTGACTGTAATTTAGGTTTCGATTTATGAATAGCAAGAAAGATAGGACTAAATAAGAAGGGTACCGTTTATTTCATGTGTTTTAATTTCTTTAATTATATAATTAGGGTAGATTTTGAATTTTGATGAAATATTCTAATAGTTATGTGGCATAAAAAGTGCAAAATTCAGTAAAATCGATCCTCCTCCCCCCCCCCCCCCTAAAAACATATATTGCCGAAGTTACGAATGTTACACAAAAAATCAGAAAATAGACTTTTTTGAACATTTTTTGTTAGTATGAGAAGATATGCACCATGTTTTTTTTTTCCAAATTAGAGAATTGGGCTAATCTTTCCTTTTTGGATGCGGTACAATAAGAAAATGGAAAATAAAAAATACATATTTCGATGTATTTAAAAATAAATAAATATGCAGGAATTCGATTCAAAAGATACAAAGATACTACGGATTCTAAGGATTACAAAGGATTCAAAGGATAACTAAGGATTACTACGATTACTACGGATTCGATTCAAAGGTTGATAGAAAGAACGTTCTTCGCTCTCTCGATGATGTCAAGAGGAAAATTCTGTGATAATATTTTCGATCGAACCAATTTGTGTAAAAATCAACCAATTCGTATTTAAAAAAAAAAAAAGAAAAGAAAAAACTCTATGATATATGTCATACCTAACGTAACCATTTATTTTTTTCCTCAAAACGGGACGTCTACTAATTTTTAGGTAATAGTATGTGTATTCAAGAAAACGCATATTTCTTCATGGTTTCTATTTATTAATGAAAAAACAGGAATGAAAACTTGAAAATAAATAATTTATGTGGTCTTATATTTTCTGAAGAACAAATTTGCTTCAGTATATTTGGCGTTGATTTTAAATACGAATGAAATTCTTGGCACGACTTCTGAAAATTTACTTTCGTAAGTAACATGGTTTTGAGAACTGCGACTTTCAATTGTGTTTTTTCGCTCGTCTTTTCATTCCGCCAAAATTGCAGTTAGTATTATCTCTACAAAATGCTACGATTTTTGAAGTCAAATTAATTTCTGTCAATACTTTCATGAGATAATTCATAATAACGTCTGATGTTTCGCCCGGTTGGTCTTGAAATTCTAAAAGTTTCACTTGCGTACCTTCGTATGGTAAAAAGAAACGAACTAAAACAGAGAATTGACAGGGAAATTGACATTGAAACAGGAAATCTTGAACCGTTGGTTCGAAGCATCGGTGTCACCCTTAGGTGAGCGTCAGTAAATCTTCTGCCCCTATCCGCGCTTTGTTAACTTTCGCGGCACACATTTTTAGCCGAAATTCTGCTCAAACAATTGCGAAATGTTTTCTGATAGATAAAATGCAATGCTTAGATTATATTAAAACTAAATTTAATGCCCAATGAAGCATATAATATATTTTTTATTTTAATTCAAAATATTTTTGGTGCTGCCATCTGTTGTCATAATTTAATTCATACCGACTATTTTTATTTTTTAATGAACAATTTTAAATGTCTATTCTTTCTAATAAGGTATTAAATACAACAACAGATCATATATAATAATACTACAATCACGGAAAGGTAATTTCTTATTCTAAACATTTGATAAGGGTATCTGAATGTACATCACTGAGGACTGTAGTTTTGTCTTCAAGTTCCTTTGTCTTCAAGTCGAAGTTCAATTACGTTTCCTTGATCGTGGTATTATTATATATGATCTGTTGTTGTATTTAATACCTTATTAGAAAGAATAGACATTTAAAAATGTTCATTAAAAATAAAAATAGTCGGTATGAATTAAATTACGACAACAGATAGCAGTACCAAAAACATTTTGAATTAAAATAAAAAATATATTATATGTTTTATTGGGTATTAAATTTAATTTTAATAGAATCTAAGCATTGCATTTTATCTATTATAAAACATTTCGCAACTGTTTGAGCAGAATTTCGGCGAAAAATGTGTGCCGCGAAAGTTAACAAAGCGCGGATAGGGCAGAAGATTTACTGACGCTCACCCTTAATATAGCAACACAGTTGCATTCGCTGAGGCGATCTTTTAATTCACCTATTACTATTGGCGCTAACACATTTACAGCAATAGCTTCTGTTTTCGTACGAGCACATCCAAATTTCTGTTCAAAACATGTTTGAATTAACTTAGAAGCACAATCGTATGAGCGAAAACTGTGGTTCTCTTGCACCGTGTGATAAGCACAGGCGCCTTCCGCCGCAGCAACTTCCAGATCTTTCGAAGTGGGTGAATCCGTTTTCTTAAAAAAATTAAGCATCGAAGAACTTGTAGCACCAGCAAGATCGGAATTTTTATGTTCTTCTGATCTTAAATGCTGGTTAATATCGCTGGCACCTCCATGGGCTATGTTAAATTCTGTTCGACACTTTTCACATCTGACGTCCGATGGAGTACTTTTTTGCTTTATAAACGAGTACTTAGTTTGTAGATTAATATTAAAAGTGCACTTGCGTTTAGGCATTGTTAAAATGAAGGGTTCACATACAAGAAACTTAAATTGACTACAATAACAGACGTCGATAAAAAAACAATAATCAATCGTTAAGAAAGATGAGCGATCTGTTTTGTACGTCTGGCCTGGGCAAGGTCCGTAGAATATCTTATATAAATAGTTGATATTCTATTAACCTTGAGGCCTGGGCGCATGTACTCGCAAACGATGAGCGAGCGAACTATAGCAGGCTTCTGGCCGACTTACAGCGTGTGAGACGTCTTGGCATGCTGTCTTCGCTGCGCTACTAGAGGTTCTACTGTCGGATGGTTTTTAGATTTTTCGCGTCTTTTTTTGGAATTGCTCTCTTTCTAAAAACGGGACATTTCGGGGTCCCGAAGCTGTGCTTGGGGACAACGGGACAGACTACCTAAAAACGGGACGTATGATCACACTAGTCTTACCGGGAATTTAGCTGACCCAGTAGCTGTCCGAAGCTTAGATTTTCCACTACTGAAGGCACAGACAGACAGACATATTCTTTTGCTTTGTAAGCTAATTTAATAAAGATATATTAGATATGATATTTATAACATTTATTTGTAACTTCTCTTCGGACAACTTTAAAAAGACAATTGGCGTCGGAAACAGACGAAGCGATTAAAAAAAATCTGATGTGGGCAGCACATGACTTTCCTTATATAATGCAATGAATTTACTACTTTTACAATAAAAAAGAAGTGAGTCGTCATTTACATTGATTTAGCGTCATTTTTATGCGTTTGTCGAGTTTTTCGTTAATTTAGCAACATTTAAAAAAGGTTTTAAAAGTTTTAGCAACATTTAAAACCAAGTTGGCGACATTCCACCAAATTCGTAGCCAAAATCTCGCCAAGCGTTATGGAAGGAGAAATAAGTTATTCTTACAGCAGGTAAATGACTATTGGCGTCCAAATACAAAAGTATTACCCAAAGTATCTTTTTTCATGAATAGAACGAGCTAGATCCACGAGAATGATGTCACAAATTTATCGCATGGTATTACATATGAAAAGTGAACATGTTTCTCAATAGTAAATATTTTTTTTTATTTTATATGATTTTTTGATAATTTTTTTGAAAAATGTACAATATCTCGAGAACGGTTCATGTTAGCGTTCTAAAATTCATGTCAATCGTTTTCTAATGAAAAACTACATAAGAAATGTCTATTTGCGTAACTTTATTAGAGGTTTTGATTTTTTGACGATTTTTTCAAAATTTCACAATTTAGGGGGGTGGGGGTGGTATTCGATTGCGTATAAAAACAATAGGCTTCCAGTGTTTACGGATTGTAATTTTTGTACCAAATTTCATTCGAATCGGTCCATTCGTTAGTCAGTTATCGTCTCCACAGACTCACTAACACACACACATACACAGACATCACTTCAAAAATGTTCGAGTCGTGATCAGGGATGCTTGAAACGTGCTCTCCTATCGAAAAGTCGAATTCGAATTTTCGACCCCGTCACAATACTTTCTTTATACATTATTGTATATAAGGAAAGTAATAAATAGTATATAAAATTAATATAAATGTAATAATATATTAGGAATTTATATAAAAATATCGGACTATACTTAAACCTTAATTATTTTTGTCAATATATGTCTATAAGGGATCCTTTTAACATATATATTCATTAAATTCATCTTGAATAAGTGTTCAGTAGATTTAATAAGTTTTTTCTGAGTCCGTGTGGACTCCACATATACATTAACGTACTTTTTATTCGAAAACACACACTACGAAGTGATGATAAATTTACAATTTTCTTCTCCAAAATATTTGGATAGTTTCTTCACATTCCTTTTAGTTTTTCGCCAGACATTTTTCTTTTTAGTTTAGACGTTTAAACATTTTGGAAAATCCTCTTTCGACTGTTAATCCCGTTTTCGTCGAAGTGCAGAACAAACAGCCAAACAAAAATAAATGCGGAAGCAACAGCCTCATTTTTTATCTTTTGGCGATCGAACTTTGGCGTCTTTCCGTTGACGTACGGCTAACACAAAGCAACCCCAAAATCGCCGGCAGGCCAGTCTTGTTTTCATCCTCCTCTCAGATGATCATAGAATGAAATGCGTAACATTTCCAATCGCTTATTCTGGTGCAAATCATGAGACTGTAACTGTATTTTTCTAAATATGTATGGTGCTGCAACATCTGAATTCTGCTGAAATTACTAAATGATAATGCCGAAGTCACCTCTCGTACGAGTATTTCAGAGACCGCGATTTAAGTATTTACTTTTGGTTGCTGTATTGGCGTGCATTTCAGTGATTATTTATCACAGTGTGGGTAGTAAACAAACCCCAGCACCTGATTCGCAGACTGTTGTAATAGGAAATAATGAAATATCAGTGCAATTAGTAGAAAGAGGGGATGGTGAAGTGGAATTGTTGAAAATAAAATCGAAGACAAAGTTGCCTTGCGATCCTGTACCCCCTCTGAAATATGTCAACATTAGCACCCCTGATGTCTATTCGTCACTTAATTTTAAGCCACCTTTCAGAAGTTATTGGAATTACACATTCGAGCAAAGATACCTAAAAACTAAAGAAAATTGGAATAAACTGCCTCTTCAAGTAAGTATATATTTTTATAAAAAATTTGTGCTGAAATCTAGAGCTGCAATTTTATTTATGTGAGATTATCTGTTCTGTATTTAATTTTAAAGATGCTAATTTAAGCTCTGATTTGACGTTCAAGTTGTACATTAATTACCAATGCCGAGACTAAGCTATAGTTAAAAAAATTCACAAACACTGATGCCCAAAATAATCTGAAATAAAGAGAAACATTGTTAGTAACAGAACAAAGCAGTTGATTAAAAGTATCAACTAATTTTGGAGACAAAAAGCTGTTTCTTTCTTCAGAATAAAAAGACAGCAAACCATACTACTATAGGCAAGTGGACTGTTGAAAAAACAGTGTGTGATTGTTCTGTCTTTTCATCCTGAAGAAGGAGGCTATTTTTTGTCCCTGAAACTGGTCGAAACTTTTAATCAACTGTTTATGCTGTTGCTGTTACTAGCAACGTTTTTTTTTTTTATATTTTAGATAAAGCTATGAATACCATGGTATTCTTTCTAAAATGCAAGACAAGATCTCCATTCTCATATAAGTCATGGCATAGACCAGAAAATAAATGCTTACCATTGGTCGATTAAACAAGACAGTTTGGGGATTAAATGAAACAACTAACTGGCTATCACTCCTCCACTCCATTTTGTTTTAATCAAAAAACTGCCCAGAAATTGACTAATAGTGTGTTTTTCCCACCCAAATTCTTATATATATATATATGTATATATATATGTATACATATATATATATGTGTATATATATATACGTATATATATATATATATATATATATATATATATATATATATATATATATATATATATATAGTTACCCTCAGAAGGAAGACTAACAGATTATCTCTTGCAGAATTTGTGAAAATTTTGAAGATACATATATATAAATATTTAATTCATAATTAAAAAAAAATTCCAATTCTAATATAACTCATGCTATCTACATAATTTATTTGAAATTTGATTTATGAAAGTCTTCTTTGTTTGTCAATTCATTTTTATTCATTTTTTTTTAAGTGGAAGAAGTACTTGTACAATTGTGAAATATAAATATATATATATATATATATATATATATATATATATATATATTACATATTAAGCATATAACCTTACTTATGGATTTAAAAAAAAATTTGATAGAGTGGTCACTAACATAAAACTGACTATTGGTCACTTGCTATTAAGTGAAAATTTAAATTTTCAGGTCTGTCATGGCAATACATGAAATTGTGTAGATGCCATTTAAATTTATTTGAAAGTGTTGGAGAATGAAGTTATAATTTGTTTAAATATAAGTTAAGCTTGTCCGTTGTTGGTTAAGAATTTAGACTAGATTCTTAGTTTATGTAGGCATTATGAGCAGAATACTAAAGTTGATACTATCTGGCATTAAACATGACCTACCTTTTAAACTATATTATTGGTTAGTAAAAAATATTTGATATTTTCTCTTTGAAGTATTTATATGATGGTAATTAAATTTGTCACATTTTTAAACTTGAATATTGTATCTGAAATAGCTCAGAATCTAATACAAATTCCATGGTATTGGTAAGAAATGTGAAATTTAGGTGACCATAATTGTTTCATGGGCATTATGAATTAGTTCTTTTCATGAGCTTAGAAACAGTGTATATTGATCAATTAATACATTAGTAGTTCATATGTCCTTGAAACAAATAATTGTACTAATTGTAGTTACCTAATTTTCAAATGTCATCTTTTATCAAGCAAGTGAAAGAATCTGTACTCTTATAAGTGCAGTTGTTGTCCCTGTCACCCTCTAATCATTTTTACAGTGTAGTTTCTTGTCTAATAATATAAAATGTTTTATGAAAAAGCATATCTACAATAATATAGTCATAAAATGCCTGTACTTAAAAATATATTAGCATTAATGTATATTGATTATGCATGAATTGATGCACTTGTTAAAAATTATATGAAAAGGAAATTTAGAAAGAAAACAGTGGTCCTACTAATCATGTTTCAGTTCATACTACTAACCGTATAGTTAATAGAAATATTAAAGAATAAGTGGATATGAAAAACATGCCATGCTAAACATACTTTTCTTTAAATTTGTTGTGAATTTAGGTGGTTAAATAAAGAATTAAAGCTCTACATTTTAATATGTGAATAGTTTATAACCATAAATTTATGTCTAATGTAATAGCTGAAGTATTAGATAAGATGTTTCATTTGTTGATATCAATTTAAATTTATGCTAATATAAACATTACACTCATATTAAAATTTATATATCTATTGAAAATATAGTTTTTATACATAAATTTTACATTAATTGACTATGCATTTTGAAGATATAATGTTTTTAAAAGATTATATTTTTTAACACAAATAGTTTAACACAAATAGCAATAGCTGAAGTATTAGCTAAGATGTTTCATTTGTTGATATCAATTTAAATTTATGCTAATATAAACATTACACTCATATTAAAATTTATATATCTATTGAAAATATAGTTTTTATACATAAATTTTACATTAATTGACTATGCATTTTGAAGATATAATGTTTTTAAAAGATTATATTTTTTAACACAAATAGTTTAACACAAATAGCAATAGCTGAAGTATTAGATAAGATGTTTCATTTGTTGATATCAATTTAAATTTATGCTAATATAAACATTACACTCATATTAAAATTTATATATCTATTGAAAATATAGTTTTTATACATAAATTTTACATTAATTGACTATGCATTTTGAAGATATAATGTTTTTAAAAGATTATATTTTTTAACACAAATAGTTTTCCTCTTGAACGTATTTTACTTTAATCTACTAAAATATAGTATTGATTTATTCAATAGTAAGTACTGATATTTAAAAGAAAATGGAACAGCTTTTGATTTGCATCTTAAATATATACAACTTTTAAAAGATTATATTTTCTAACACAAATAGTTTTCCTCTTATATTTTACTTTAATCTCCTAAAATATTTTATTGATTTATTCAACAGCAAGTATTGACATTTAAAAGAAAATGAAACATCTTTTGATTTACATCTTATTTTAAGTTGAATGTAGCTTTTCTAATAATTTAAACATTTAAGTGCCAAACAAAGTTATTTGAAAACTGAACATTGTTTAAAAAAGTTAGAAAAATTGCTTACAGCCCAAACAATCAAATTGTACGACAAAGTAGTGATAGGTTTAAAAAAAATCTAAAGCCTTCTTTTGACAATTTTATGTTTATGAACGTAACCTTTTATAAAATTTTAAATTTTTAAAATGGGGAAATTCTCTGGTTAATTATGAATTGTCAAAAATGGTCAAATTGTAAGACCAGAGTATCACTTCACTACTCTTGGAACGATGGTTTTGTGGTTTCTGTCATTCATCTGCAAAGGGTAGGCAGTAAGATTATCAGAGAGCAAGCATTAAACACCATTAAAGCAAGCAATTTAGGATTTTGTAGGAAGTTTTAAAACAATTACTTTCAACCAGTGACGACAGTCCATAACATTATTTTAGCCTTGCTTACAAAACTCACCTTGTACTGACAAAACTCAAAATTGAACAGAACCCCTTGCACTGACAAAACTCAAAATTGAACAGAATAATAGTGAAGCAACTTCTATCATTCCCTATACTAGGTCATTACATAAGCAAAAGAATGCACATCGGGTCGACTCTTCACCACCTAGGTCCTAGGACCAGGGTTTCACATTATTTGATGCTCGTCCGCAAGATAGATAGTCTAAAGATGGTGGAGGGTGACCAGTATATGAAATTCTTTTATTTATTTCCGCTGTGTAAAGATAAATGTTTAAAACCTAATTTTCCTTGATTCTGAGCACAAACATTTTTGATACATTAGTCATTAGGATAAACATTGGGGTCGTAGATGTAACATCCGAAAGAATGTGTGTGTGTGTGTGGAGGGGGGGGGGGGTTAAAGTGAAAGACACATTTCATATAAATAATGAAATCTGATAAAAACAGAATCTGCGACTGCATATGAAAACTTTTTACGATCTTGCAAATGCTCATAGGAATTATCATCGTAACATCTCTGCATAAGCAATTTTTCTTAACACGGAAAAGGAAGATACTATTTTAAGCGAAGAATATACAATGGTATAGGTTCTAGTATATTCAACCTATAAAATATACATATTTTCAAAACAGTGTAGGTATTAGTGTAATCTGTTTTTATAATTAAAATATTTTTACACATGTGTTTTTCCTTCGTTTCTTTGAACTATTTTAGATATTTTTGCGAATGGGGAGGGTGATCACCCGACATTCTTCCCTTATATAAGGCCATGCTTAGCAGTGACGCTGTGAGCAGTGACGTAGGCAAACGGACGAGGTTATTTATAACCTTTCATTATCGGGAAATTGCTTAAGTTCTCCACAAAGTCCATATTGGAAAATGAAATCCAGCACTGTAAACCCTCTCATTTGGTTGTACCCTCATCCTTTCAGAAAGGGGAGCCTACGCCTATGACTGTCGGGCAAAGTTATATAAAAGTCTGAAAATTGGACCCCGTGCAGACATCTAGTGCCCGGCACTACACTCTTAATTTTTGAAAGCTGTTAACGCTGGAACGCATTGACTGCAAGCTCTGCTTTTCACATAGCGATAAGCAAGATTCCGCGATGAGCGCGTAGTGATTTTCAGTTGCCTTACACGCATACTCCCTTTCTATATCTTGGAGCAAAGTAGAATACGTTCGTGTTCTCTTGACCTTGAATCGTACTATCACGTCGGTGATTAAGTTCATTGCTGATGAGTAGCACTGCATAAGACCATAAAATGAACCTTTCCTCGTTTCAAGGTGAGACACACAAAAAGAAATGAAATCGTTAAGAATAAACATGCTGTTTAGACAGGGTTTTGTTAATAGCGTCCGCAGCAGGTCACTAGAGAGGAGGGCTCCAGATAGAGCCCGGGCCGCCAATATTTTCTTTTTGGAGCTGGATAAGACCTGAAAAATTTACAAAAATTATAAAATCAAATATGGAGAGGGGCCTGTGATAAATGTTTGTATGGGGGGGGGGGGGGCGGGGGGGGGGACACAATTTCTATGGGCAGTCCTGACCGCAAATTATGCACTTAAAAACCTCATCTATATACACTGCTGTCGACAGAATTTTCGTGTCCCAATCTACTCTCTATTTCTACAAGTTATTGACCCGTTTCATAAACTTTTTATGTCGCTCGGGCCTCCAAGCCCCGCGTCCTGGGGCAAATGGAAAGGGTCAAAAAGTCTTTCCAGACTGTCTAGAGGTGGTTCTTGTTGACTTATAAGGCGGAGTTTTTACGTACGACCACGTGATACGACACTCGACCATGGGATAGAACATAAGTGAACCAATTTTCCATTGAAACTCCCTTGAAACAATTGTTGCCACTTGATTTTCATATGCCTGCTTTCTTTTAGGAAGTATTAGAAGTGTTATTCTCACAAGCAGCAGTTTTTTAAAAATTATTTATTGTGATCAAAGATAATATTCCAATTAGTTAACAGCTTACCATTTTTACCGCTAAGTTTTGTTTATAAACATCCTAAATCCATGATTGCTGTATAATAAGTACATACAATTAGATAAATTATCTATTCTGATGTGTAATTTTATTATTTGCCATCCAATATAATTTTTAAAGCGAGAGATGTTTATTTAACATCTACGGATGATATGAGACAATAGTTTTGCTTTCCATGTGGCACTTATTAATGGCGCATATTTCAGAACTGGGCGGAGCGTGTGGAGGGAGACAAGGTAGACAATATCTATCTAAATAATTTACGACCAAATAATTTTTAATTTAATTATATATGTTATTTGAAATAAATGTATAAAATTGTTTTCTGTGTAAATAAAATAAATGAAGAGAGATGTCAACAAAGTTTTGCTCCGTTTGGCGCATGTTTCTTTTTTTCCACGGGCCTGAGCCCCCCCCCCCCCCATCCCCAAGAGGTATACTCAGCCCCCATCGTGATAAAAATATTAACTTTTTAGTAGTGATATGAAATTTCATCTAAAATGTCATCCAAATTTTGCATAAAAAATTTCTTGAGTTTTTTTGTAAATTACTTAGTTTTAAGCTTTTTTTTTTTTTAAATTTAGCTGAATTTGTAGTTATACTGATGATCCATTTATTTGCATATTTAATTTAAAAATTTTTAAAAGTTATGACAATAGTATTTAGGATACTTTTGTATTATTGCGGGGTTCACTGTTATACATTATACAATCAAAATCAACTGACAAGTAGTTAAGAATTAATATTAAGCATTAACTTGAATTAATTTTCTGAAATTTTCTTCGAGTAATTAACACCTTTACTACTAGTTAATGCTTATATTAAAATTAATTGTAATTATTATATATTAATATTAATGTATAGTAGCTACATGTGGATATTAATAATCAACTCTTAGCATACAAATATAAATACGAAATTATTTGTTAACAATGTATATGGATTGAAATATATAATATTAACTATTATGGTTTATAAACGCTAATGATTAATTGTGTTTTTGGTGAGCCCCGCCTCTCCTTCAAGACTGCTGAGCCCCCATAGATATTCACCCCAGCCCCTCTTCAATTTCGTCTCTAATTACGGCCCTGTTTTTTTCCCTGCTTGTATTGTTCAGGAGAGATATATAGCTTAAATAAAATGTTTCATTGAAAATAAATAAGAGAGGTGTGGTGGTCATATCCCGCATTAGTGGAAAAATTACACTAGTTCCCCCAGTTGCTCTTAGTCCTCTGGACGAATCGGACGGTCTGGGTCTTCAACTAGTTCTGCCTGTATTCCCGGCCGCCCACCTTGCTGCTCTATGTCCTAGGATGAGCCAGACGGCCTGGGTTTTCAACGTTCGACTAGTTCTGCCTAGGATCTATATTGGAAAACGGAATCACGCAATATAACACTCCCACATTTAATCATATATCCTCACCCACCCTGCCTATGCACGCCTATGCTGTTATTAACCAAGTATTTTTTTATTGCAGATTAATTTTAAATTTTGACAGCAATTTTATATGGTTACGTTATTGTTGATTATTATCCATATTGAAAAACGAAATCTAGCAATAACACCAATTCGATCATATCCCCCACCCCCTTTTCCGAAATCCTAGCTAAAGTGGCTAGAAGATACTTCTAGGCACTGTATCCTAGTTATGCCTACGAAAGCTAATAGCACTGCCTCCTAGACTCTAAGTCACCAGTCTAGGAAGCAGTGCTGATAGTCCTCTAGAGTTCTGAACTCTGCAGGAGATCCAGGATGCAGTTGATCTAAAATAAATGAAAACTTGCGGCTATTCGATATTTTAAAACTTCCAATTGGTTTCACCGCATTTCTCTCAGCACGTATTTTTTTCCATTTATGTGTATATATTTATATATTAATTTTGAAACCGCAGAAAAAAAGACGCACCTTCTAACTTACGATGATTCTTCAATCTGCATTTCAAAATTTCTTCCCTTTGCAAACCTTGAAAGCATTCCTTGCGTGTATTGCATCTTGATGTCTTATATGAATAGCGATTGTGCTGGTAGCCAGTCTTGTTGCAGGCCCAAAATATATCCCATTCACTTCAAGTGCGCTCCTCACCCACTTTGAATCGTGCTTTCAAATTCTATGGCCGTCCGTGTCTTGTTTCACTCCAAATAACAGGTCCTCGATCACACGAAGAGAATCGTGACTGGTGTTTTAACCGCTCAAAAAAGATGGCTTTACAGATAAAATTTCGAAGAATTAGTGTTGCTTATATGGTGTTTTACGAAGAGTGCCAGAAGTGGGGCTCAACTCGACTTTCTCATACCAGAATCCATTTTAGTAACTTTTTTTTTTTTCAAATTTTACAAGGAAAAATTTGAAAAATCGGCATCATGGATTTAAATGATTACATTTATAGAGTGTTGCCCGTCATTTTAAAGGGCTTAAAACATCTTTAGATTGATATCATGCTTAACAATGTACCCCCGAGGTGACTAACGACGTCATAAACAAAAAAAAAAATCTGATGTGGGCAGCACATGACTTTCCTTATTTAATGCGATGAATTTACTACTTTTACAGTAAAAAAAATAGGTTATTCTTATAGTAGATACTTTATTCTTTTCAAGATATTGAATTTTCGTCAATGAGTCGTCATTTTCATTGATATAGCGTCATTTTATCCATTTGGCGAGATTTTCATTAATTTGGCAACATTTGAAAAAGTCGCCAAGTTGGCAACATTTCGCCAAATTGGTCGCCAAAATCACCAAGCGTTATGGACGGAGAAATAAGTTATTCTTATAGCAGATAAATGATTATTGGCGTTCAAATACAAAAGTATTACTCAAAGTATCTTTTCTCATGAATGGAACGAGCTAGATCCACGAGAATGATGTCACCCAATTTATCTCATGATATTACATATGAAAAGTAGACATGTTTTTTAATTGCTAATATTTTTTTTAATGTATGGAATATTTTGATAAATTTATTTGAAAAATGTGCAATATCTCGAGAACGGTTCATGCTAGTGTTCTAAAGTTTATGTCAATCGTTTTCTAAGGAAAAATTACATAAGAAATCTCTATTTGCTTAACTTTATTAAAGGTTTTAATTTTTTGATTTTTTTCAAAATTTCCCTCGAAAATTTAGAGGAGTTCTGAGCATTCGATTGCGTTTAAAAACAATAGGCTTCCAGTATTCACGGATTGTAATTTTTGTACCAAATTTCGTTCGAATCGGTGCATTCGTTCGTCAGTTATCGTCTCCACAGGCTCACTGACACACATACACACACACACACACACACACACACACACATACACACTTTCACACACACACACACATACTTTCACACAAACACACAGACACACACAAACAATACCGCAAAAACGTCTGATTCGTGTTCAGGGATGCTTGAAACGTGTTCTCTCGTCGAAAACTCGAATTCGAATTTTCGACCCCGTCACAATACTTTCCTTGTATGTATATAAGGAAAGTAAAAATTGCATCGCAGCTATTTTTCACAACAATGATGGAAACGGTAAAGTCTCGTGATCGCTAAGCCATAAACAAATCCTTTTATGCATGTCCAATTTTGTCGTATGCTGCCATATTAAATGAAACATAAAATTTCAAATAAATTTCAGTTTTCGAGAAGTTTAAAAAAAAAAATCTATCTAGTTGTAGATTTTTTTTATAACAAAGTCGGATATAAAGTTTCCTGAAAATCCATTAATATTTGAGGCCGCCATCGTGTACACAAGAAATTAACCACAGTCAGACAGCTCTCCAAAAATAGTCAAAACCTATTCAGGAGGTCTTAAAACATATATTGGTATCAAAATCTCGAAATCGAAAATTTTGGCGGAAACAATACTTTCTCAATACTACTTATGAGAAAGTAAAAATTAACGGTAGGTTATAGAAGTGAAATATGAAAAATAAACAGCAAACAGAAGAGAATTTGGCTGTGATAGTCGAACTCCTTCCTTGGAACTGATAATTTTATGTAAATGCGAAATTGAAGTTTTTAAATGTCCCCTCTCCTCCTCCCAATTAAAAATAATGTTAATCAGTAAAATGCGCCTTACCTAATTAGGTCGAAAGAAATTTACCCAGCACCTTTTGATGAAATATTTGCTGAGATATTCCAATTACTTTCGTTCCTATTATTTTGTTATAGTATTTTTCGTTCGATTAAATGGGACCCGATATAAATAAATTATTAAAAATTAAATGGTAGACAATTTTAGTCAAAGTTTTCTTATTTTAAGTAGATTTGTCTATGCCCCCCCCCCCCCCAGTCCCGCAGTCAGGATTCTAAAGGTGGGTTACCAACTGTTTATTCAGGGTGGGCAATTGTGCTGGTGTGCGTGTGCATAATTAAAGAAAAAATATAGAGAAACCTCAATTACCTGTAACACACCCAAATTTCACGAAGAGAAGGTTTTTTTTTTTTTAAATATGCTTTCATCATCTCTGTAAAGTAACAACAATTTACATAGAATAAATGCATCTCAGTATACGAGTACAATGTAAAATGTATTTGTCCACATGGAAATAGCATGCAACTTATCTTTTAATTTTACACACAGGCTTTCATCCCTGCAAAAGTAAAACATCGCTTACGCATTGAAACATACTAAAATAAAATTGATTTGTTTTACATAAAAGCAAGAGGAAAGATAGCAAGTCATGCAGTAACTTTGCTGGAACATTCGTTTTTACAGTAGTCATAATATTTACAGGATTAAATTTAAAGTACAGAAGATATGAATTTATTCCTGTAAACTTAGCTGATATCTCTTTCTTTTAAAGAGCTGAATCTCTTTAGAACCTTTTCCACGTCTAAGTTATTAGTTCTTTTCCTCTTAAATGCCAGGTATACTAAATGAGCCATTCTTGAGTGAGACCTTGATAGTTTTTGAGGTCTGTTAAGCATTGAGAGGGTTGATTCACGAACTGCTGGACTAAATGCAAAACTTCCAATTTGCTGCTAACATACTGTAACATTTATATATTTTTTTCTAGAGGCAAGTTTTATATTGACAGAAAAAAAAAAGTAATAATAATTAAAGAATAACGAATATTAACTTGTATTTTGACTTTCTCATACTATAATACATATTGTTTTTACGAAAATTTTCGAATCCGAGCGTTTAATGTCAATATGTTTCAAGACCCCCTGAACACGTTTTGACTATTTTTGGAGTGATGTCCGTCTGTTTGTGTCTGTGATCGATTTCTTGTGTACACTATAGCGGTCACACATATTATTGGATTTTTACGAAACTTTATATCGTGACTTTGTTATATGAAAAATCTAGAACTAGATAGAATTTTTTTAAATTCGAGCTAAAACTTCGAAATTTTATATTTTTTAACATGGCAGCATAGGACAAAATTTGACATAATCATGCATAAAAAGGTTAAGTTATAGCTCAATGATTAAGAGTGTTAATAGTTTCAATTATTATTGTAAAAAATAGCCGTGATACAATTTTTTTTTGTGACGCCATTACCCCCCTTGTGGGGTGGGGGAAGTTACACGTCCCCAGAAAGTCACATATTGTGAAGTATGGTATCAATCGAAAAATTTTTGCACGCCCTTTAGATTGAAGGGTAACACGCTATAATTATAATTATTTGGGCCGACGATACCGATTTTTAAAAAAATTTCTTGTAAAATTAAAAAATAAAACAGATTACTAAAATATGGATTCTGGTGTGAAAAAGTCGAGTTGAGCCACGTACCAGGTAATTAAATTACAATATCCAATAATATGATTATATGAATATTGTTTTACTAGAACTCCAGTTAAAAAAAAATATCCTGTATTTGTATTTACCGTAGGGGTTTGTTATGAGGAGCTCAGCTTCGATTTTTGCCTCCTATTATTTTTAATTTTAATTTCTTTTGGTGAACAAGCAAATTCCTTATATTTAATAACAGTCTTACAACAATTCGAAACTTCTTAAGAATAATTAATTCCTATTGTGTTGCTTATTTTCTGGATCGTAGCCAATCGTGTTCGCGCTTCTATCCCAAATTAAAATTACACTTTTGTGTGTTAAGCAATGTCCTGTACTCCAGATAATGCTCTCTTGCCAAATATTTGTTTCTTATTTCTTAGCATAAAAGAGCATTCGCTTGCATAGTAGGCATACTTGGTATTTTTCCAAGGCTTTTACTTTATTCAGAACAATAGAATTAGTATCGTACAAAAGATTCTTGAGCGCTTTTATATTTGGGGGGGGGGGGGGGGGGGACTTCGTTCTTGAAAATTGCTTGAAATCATTCGCGGGATGAATAGAATGAATTAATGAGTGAAAATCCTAATAGACAAACGCAGTGAGAGAACTTAGTAATTGTGAAATATTATAATGATTCAATGTCAAGTCAATAGTGTTTAACATATAATTAGCATGTCCGCCCATAGGGGAGGGCAAGAGTGAGCACTTGCTCTTCCCTGGACGTTCAAAGTCACAAAATTGGGCATCAAGCTAGACGATGTTGTATATCTTACTCTTGAGTTTGCCCCACTGACGTCAGTGGTTTCCCCCCTACTTGGAAAAGCTCTATGGGCCCCCATAACTCTCTCGCGATACGAAATTGAAACAAAACAGGATATTTATCTACATGTTTAATAATTGAGACGTTTATTTCATAAAAGTAGTAAAAATCTCAATATAAAATAATTAATAACATGCCCAAGACAGCCTAGTAACTTGTACAATTGCACAAGTTATACCAAATAAATAGAAAATTCTGTTTGGTGCGCGAATTTTTTGAAAATTAATTTTTCTACAGAGACATCACATTATTTTACCTTTGACTTCAGATATCTCAATACATAGATTGATATAAAAAATTCGGAATTTGGCATGACTTAACGAAACATGATTAGTTCAAGCTATGTACAAAATTTTATTCAAATTGATTGAGTTAAAGAAACTTTAGTACACAATCAGATTTGAGTCGGTGTTAAGCTATTCTCGATTAGAATCATTATTGCAAATTCCGTATAATTCCATTAATTATTATTTACAGATATATCGGGATTTTTGAGTAAAGGTAAAATGTGTAATATTTCGAGACCCATTTGTGATAACTTCTAAATTATAGTAATAAGTTACATTAACCAGTTGTAATTTAATTAATTAACAAATAATAACCAGTTGTAAATAACTATATATCATGTATGAAACTGAAATGCGATAGAAGGTTTTGTTGTTTTTTATGATTAGAAAGGAAGTTTGAAATTTAAGATTTTCATATAGTTTTTATGGTAAAAAATAATAATTTATGCGGAAACAATGTTTCAGATCTAATAATTAAAAGGAAAAATTCGAAAAAGCACTTGTTAAACGTCTTTAACCGATTTTAATGAATTCAAAACTTTCAACTTATCTAGGTCATAAGGCTGACTATAGGAAATGTTCTATAATTTTGTCCCCAGCATTTTCCTGTGAGAATTGTTTCTGTTGTCGCTTTAGCTAGGCGCGTAATGTCGAAGGAACAACAGTGACTGTACCTGTGATAACTTTTTACACCATCATCTGACGGGCTTAATAATTAGTTAAAAGTGTTTCACCAATTGTGTAAAAATGCGACTGTCATTTCAGAATTTGTTAACACACACTCTTTAACCTTTTGCTTACGGATGGGACAGCGTCCATCCTAGACGAAGAACCTCTCAAAAAGACAGGTATTTGACGTACCCTATCCCAAACAGTTCGATCCCCTTTGCAGACATTGGCGTCCTCTCAAAAAGACAGGTATTTGACGTACCCTATCCCAAACAGTTCGATCCCCTTTTGCAGACATTGGCGTCCATCTCAAAAAGACAAGTATTTGACGTACCCTATCCCAAACAGTTCGATCCCCCTTTGCAGACATTGGCGTCCTCTCAAAAGGACAGGTATTTGACGTACCCTATTCCAAACAGTTCGATCCCCCTTTGCAGACATTGACGTCCTCTCAAAAAGACAGGTATTTGACGTACCCTATCCCAAACAGTTCGATCCCCTTTTGCAGACATTGGCGTCCTCTCAAAAAGACAGGTATTTGACGTACCCTATCCCAAACAGTTCGATCCCCCTTTGCAGACATTGGCGTCCTCTCAAAAAGACAGGTATTTGACGTACCCTATCCCAAACAGTTCGATCCCCCTTTGCAGACATTGGCGTCCTCTCAAAAAGACAGGTATTTGACGTACCCTATCTCAAACAGTTCGATCCCCCTTTGCAGACATTGGCGTCCATCTCAAAAGGACAGGTATTTGACGTACCCTATCCCAAACAGTTCGATCCCCCTTTGCAGACATTGGCGTCCATCTCAAAAAGACAGGTATTTGACATACCCTATCCCAAACAGTTCGATCCCCCTTTGCAGACATTGGCGTCCATGGACGCCAATGTCTGTAAAGGGGAAGAGAGGTTCTTTCTTTGGCATTGACGCTGTCCCACCCGTAAGCAAAAGGTTACACTGGCTTATAGAGTCCAACCATATTTTTAAAGTCTCAATTCTCATATTTTAATATTTTATTGTATTATCTTTCGAATTTGCATAGTGACCAGAAAATAATTTTCCGGTATACGGACTAAGTCCATCTTAGAAAAGAGAAGTAACCCCCAGAATAATTTTTCATACAAAAATGCATAGCATATCATAGTTTCAGAATGACAGACGTCACCCTGCTAATATGTAAACTACAACCAATCTATTTCACATATTATGGAATTCTTTTATAAGTATTATTTGAAAACAGTACAGAATAGGGATGCGAGTGAACGGTTAATAATAAAAAAACCCAATTAAAATGAAGTCATCAATGATTACGTGTTTACGTGAAAATACAATTTGTTTACTGCAATTTATTTATAAACTCCCAAAATCTCAATGTTAAATTAAGTCCCTATATTTTCAAAAATTTGAGAATTTGTTTTCCCAGTCTTAGCACAATTATCTTGCCTTTTAAAGGAACAAAATATGTGCAAAATGACTGAACTCTTGGAAGCAAGAAAATAAAAGCAAATAATTTAATTGAAATTAATAAATTTAAATGTAATAATTTCAAATAGTTTGAGTTCTAAGCCCCTGTCTTTGTTTTACCGCATACATATGTTTCTGACAGTGTTTATCAAAGTTAAAAAAAATATGTATATTATTATTTTATTAATATTAATTCACTTGAAGGTAGCAAGATATTTCCATATATGCAGAACTTTCCAATTTAATTCACTTGCTCTTTTCATGATAACTTTTTTATTTATCAATCGCTACAAATTTTTCCGTGACTTATCTAACTGGTTCTTTTCTCCTTTTTAATTTTCCAAATTCTCCTGATCTTTGGCAACACCATCCTCTTTGGACCCCTTCTATCGATCCATCCCCAGCTGATGATTCACATGGCAATGGCAATGTAGTCACGAAGACGCCATCCCATATTCCTCCCTCCCCGCCTGCTCCCATCCAACACGCATGCGTAGACAATGGCAATTTTATTTATGCATTTTCCAAAAGCAGCCATCTTTTCGTTCAATAAGCTCTTCTGTCTATCGCTTTGCTGCAAACTTGCACGAAATTTCGTGACCGTGTTCATTTGATGAAAGTGGCTCTGAATTTGTAGTTAGCTTTTTTTTCATTAAATTCCTTAATACTTTTTTAATGTTGGAATTATGGAAAACAGGCTCTAATTAGATACTTAATATCTTATGTTTTAGTAACCGTTTTTTTTTTTACTGTTAATGTTTTATTGATATTTTAACCATAGTTATACTGCTTTATATAAGTATATCTGCACTTTTAGGTGAACTGGATATTGTGGCATTGAATGCAGTATGAAAATTCGCTCTAACTGCTGTCAGTTTAAATTTATTTGCAAAATAAATACTTTGTAAGTAACCGTATAAAAATAGTATATAAAAGTTCCCGTTTCAAATCCAATAAATAGGGCCCCTCTTCAAAATAAAGAGATTAAGACACATCATTTTACTGGTGCGGTTGCTCTGTTTCCTCCCCCCCCCCTCCTTAATAATAATTAAACTGTGGAATTAGAAAAAAGAAAATAAAACTAATATGGATGAAACGCTTGAAAATACCATAATGCTTTGAGAATTATATCAATGTAGTCGCTATTATTAGTTGACACAACAGAAAAGCGTAGCATTACTATATTTATTTTTGATTATTTTTAAATTAAGTGTTCCCTAATTATGAGTATAATTAATCAGTATTTTTTCATAGTTGTAGTATTTTTTTTACAGTCATTAGAATTATTTCATAGTTTTTCATTGCGCTAATAATTTTTTTTTACAAAATGGACAGCTAAATTAAATATTTTAGGCCTTTTGTCATAGAAATACATATGATGCAGGACTACTTATCTTACCCCAGCGCCACTTGAATTATTGTTTCAAACGATATTGGCGTTTTCTTAAAAAGAACTTTTAACTCCTTACTTTAATGAATTAAACCTTCCATAAAAAATTATACTGCAGACGATTTTGTTTTACGAAACTTGAAGAAAATTATATCATGTTGCTTAGCAACGAAATTCTAAAATGTGTTTATACGGTAGACGATTTTCGTTCAATTTATCCGATTTATATAACAAAGAAATTTATACATTAGGACTAAATTTTATAAATGAATGGTATTATATTTTTGATTAAGTTATATCTATTACGCCCTCAGGGTATAACATTATGAGAGTTGTAGATATTTTCAATTTCTTCAGTCTGTTTTATTTTGGAAAAGCTTTTTTAAATTAAACTGTTTTCTATTGTGTGTAAAAAATTATTTTACCAGAATAAAAATGACACAGAAAAACATTTTGCTATTATATCAATGTCTTCATTTTGGCTTATTTTAACTAATCAAACTTCATAATTTTTGTAAATTTGCTTGCATGCGGGACGAAGAGGTTTCATTTGACAGATTCGCCTGTGCGCATAATTTTGTACATCGAAAACATAAATACTTTTTCAAGGGAATCAAATTAAATATTTAAAAAGAAAAAGAAAAAAAGCAATATCATTTAAAATGTTACTAGCATTTGAACATATTTGAATCATGAACAACGCAGGATATATCTGCTAGTATGAATATATTTTGAATGTACCCCAAAAATGATTTTGTTTCTTTCCCATACATGGTAAATTCCTGAAAAGTTTCAAATTTGAGATGAATAAAAATTTAAATTTGTTCTTTTAATCTTTATAGTATTACAACAAAATTAATAAAATATATAAATAAAAATTCATTTTACGGGGGGGGGGGGGGGGGGGGAGAGCTTAATTTAGAAAAAATGTTGTATGTGGGGAAAAAAAAAAAATCGTGCTGGTTGTATGTGTCAAATTTTTCTCAGCACGCAGAAATGTAAAGAAGAATCGCACATCGAATCACTGACCTAGTTGTGCCTGGGGGAAAAGAACAACAATTTGAGTCCAATTATATGTAAAATATCTGCCGTATTACTAAGAATATTGCAGCTAAATCACCGCGAAAACCAAATCTTATGGTATTTATTGTATTGTATTCGAAGCTTAATGTCGGCCCTTCGAATAAAAACGTCATTGTTTTTCTTTCTAATAAAGAGATAAATTCTGTTGTACCTCTTCAGATAATCGAAACTTCTGAAAATCATTCCCTCGCGAAAGAAAAAAAAAATATCTTCCTTCACTGGTCCGTAACCGTAACTTTTGATGAAAAGCCTGCTGTGTCGAATGATTTCCGGGTTATGATTCCGAAGAACAAAATGTCTTTGCCTGTTATCACTGATTACATTTCTTAGCTATTGTTATTTTCGGAATCCTCATGTTTTGCTTCTCCGTCTGTTAATGACCTAGATATTGAACATTGTGCGCGGGAAAATCATGTTTAACAAGATCACGTTGTTCTTTTTTTTCATTTTACGCCTTGCAATAAAGACATTCGTAATAATCGATAGGAATTAGTTATGCTCAGTGTCACATTCGAATGCTATTGGTTGCATTTTGCTTTGAGGGAGGAAAAAAAAAACATTGGTATAATATCACTGAATGTTTTAAGACAGTGGGTCTCAAACTTTTAAACTCGGATACAGGTTATGAATTTTTGTTACAGGTTGTGAATGGATAAAAATAATTTCAATATTTTAATATTTAACTTTTGTTTTTCGAAAAAAATTTAAAGTATCTGTCCGAGCGAGTATTTTTTTTTTTTTTTTTCACTCAAAATATCTTCGAAACTGTGAAAGATATATATAAATAGTAAACGACAAAAATATGTGTTAGAAAATGTAATTTCTAAATATATATATATATATATATATTTAATTTCTTATAGTTTTCAAGTAATTGTCTTGTCAAGTTGAAGAAGATCGAAAATTCTCCGTTTTTTTTAAGTTTGTAATACTTATATTTGAAAAACTAAAAGTGCTAGCTGTGAATGTGAATAATAAACAAGAATTTGTATCTCTTTGAAAGTCCTATGTATATATAATTGGATTTTGTATCAAGCATTTAGTTTTCGAAATATAATAGTTATAATTTCGATATTTTAACATTTTAATCTGGGTTTTCCAGTATATGGGAAAGCTGCATTTAAAATGTCACGATTGTTACAGCTCAATGTGTTTACTTACTTCTTGGTGAAATATTGGTTCATCAGCACAAGATATTTTATTTTGTTAAAAAAATTAGGAGGTTAAGTGAACTTGGGTATCCTAAAGATGTTTAATGATTGGCGAGGTTTGAACAGAATAGATGAAAATATGCGTATTCAAGTACTTATTTACTATGTGCCCCCAGGAACGTTTATAGATTAACAACAAATCTTTTTAGATATATTGCATAAGTTTAATTTATATATCGAAAAACAAGTTAGTAAAATAATGTGATAGGTTGACGTGAAATCTATGGTCAGGGTATCCAAATGAAATCAGGGGGAAAACTAAAAGTGCTAGCTAGGTATAAACAGTTAGCGAATAATTTGTAGCGCTTTAAAAGCCAGTAAACGAAACAAATAAGTCTGAAAAAATCGAATAAACTTATGGAACTTTATTGGAGTTTTATTTTACAAAATGTTATTCACGTAAAACCGTTTCGGCTCCATCGGACTGGAGCCACCGCCGATTTTTTCTTTGTATTCTGCTGATTGTGATATGATACAAGTAGACGTCAACAATATGGAATAGGAATATATGAGAGAGTCGAGTGACGACTTACTCTACAGAAGACTCGCACTCTTAAACTTGTCTGGACTCACACTCTTAAACTTGTCTGGACTCACACTCTTAAAAATAAATATGTATTTCAGGAAAATATTTATTAGCTTTTATTGTTTACCTATTTTCCCGGAAACAGTTCCGGTAGATTTCAAGCAATCATTTTGCATACCGCCGACGGAGACAAATGTTTGCACATTTCTTTTCTAACACGTTAAACAATTCAGACACGTTACATTGCTCCTCTATTAATTGTCGCAATTAACGCATGGTATGCCTCATTTGCTTCGAATTTTGCATTTGTTTTAAAACCCCAGACTATTCCTATTCCATCCTCTGCCCTGCCCACATCTGTCAGGTCTGTTGACAAGGAAGTACACTGTGTGAAGCTGGAAGAGCATGGGAGTTCCAGCTTCATGGTACACTGTATTCGTGTCATTTTTGCTCTATTTATATCGAGATTCCCAACTGTCCAGATGTTTCTCGTGTGCTTCTATTATGTGTCATGCTCGAGACTCTTCTCCTGCCAGTTCAGACGGTTTTTTCGATTCTTTACTTTTGCTCCAAATATTAGTAGGAAAGTCTGCTTGTGTATGACGTCATAATAGAGTATAACAGTAATAGCACTTTTAGCTTATATTTGATTGGCGTTCATGTGCAGGGTTTAACTTTAGAAAAGAATTGAAAGGATGGTGGAAAAATACATTTCTTTCTAAAGGAAAAATAGAATAGAAGTACAAATAGAATACAGTATTTAAACAGAATAGAAGTACAAAGAGAAGTAATATTTTGAAGCACAATAGAAGTACAAATTTGCATAATCGCAAGAGGATCAATCGTTCCTGAGTGAAGATTAAGAAATATCATTTTTTCCCCCCTTCCTTTTAAACCAAATAAGTTCCGATTTTGACTGATTTTAGCGCTATAGAGTAGACAACAGCGTGTCAAGGAAAATCAGTGCCCAGGCCAATAACTCCAGAAATATTAGAGTTATCGTACATATTTTTATGCAGGTGTATCGAAAATCACACTGGCACTACACGATAAGACAATTTTAGGGGATTGATCCCCCTTTTTAAGTGGGGTACGTGGGGCTATAACACACCCAGTTAGAAATAGCGTTAAAAAGTTTATTATAAAGTTGTAGAACGTTGCAAAATTAGTACATACAACGCAGTTTTATCTCTTTAAAAAAATGGACCCCCCCCCTGAAAACTAATATGTACAATCTAACTCCCCCCCCCCCTGAAAACTAATATGTACAATCTAACTCTCCCCCCCCCTCCCCCCCCCCCAAAAAAAAACGAACATTTAGACGATGCAGCTGTATAAAATTTACATTATTCTATACAAAATGTTCACTTTTAGCGACGGTGTATGCTTACACACGTGTAGTAAGATGTCTCCTCCGTGCATTTTCCTATGTCTCAACGCGTCCATGCAGATTAATAAAACTTATCTTTTTAAAAATCGTTATTTAGATAATTATTTTCCATTTTTTGCGGGGGGGGGGCACAAATATTTAGTACTAATTTTACATCATTCTACAACTTTGTAATTGATTTTTTCTCCTATCTCTATCAAGTAGCTAGATAATTCCGCTTACCCCGCTAATAAAAGAGGGTCAGTCCCCCCCCCCCCCGGAAGTTGTCCTATACACTTGTATAAAAAACATACGTTAATCTTAATACTTCTCGAGTTATTTGTCCGATCCATGATACTGGTGTGTACATCTCTTAAGGAATCCCCCCATCCCCCACCTCTGATGATTTTTCTCGGAATTGAAACAAAAAAATTGCTTGTTATAAAGAATAAGATTCCGACGGCAAAATAAGAAACAAAATGAAACTTTCCAGTTTTTAAAATATGTTATAAAGTTTAAATATTTCAAGAGTTAATATGCAAAAATAAAGGAATAGTCTGACTTTTATTTTCCCTACATACAAAGCATAGGGGAAAATTTTGCGATGGGTAAAAAGATCGAATTTGAGTTTTCGACTGTTCATACGTTTTGAGCATTCCATAACTTCAATTGAACGTTTTTATGGTAACGTACGTGTGTGTGTGAGTCTGTGGACACGATATCTCAATAAATTGAGTGAATGGAATTAAAGTTGGTACGATTATCGCAATTCGTGAAGTATACTGCAACGTTATTGATTTCAAATGCGAATAAACATTCAAAAGGCCCGAATTTTCAAATGATTTTTTGGGGTAAAATCGGAAGAGCCTCCTCTTGTCGCCATGGGCGCCCATGCTCAAAATATTTTTATTTTTAGGAATTCTTTTAAGTTGGACCAAGTTGTCAAATGCAGAAGAAAGCTACACATACGATGCAATTTCAAATCTTTTTTCATTTCAAAAGTTATTTTGTGAGCGGCAAAATTCAATTTAATGAATATAAATTTTGAAAGAAAGAAAAATAAAATCGATTTGAATCTGTGGGGAAAGTTATGTACTGTATACGTCAGTTTTTACCTGTTTAGTTTGAAAAGAGGAGAAACAAAGGTTCCAAAAAGGAAGTAAAAAGATACCTTCAAATGGCCCCTCTTGTATTTCTGTTACCACGCCCGTCAGTTCAACAAGAGGAGTGGAAAGAAAAAAGATATAAGTGACCTTGTTGCCAACGCTAGGAATAAAAAGACCATAAAAAGCAAAGGTAAACGGACAACAAATGTGCTGGCATCCTCGAAATGGCTGTTAGATATTTTGAGTGGGAAAAAGTGGCATATATCTATAGCTTGGTATAAGAAGTGCCAATGCCAGTTTTTACTAAACCGAGAAACGTTTATTGAAATTTTTCTAGAAATATTTTTGTTTTCATGAAATAACTTCTTTTATTGGGAATATTTTATTATGTGTAATTTATTTTTACTTTCTCATACTATTGTATAGAGAAAGTATTATTTTCCCGAAAATTTTCGAATTCCAGATTTTGGCGGATAAGCACACTTTAAGACCTTCCAAAACCATTTCGAGCATTTTTGGAACAGAATAAATCAAGAATGAATACACCTATCGCTAATTTCATGCGTAGATACATTGTATGTAATACTTTATAGAACTTAAACTGTATAGAACATATAGTAATTCTTATGGTTAGAACTCAATTATTCGAATTTTAAGATTTTCATAGGATTATTCCGTATTGAAAACAGTTATTGCTGTGTAGTATATAACACGTTGTGGATGCTAATTGTAATAAATAGTTTATATTAAAACAAATAAACGAAATGCATCCAATTCACTGGCGTCAAAGCTGTTTCCAACTTAAAAAATCTGATGTGGGCAACACATGACTTTCCTTATATAATGTAATGAATTTACTACTTTTACAGTAAAAAAAAATATGTTTTTCCTATAGTAGATAGTAATATTCTTTCCAAGATATTGAATTTTCGACAATTAGTCGTCATTTTCATTGATTTAGTGTCATTTTTATCCATTTGGCGAGATTTTCGTTAATTTGGCAACATTTCAAAAAGTCGCTAAGTTGGCGACATTCTGCCAAATTCGTCGCCAAAATCTCGCCAAGCGTTATGGACGAAGAAATAAGTTATTCTTACAGCAGATAAATGACTATTGGCGCTCAAATACAAAAGTATTACTTAAAGTATCTTTTTTCATGAATGGAAAGAGCTAGACGAGAATGATGTCACCCAATTTATCGCATGGTATTACATATGAAAAGTGAATATGTTTCTCAATAGGAAATATATATTTTTTTTATTTTATATGAATTTTTGATAATTTTTTTGAAAAATGTATAATATCTCGAGAACGGTTCATGTTAGCATTCTAAAATTTATGTCAATCGTTTTCTAATAAAAAATTACATAAGAAATGTCTATTTGTGTAACTTTATTAGCGGTTTTGATTTTTTGACGATTTTTTCAAAATTTCATTCGAAAATTTCGGGGAGTTTTGAACATTCGATTGCGTATAAAAGCAATAGGCTTCCAGTGTTTACGGATTGTGATTTTTGTACCAAATTTTGTTCGAATCGGTCCATTCGTTCGTCAGTTATCGTCTCCACAGACTCACTGACACACATACTTTCACACATACACACACACACACACACATACTTTCACACACAGACATCACTTCAAAAATATTTGATTCGTGATCAGGGATGCTTGAAACGTGCTCTCCCGTCGAAAACTCGAATTCGAATTTTCGACCCCGTCACAATACTTTCCTTATACATTATGTATATAAGGAAAGTAAAAAGGAACTTTTACAGAAATTTTGTGAAACATTTAAAAAGAAATGTGGGTTAAAATGTGGTCTTAAAAAGTTACATTTTTTTTTTCTTCTCATTTTGTTATGTTAAACTGTTTCTACCTATCAAATTAACTTAAATTTTGCGGAAATCTAACTCGACAATTTTTAACTATAAGCAACTATAGCAGTTGGTTCCAATTATACCTTTCTCGTTAATGGCGTGTTAGCAAAAGAGGTAAACTGCCTCTTCTTTTCACAGGAAAAGGACTCAAAATCCATCAGAAATACTATTTAGATAACGCTTCGACGACTCACATATTCAAATAAGCCAGAAATGTGTTCCGGAATGATTTGTTTACTGTTCAGCACGTAAAGGAATCATCAGCATCGGCGCGGCAGTCTGACGTAAACCAAATAATCCAAGTTACATATCTGTAGAGGAGTGGACAGCATCAAGCCCCGATCTCAATCTCCTATTAGCGTATGGGGCTATATAAAAACTAAGTTGCAAAATCTAAGCCAGTAGACAAATTCCAAGAAATTTCTAAATATATGGAACGAAGTTCTGGATCACATAATGCGTGCTTTTCCCGACAAAATCGTCATCTGTATAGTTAGAGAGAATAGAAATTGTTAATTAATTATCGATTACCTGTCATTAACCTATTTAGAAAGGGTAATGCTTTCCTGAAACTACTGATACGTTTTGAAATGCAGTCATATGTTCCGTCACTTATTTCTGTGGGCACCCTTATGTATATATTAAGCATATTTGAAGTATATATTAAGCATATCTAGATATTAAGTAGATCAGCCAAATGTGTCCAATTCTACGGAGGGGCTGCCGACCTGTTGACCAACTTGAAAAAATAATGTAGGAATTTTTACGACACATTTTAGAAGAATAACTTGCGTATCAGAATTAATATATATATTAGGTTTTTCGAGTTACAGCTTCTCACTTTTCTTTCATTGGACTTTCAAACTATTATATATATATATATATATATAAAGACGGAAATGTGAATGTATGAGAAAGTCCAGTGGCGTGACTAACTCCACATATTTACTATTCAAATAACTTTGTATTAATAACTGCAGAGTCAATTTAATGAATAGTTCTTTTTCTTTCGCATCCTCTGTCTATTTTTTTTCAGCTCCAGTATATCCTCTAATTGCCCTTCCTGTGTTCGCGTATCTGAATCGCCGTTGCCGCTTCGTTAACCCTTCTGCATCATGTTTTCCTCTGTAGAAGCAACACACCACCGTCTCTTGGCCTCATTTGGCATCCCCTCCATTCAATAAACGGGTGCGGTTAGTAGAACTGCTTTAAAGAGCCGGACTTTTGTCTTTCATATTCCTCTTTTGTTTCTTCGAAGACAAGCATTACGTTCACTAATATCACTAGTGTGATTAGTTTGCAGAACAGAAGCAAATGTTTAATGTTTTAAAAGGGGTACATACACATGGGAAGGTTTTTTTTTTTAGCTTAGATTACAGAAGACTGATGATAAACGATTAAAAATATATACAGGGTGTCCCAAAAAAATTGAAACGCGCTTTAATTCTTTACCTGTTGGAGATAAGTAGGCAATGTAAATTGCAAAAATGTTGAAAGTAAGGTAGGAAATAAGACTACGTTAATGAAATAGTCCACCCATTCATTTTCAAAGAGTTACACTTTTTAAATTTTTATACGGCCTTCTTAGACAAATTTGGTCAATCAGAAAATTTGTATTTTTAATGCAACAAGATCATTAAAAAAAACCCACATATCTGTATCTTTAAAATTGAGCGAGTTATATTTAATTGAAAATTAGACATTGTGCATGGGGACCCTATATCAAATTAGAAATGTAAATTTGTGACATATCACAAAAAAGAAAAAAAAACTGGATAATAATACATAGGACACCCAACCGCGTAGTGAGTACCACTGCTTTATGTGATCTCTGTCTGCGTACTGTTTTATTTAGATGCATTTGTGATAAAAAATTTTGACACATATTAAAGTATTTTTTATCTAAACAATTTCTATCGTCAATTTGTTTAGGATCTCTATTTTCACTGATGAAACAGTTACTTCGAACTTTGGAAAAGTTACTTCGAACAGGATACTATCATGCATGCATTAAGAGAGAGAGAGAGAGAAGGTGCACAGATTAGAAGTTGCACTTTGACGTAATGCAATTTCAAGGAGGAGAATATATGTCCACTTTAAATATAGAAGAAAATATCCTGGTCTCGGTAACTTAATTGATATATCGTCGTCTGTCCAGCCGGAGATAAGTGGTTCAATTACCGATGTGGTGGTTCAATATGACCGATTCTCGTTGAGATGTGACTTTTTAAGACCTAGCTCGACTTGCAATCATGAGCAGTTTGAGCTCGATCTTTTATAAAGTTTATGCTGGGTAAAAAAGCTGATTTGGTGAGATATCGGACATACAAAATTGTGGCGTTTAGCAAATTTTTTTACCTCCTCTGTAGTTAACAACAATCTCTTATAAAATGGTCCATGATCACGAAATTTAAGTTTCTATCGTTTTAGTGAAAAATAGCCGCTATACAATTTTGTGTTTGTGACACTATTATCCCACCTCAGGGGTGGGGGAGGGGGTGGACAAGTTAACCTCCCCTAATGTGAGCTAAACAGACAAATGCTATTTGCTGCGCAAACAGGAGTACGATTTCATTTGCCGCCTTGCAGCGAGTTACTATAAACATGACAAATTGGTCATCCGCAGCGACGATCCCACGTAATTTTCGTGGGAGTGTGTACTTCTGAATATTGCCGACTGCAAATTGAAATTTTCCGACTCATTTTGCTAATAATTAGTATTAAACTAATTATAATAAACGAATACATAAAAAATAGGAAAAAATTCATTATATCCTCAAATTCGTTATAAGAAAGGACACGAGCGGATAGGCACGGTGTTTGTTCTCTTCACAAATTTTGGCTCATTCGTTTCTGGCAGTGGCTGCCAACAGATTTTTTAAAAGGAGGATCCCAACATTCGACTTTGTTCCCCGTAGAGCTAATGTTATTTTTCAGTACACAAGGGAAGCACCATGATCCACCATCCTAAATCCCCTCCTGATTTCTGGTTACAATTTTATGCTGAACAGAGAAAGAAATTACCCCTAAAATTAAAGATACAGTTTCGTCACTATAATTCGTCAAAATGCCAAATTTCAAATTCATTTTTCTCGAAAACAACAAGAAATGAGAAACAGTTGATGCTGTTAATGAAAGATTTGACCTCGTGTATAAAACGGCATACCAAATGTCCCACAAGACTCTAAAGGGGTGGGAGTGTGGGGGGGGGGGGGGTCAAATCCTTCTGGGATTGGTTCTTAAGTACATGAACGGGTTTTTTAAATGAGTTAATGTTGTAGCCATATCATAACCCTTAATAAGCTTTATTATCGTACCAAGTTTGCAGAAAATCGATTGGCCATAAGTAGAGAAATCAGCATCTGTATATCTTGCATTATTATATAATACTAGCTACTAGTTTAACATTTGGAAGGCTCCCTCTAAAAGATAACAAATGCTAAATGTTCTAAATTTACTTTTCACGTAAATTCTTCGACGTTTCAGTGTTTCCCACCTCCTTACAGCAGAATTGAGTTCAATGCTGTCAACAAAATCTTCACTATTCAGTAATAGCATAGCGTCTAATCTGCCATCAGGCATTTTGGAACGTAAATACGTTTTAGTAGTTAGAAAGATTTCATGTTCGGTATTTTTAAAATTGAATCCAGAAACCCTAGATCCGATGCATGCGTTTCATTCTAGTGACGGTTCGCACTTTATTTTGTCTTCAAATCTCGTCTAATAAATACGAATTTTAGGATAAATTCTTCATGTCCGATTTTACCTGGATCCAAAGTTTTCACACAGCGACCATTTATCACTTTGTAATTCCTAATTACAAAGGTTGAATAGAATAGTGTTTGCACGTTCCCGAAGTAGTGTTCCTGTTTCAATGTGTTATGATTGTAGTTTGATATTTGCATAGTTTTAGAATAATTGTCGACTTTCTTTTCTTTGTTAAGTGAATTGAAATAAAGGAAAAACAATGCGGTTTTTTTTCGTACGTAAAATTGTTCAACCCATCAAACAAAAGATCAAATATTGTTTTTAACCAACAAATATTGTTTTTGTTTATTGTGACGCACTCCTTATACCCCCCCCCCCCATAGGATCGTCCCTAGTCATACGCATGCGCAATCCAGCTCTACTATTTGATGTATTTATTCCATTTAGACATCAGCTGCAGTTAATGTCTTGGGAGGGCTCAAATACTTAAATTTGAAATTCATGATCTACTCGAAGCAACTTGGAATGTCTTTTATTTAATTTTCCCCCTCAAAACCTTTATGTTCTTTTGGAGTCCATGTCTTGCCGTGTCTGTTCCATTCCGGATACTCCTCGTTTTGGAATAACCATTTGCTCTATCTCTAACAAAAGCAAATGGTTAGCTTTGTTACGTAAATGGCCAAATTTCCTTAAAAAAGTTTAATAGCATTTGTTCCCTCTTTTAAAAGTATTGTAGCCTGAATCTCATTTCTTTTGAAATCCTTCGAGCATGAGCTATAAAGGTTCATGCATGATTCATGGAAGCTTGCATCCTCTCCAAAAATCTTCACAGAATGTTATTCTGGACAAAACGGTACGCAGACGATTTTTCTAACGAACGAATTTTCTTTTGAATCTTTTGCCTTAGAACTAACTCTTTTATGCAAATGTTTAGGAAAATGGAATTTTACATTATTTCAAGAAAAATGTTACTATGCATTTGTTCTGCTAACTGTACACAAAATATTTTTGTTCCGCGATTATTTAAAAAAGGCACTTTTTATGTGCAGCTGGGGAAAATTTAAATGTTTAAAACTCGGAAAACTTAAGTATGTGCGGACAAAGTGCCATGCGCAGTAAACAATATCTCTTCAATTGTTTAGTTCTCTGAGAAAATCGCTTGCGCATAATAATGAGTGGATATAGACTACGTTACATGCGTGCTTTATTAAATATTATCAGAAACAAACGTTGCCGAAAATACACACAGATTCCAATGAAATATTTGTTATTTTAAATTTTTTTTGTTATTTTCACCAATGCATATTCATGTTATTTACGAAAACTACGCTTTTGCCATAAATACTGTACTCGGATTGCGCTCTGGAACGAACATCATCATTTTGAAATATCGGGCAATTGTGTATTTCTATCAGAGACAGGAAGTCACGATCTTTAAGTAGAATTGCACCGGGTAGTATTTCTGCTAATAAACAGAAAAGGAACAACACTTAGACCAAACTGCAGGGAATATAGGAAACCGATCAGAAAGGATCGGCGTTGCATGGTATTTTAAATCTATGTTCGGTCAAGAACGTTTAAACACACTCTGTAAATACATATAAATTAATGAAAAAATAATGTGTTCATATAAACTGAAACGAAATCATTATTGGTGATAAAGATCCTGTAGTGCTATATAATGCAGTGTTTTTAAAGGTGTGTTTCGCGACGTGGTAATTCGTTGAAGACCTAGACACCATCCGACTCATTCGAAGATTTGACCAGCAGTTTGGACGGCCGGACGTGATAGTTCGTGTAAATGTTCTTAAAAGTTAACGAAAGCACGCAAAATTTGGATGAATAATTTGGACCATAATGGACTTTCCTCATTTTGAGGTTCCGCCATCAAATGAAATTTCAAAAAGGATTTCGCGACTATAGAAGTTTAAAAAACACTGCTCTATTGTATAGCACTTCTCCTTGTGGGGATCTGGTTGGTCTCTGTTGTATAGCACTTCTCCAGATTATGATCCGAGATCAACCAGAAAGATCATACCAATTCATGTATTTAAGATTTTTCCGTTAATCTTTCAGACAAATGTGCAAATCCCCCCCCCCCCCCCTCCTAACGTACTCTTTTTTTTTTTTTTTTTACAAAATTTTCTCTTTAAGGGAAATCTAGGGGAGGTGGTCATTGCAGAAAAGTTAAGAACCTTATAACGTGTAATTTATGGAGATATTTGCGAGGCACTCCAAAATAGGCGTCATCATCTGAAAAAAAAAGCCAATTTTATTTAGAGATAATTTGTACTGATTTATAATATAATCAAATTCGACTAGATTTGCTTCAAATATTCCTCTGACGAATGTATAGAACAGTGCAGTTTTGATTAATATAAATAATTAAAAGTTCGTAGAATAAACTACGATATTTATATTACTTTCTAAAGCTATTCAAACTACTTTCCTTGCAAGACAGTTAGATACCATTGTTTCAACCGTATTCGCTTTTCTATACATATACCGTGTATTCTTCTGTTACCTTACACATGTTTTTGAAGCAAGATTTTCTAATAGTGCAGAATGTTCTGACAGCTGCTTCTTTAATATTTAGCCAGCTTGTCACTGATGTAGCAAACTTCGTTATTTTTCGCCATAATTTTGATGTTTTTCACATGATTTAAAATACAGTTTGGTTCTCAGTAACTGAGATTTAAAACTCGCACATGTGGGCGGTAAATGCATCCAAGGCGTAGTTATAAAGCACGCATGGTTAACCTTTTTAAATTTCTCATCATTTTTACTTTCCTTATACACATAGTATAATGTATAAGGAAATTATTGTGACGGGGTCGAAAATTCGAATTCGAGTTTTCGACGGGAGAGCACGTTTCAAGCATCCCTGATCAGGAATCGAACATTTTTGAATTAATGTCTGTGTGTGTGTGTGTGTGTGCGCGCGCGCCTATGGAGACGATATCTCACGAATGAATGTAACGATTCGAATGAAATTTGGTACAAAAATTCCAATCCGTGAATACTGGAAGCCTATTTTTTTAAACACAATCGAATGTTCAGAACCCCCCACTAAATTTTCGAGTGAAATTTTGAAAAAGTCATCAAAAAATCAAAACCTGTAATAAAGTTACGCAAATAGTAATTCCTTATGTAAGTTTTCCTTAGAAAACGATTGACATAAATGTTAGAACGCTAGCATGAACCGTTCTCGAGATATTGCACATTTTTTTAAAAAAATGTATCAAAAATCACATAAAACAAAAAGAAAATATTATCTATTGTGAAATATGTTTACTTTTCATATGTAATATCATGCGATACATTTGGTGATATCATTCTCGTGGGTCTAGCTCGTTCCATTCACAAGAAAAAGCACTTTGGGTAATACTTTTGTATTTGAACGCCAATAGCCATTTATCTGCTATAAGAGTAACTTATTTCTCCGTGCATAACGCTTGGCGACGAATTTGGTGGAATGTCGCCAACTTGATGGCTTTTTTAAATGTTGCCAAATTAACAAAAAAACTCGTAAATGGATAAAAATGACGCTAAATCAATAAAAATGACGACTCATTGACGAAAATTCAGTATCTTGGAAAGAATATAAGTATCTACTATAGGAATGACTTTTTTTTTTTTTACTGTAAAAGTATTACATTCATTGCATTATATAAGGAAAGTCATGTGCTGCCCCCATCAGACTTTTTATTATTTATCTATCATTGTGAGTTCATCACATCGAACAATCATTTGCATAAATTGGGATGAGCGCTAGAAAATTTAAATTGCACTGTACTGATAAAATTTTATACTCTTATTTTTATTATTATTATTATTATTTTTTCAAATATTATGTGAAAATCTTGGAATATAGTAATTATTGTTATTATTATTATTATTATTTTTATTATTATTATTTTCCAAATGTTATGTGTTTTCACATTATGTGAAAAACTAAATATTATATAATTTTCTGGATTAGAACTTCATTTATTCAAATTTTAAGATTTTCATAGCATTATACTCGTATCTTATCAAAACAATGATAATTCCCTGAACGATTTTGGTAGTATTCGGTAAGTATATCGAGGAGGGAGGGATAATTTGGCGTATGTTATGGATTGTAATGATGTCAAAATATTTACACAGATAAATGAAATGTATCCATTAGCGTTAATATTGCCTATTTGAGGAAAAAAAAAATTAAAGAATTTTTGCGAAATATTTTAAAAGAATAATTTGAGAACCAATCGGAAAAATATGCATTTTTTTTTATTTTCTTACATACATAGCATAATGGATGGGGAGAGTATTGGGACGGGCTCGAAAATTTGAATTCGGATTTTCGAAGGAAGATTACATTTCTAGCATTCATGAATACGCTCAAGCACTCCTGTATAGTTTTCTAGAGACTATTTTTCGTTTTTCGAGTTTGTAATGCTTATATCTGAAAAAAGTGCTAGCTATGAACAAAAGCAAGTAATTTGTAATCCTTTGAGAACCAGCCCTACAAGGTTATATAATTGGATTTCATATAGGGTTCTTAGTTTCCAAAGTGGTTATAATTTAAATATTTTAATATTTTATCTGGCAGGACGTTATTCACCCAAAACCACTTTGGCTCTATCGGACTCGAACCACCACCGTTTTTTTCTACAAATTTTGAGCAGCAAAATGATCAGCACTTCTTCTATCCTTCTATATATTAAAATTATCACAAATTTTTAATGTATAGGGAAATTAATTATGGGCTCTCGCATCAGATTTCTATTCTGCCTTTTATCATAATGGAAAAAATATATAAAAATTTTCTTTTTAAATTCGTCGTGCCATGCATCGCTTTTAAGAATCTTCAGTGAAATCTATATTACCGAGAATATTCAAAACTAGTAAACGAAAATGGTATTTCCTCCAAAGTAAAAACATTGGATTTCAAGTATTACGGAATTCTCCAGAAGAAATTCTACTTTTAAAGTTTTTTTTGTTTTGGAAATTCTATACGCAACCTGACAAATAGCACCTTACATGGTAGTTTCAACATTTCTTGTTCTCCTTTTGGCGGCCGGTTTCTTAGCAACGATTGTCATAGAAACCGAATTTGCGTGACTTGCTTTGGAAAGAGTTTGTTCGGAGTTCGTTCACATGAGATATTTCTGTTGGGCTATTAGTTGTCATTGTATAGGGTAGTCTTTAAATCGTCGATTATTATTTTTTTTTTTTTACTTTCCCTACATACTATTGTTACTACGTATCCTCTGGAATCGTGGGTGTACTCTCAGAATACAAGAATGAGTCCAAATTTCTAGATAACTAACACGTTTATTCACAAGCACAGCGTAAACAGAGACAATATACAGTAAAACAGCACGTAAATGCTCTACTAATTTCACAAAACAACAGATACTATCCTCGTAACATCGACGTATTTCATTTCACAAAACAGCAGTTGCTATTCTCAAAACATTGACGAATGTCGCTGTCCAATGTAGTTCGTATCACGTCACCTGCTTTCCAACTCAGTTATGACTCCTTTTACAGACTCTCTATAAAAACTTCTAGAAATCTCTCATATCCTGTATAATATTGGTTATTTCGAGGTGTTTCTGGAAGCGTCGGAAAGTTGCAAAATGTCGCCAAATTGGTGATAAATCGCCAAATCTAGCAACCCCTTTATGAATTTCAGAATAAGGCAACCCTAACGTCACGTCATAGAAAAGGTTGTCTAACGGGGGCGCTTCTCCGTATGGTTTTCAAAAGAGACTCCAGTGAGAACATTTTACACTTTCATTATTGTATACAGTGGCGTAACTAGTATTAAGAGCGGTTAAGTGACGCTTAAGGACCCAAGAAACACAGGGGCGCAGAGCGACTCGGGATATTTGCGGCGTCCAAAAAGAAAAAAATAATCCTCAAAAAATTTTTTTAAATAAAAGTATTTTATGCGTATTAAGTTATTTATTACTAATTAAACTGAATTTTATCATATATCTGAAAACAATTTTACACAAAATATCCAGGGCGCGGTAGCCCAGTGGTTAGCGCTCTGGAGTTGCACTCGGTAGGCCCGCGTTCGATTCCAGCGGCTGGCAAAACTGCCGCCGTGTTCATGCGGAGTACGATCACGTTAAACATGTGGGTCCGTAAGTCCCTCCGAGAGGTTGGTGGTAGGGGAAGGAGGGTACGGTCTCTGTGGATGCATCCCCCACTGGGTTCCGGTCTAAATTGGGTGGCACTTCCCGACCATCCAAACAGTTACCTTACACCTTTCTGGTAGGTCGGACGGTCTGGGTCTCAACAACAACAACACAAAATATCCATTATTTGTTAAATATAAATAGAAATGTTTCTTAAAGTTTGAAAAACGCGGGCCCTATCAAGCGAGAGCCAGGAATAGGCCAAACAGGTGAGCATGCGTTTAACGATTATTTCACGGCGTAATTGATATTTCACTGAAAAGCGGGGAATAGTGCACGAAGTGTAAATGGTTTAACCCGTGGATGACAAATTTCAAGTAAAACTAGTGGAGCTTCAAAAAGAAGAGCAAAAACGAAAGAAGGGGAAATTAAGTAAGTACCAAAAAATTGAACATTTTTCACTTATAAAAATGGTCCCCAATAAAAGTATTTTCTTAAATGCTTTTACGTGTCAAAAAACTAAAGTTTGAGGGAGCCAAAATTTTGGGTTCTCTCCTATTTACCTCCTCTCAAAATAAAGCCATTTTCTTAAATGTTTTTACTTTGGGGGTTTCAAAAGAGATTGAGCAAGACTTAAACACGAACTGCTTAAAATTTAAGATTTTCATAGCAATATTTTCTATGCGAATAACAATGATAATAGTATAATCAATGCGGGGAACTAACTGATAACTGAGAAATTATTGTAATTCTAAACTTTTAGAGCTTTGTTAACGGTGAACGGGGTTAAAACAAAGCTTTCTGTGTTCCATTCTTACTGAATTATAAGTAAATACCTCTACCAGAAAAATTCTAAAATCCTTTCTTTAAAATATTTTGTGCTCACTGATCACTTCATCGTCTGCCCTATGCCAATGAGCGGTAATGACCACGGAATCATGGTCCACAGGTGGTGAGGAAAAATCAGTTGAGCACTTTCTTGGTTCAGGAAACTGATATTTGAAATTTGCCATGGATGACAAAAGATATTAAAATAGTATGTATTAACACAAATCAGCCTATGTATCCAATCAATCCGTTGACTGACCTGTTAGGCTAATACCATTATTTATTTATTTTTTAAGAATTGGGGATATTTTATAAGGACAACTTTCATACCAAAGCTAAAGAAAAGATAAATCTGTTTTCTTTCCGATACTGCTTGTGGTAATGTATTCCAGTATTTTACTGTAAATCAAGTTATACTGTAAATCAAGGTATATACTGTAAATCAAGGTTGGTGGTAGGGAAAGGAGGATGCATTCCCTGTGGATGCCGCTCCCACTGGATTCCGGTTTAAATTGAGTGGCACTTCCCGGCTGTCCATACAGATACCTTACACCTTCGGGTAGGTCGGACGGTCTGGGTCGAAGAAAAAGAAGAAGCCCTCCTTCTCTGCTTATGCTACTGTTCCGATAATCTCTAGCCCTAAGGTGCCTGAATATAATTATATTCAAGAGCCTTCCTTACCTGGACCTAGAAGTTGCAAACATAGACGCAGCATCCGCTGTACAGTAAAGAATAATAATACCAAATTTAAAAAGAGAATTGATCAAAAACTGCGGTTTTCTGTATGGACTTTCAATTTAAAATGTACATTTTAAGTAATTAGTTAGTTTTGAGTAGCTCCTGTTACAAATAATTTCCTTCCTACTATTTAGAAATTGTGGAGCTTCCAATCCCTGAAGAGTAAGTAGAAAGCCTTGATATTGGTCATCAAGGTTTTCTATTGAAGAGAAATTCTAACAAAACTATTTTAGTGCTGCCATCTATTGTTACAATTTGGCGATTATATTAATAATGTATAATTTTAGTCGAAAGTATTTTTTTTTACAGAAAATAGAGTTCCTTAAAAAAAAAATGTAATAATTATTGACGAACAAAAATGAATTTAAATTAACAGAATAAATTTCGTTTCCCAAAATTTATTTTCTCATATAGTACGCAAAATATTTGTGTTTTCAGATATTTTCGAATTCGTTATTTTGGGCAATAATACACGTTTTAAAACATCTTGCATACGTTTCAACCACTTTTAGACTGATGTTCATCTCTCCCCCTCAATGGCATGATGTGACGTAGTTAGTGAAGGTGCCTAACTGTTGAATGGGGCTCCTCCAGATATCTATATATATAAAGAAGAAAAGTATGTATGTATGTATGATCCAACATCACGAGAAAACGGCTGAACCGAATTTGATGAAATTTGGTGGGTAGTCTTGAAATAACCTCACTTAAAATTTAGTCTATGTTTCGAGTTTCTACAACCAGGCGTTCTCGAGATATTAGTGAAAAACGAAACTTTCGTTTGTCTCATAATTACGGGAGAACAGCTGCACCGAATTTAATGAAATTTTGTGGGTAGCTTTGAAATATCCCTCCATAAATTTAGCCCAAGTTTCGAGTTTCTAAGACCAGGGGTTGTGATATTAATGGAAAACGAATCTTTTTCCTAGGAGTTTTACTCTCTAACTCCATGATTTCCAATGAAAAAGGTTGGACATCGTTGGTTTAAAACGTAAAAGTCAATTAAATCTCAGTTTTGTTGGGGGTAAATTGAATGTATTAGTCATTTTTGAATATCGCAGGTTTGAAATATGAATTTAAAAGGGAAACTCTATTACCATGGTTTATTTTTCACAGGCTTACCCAACAACGAAAAGTATTAAGAAATCAAAATGGTTACTTAATTATCAACATTTTGTGAGGATTAATGATTATTTTATTATCAGCATTTTATATCATGACAAGTCATTTGACTCTGCAGTGGACACCGATGATGCCGTTAATTACCCGCTGGAATTTCTGAACTACCTTGAGCCACCTGGAATGCCTTCTCATATCTTGAAGTTAAAGAAAGGATCACCAATAATGCTTCTGCGGAATCTAGACCCACCAAAATTATGCAATGGAACACGACTCTGTGTCAAAAATATTTTACCAAATGTCATAGAAGAGGAGAGGACGTATTCATACCTCGCATACCGTTTATACCAACCGACCTACCATTTAGCTTCAAACGAGTCCAGTTCCCAGTTAGATTGGCATTTGCCATGACCGTCAACAAAGCTGAAGGACAAACCCTTAAGTTTGCAGGCAGGAATTTAGAAAGTTCTTGCTTCTTTCATGGCCAATTGTATGTGGCATGCTCAAGAGTAGGAACTTCACAAAATTTGTATGTTTTAGCTCTGGGAGGAAAATTAAAAAAATGTGGTTTACAAGCAAGCATTGCGGTAAAACCTAACATATCAGGATAATGTCATTTAATTTGTTAACATTTGCATTGTAGCTTAGCGTTTAAGAGTCATTTTAGTTTTCCTTTCAAACTGTACATATTTCAAACTGTACAAATTGACTGTACATCAATTGTGGTCACCTAATAATCACATTCCGAGACGCTGCCCGGAGGGCGTACCGGAAGCAGCTATGACTTATATAATGCAATGATTTTTTTTTCTTACATAATGCAATGAATTTACTTCTTTCACAGTGAAAAAACAATGTATAAGATTTACGGCCCTATATGTTCCGGCGTAATTTTTATCAGAGTTTTGCGTCTTAAATCCCGAGCAACGCCATGTAATCGCTGCTAGTTTATGTTTATAGAAAGATCAAATTAAATCGTTTCTATTTGCATTAAAAAGAATACTGTTGCAATCAATATATTGAATAAATAAATCTTATTCTAAAAAAATTCAATTAGTATTGATGCTTGCTTATAACAAAACGTTGTGAACTTTCTTGTAAGTTTCGAATGAAGATGGTCGAAAACTCAGATCGTCCTAAGACACGAGCAGCCGTTTGGACGGCCTGGAAAAGAGTGACGATGGTGTAAAACAGATATCTGTTTTAAATACATAAATCCTCCCATATTTCCTAGTTAATAGACTTTAATATGTAAGAAATACAGTAGACTTTTGATTATCTGGTAGTTGTGAAAATTGACCCGGATAAACTCCTCCGAAAAGGGCACTCTAGTTTAAATTTACAGTTTAGTGCGATACGCCCATCTGCTTTGCTAAAAAAAATTAACAAGAGTGTGGCTAAACTCGACTTCTTCATACCAGAATCTATTTTTAGTAGCTTTTTTAAAATTTTAAAAGAAAATTTTTGAAAAATCGGTATTATGGAGCCAAATGATTACAATTATAGCGTGTTACACTTCAATTTATAGGGCTTGAAAAAAATATTTTGATTGATGCTATACTTGACAATGTATCTCCCGGGGGGGGGGGGGGCGAGTAACTTGCCCCCCTTCCCCCCTCCCTCCCAAAATGACTAATGTCATATTCAAGAGCCTTCCTTACCTGGACCTAGAAGTTGCAAACATAGGCGCAGCATCCGCTGTACAGTAAAGAATAATAATACCAAATTTAAAAAGAGAATTGATCAAAAACTGCGATTTTCTGTATGGACTTTCAATTTCAAATGTACATTTTAAGTAATTAGTTAGTTTTGAGTAGCTCCTGTTACAAATAATTTCCTTCCTACTCGAATTTAAAAAAAATTCTATCTAGTTCTATATTTTATAAAGCCGGATATAAAGTTTCGGGAAAATCCATTAATATTTGTGGACCATAGAGAGACAAACGGACATCACTCATAAAATAGTCAAAACGTGTTCAGGAGGTCTTAAAACATATATTGACATCAAACTATCGAAATCGAAAATTGTCATGAAAACAATGCTTTCTCAACACTACGTGTGAGAAAGTAATAATACACTGATTAATTGCATCCAAACACAAATAACGATGAGTCATTATTTTTTGTCGCAAATGGATATCACACCTTTTGTTGAATAAAATGCAATGTCACCCGTTTTATTTTCTGTTATTATATACAATCGAATGCAAAATTATGTTTACCTTTCACATTCAATATTTCATTCAAGCATTCAGTTTTATTGGCTTGCACTGGTTGCTAGCTAGTTGTATCGTAGTGTGTAGGGTAGACCTTTAATTAAAATTGTATCAAATAATGTTTAGCAATGGTACTAAAGTTAATATTTCATTCAAGCATTCAGTTTTATTGGCTTGCACTGGTTGCTAGCTAGTTGTATCGTAGTGTGTAGGGTAGACCTTTAATTGAAATTGTATCAAATAATGTTTAGAAATGGTATTAAAGTTATTTTTTACCATTTCGGTTGATCTACAACTTGATGAATGTGTGATTTGAGAGCCTGCTGTACATTAGGTAAACAGTGTTTAATTTTCTATTGTATAACTCAAAACATATAATAATATATTAAATATTTTGATATGATCTGTTTGATTTAAACTTTTCTCGCTCTCTTTTTTTCAGGTTATAGTCATACCTCACTCTCACAATGATCCTGGCTGGCTCAAGACATTTGATGGCTATTTTATGGCGTACACTGCACACATTCTTAATAATATGGTTGAAAAACTTTCTAAATACAAAGACATGACGTTTGTCTGGTCTGAAATATCCTTTTTCTCCAGATGGTGGATTAGGTAATATTACAGTTAATTGTATATAGCTTTGTATTGGAAACCATGGGTAATATTAGCATGAATGTGGAACCTCAGTTTAAAAGAAAAAATATCCTATAAAGTTCGGTAAATGAATAGGATTTCATCTAGGGTCATATCTATGGCCACAGAATTTGCTTATAGGAAGCGTTTCCAAAGCTAGGAAGCACACTCCTAGTGCAGCGATTGACATCTGCGGTCCATTTGATCCTTCTTTAGGATAGACTGCACTAGCAGCAAGAAAACTTGCTATGTGATGCAATTTTGCAAATTTCTCTGATGTTTGGTCAGACCATATATATTGTGAGTATCCTTCCTACAAACATTTATCACAGGTCCAATTTCCGTATTTGATTTTTTCTCCTTAGTAAATTTTTCATGTCTCCCCCTCTCTTAAAAATAGAAATGTGAAGGTCCGGACCCTCCTACTTGGAAGGAATCCGTCCCCCCAATAGTCGGCCCTGGTCAGAGAATCCATGCTGTTAGCTCATAAAGATGACGTTCAAACTACAATGGCCAAGCTCATAGTTACAGATCCTTGCCTATAACCATGAATTTAGCCATAGCCGTTTCGTATAGCTCAATTTTTATATTTAAAGTTTGCTGGGTGGCTTGACTAATGTCATCAGTCAACAAAGGTTCGTGAAAGGACGGCTTTTCCCATGTTGTTAATGCAGTTATTGTCTTTTCTGTGTGAAGTGTGCTAGAAAAGTGCAAAATTAGTATTTGAATGCTGATTGAAGATGTTTTTATGCATTCTTTATAAAACATTTTGTTTGAATTCTTTATCCTATTTTCATGTTGGCAATAGCTCAGTGGTGCTGATGAATGGATGACTTTAGTGATAACATCATAGTTGCTAGGAGCCATTTATAAACAACCGGTTGCTAAGAAGTGATTACATCGAGATACTTGTTCTTAATAGTATAATACTTTAAAGAAAACTTGAGCAACGTATATACAGTAGCGTCCCGAGATACTTTGAGGCTCCAAGCTATCCATAAATGCAGTAAAACGTCACAAATCCGAAAATCGGTCATCCAAAATATCGACCATACGATAATTTATTTATGTTGCTCTTACAAGTTCAAAAATAAGTACGAATTCATTACGTTAGTCTATTCACTTTAGTCTTTGACATAGAATTTTGCCCCCACCCCCGGGTTAACAATACTTTAACATACATAAACCAAATACATAAACAAAAGCCCTTAAGGGCCTTTGTTTATGTATTTGGGCCTTTAAGGGCCTTTGTTTATGTATTTGGGCCTTTAAGGGCCTTTGTTTATGTATTTGGGCCTTTAAGGGCCTTTGGGGGATAGATAGATAAATATTTATAAATAAGATAGATAGATAAGGCCCTTAAATATTTATCTATCTATCTATCTTAATCCCTTATTTATCTATCTATTTTAATTTTTTTCGATGAAGTTTTCAAATATAATAAATTAATGTAGTATTGTGATAAATTTAAAAATATTACGGAGAATATATATCATTTTAGAGACGTTTAAATAAAATTGCATTAGTTGGAAAGTGTTTCATAATCAATGCATGATTGATCTTTCTTCTTGTAGATATATATGTGTGTAATTAAAGCCAAAATGATTAAGCGTTTCTAATTGATTTCGAGATGCCTTTAATGAGAAATGAAGTTAATAATGCACATAGTTTGTTATTGTAGAAGCGCGTGGAGTGCCAATGAATCTATTGATAAAGCTACTGAATGAGAAATGAAGCGGATAGATTTTGGCAAGTTGATGAAACATGTAGTTGGTTACATAAAATACTTTACAACATATATTTGTAAAACAAACGTTTACAACTATATTCAAAACCTATAATAGGATTTATGAAGTCTTATTCAGAGGAGTGAAATGCTTATTTGATGAATAGAACACAATTGTGTTCTATTCATGTACTTTATGCAATTATGTATTCATGCATTTTATGCATTATGTATGTATTCATACATTTTATGCATTATGTATGTATTCATACATTTTATGCATTATGTATGTATTCATACATTTTATACAAGCATGAATAGAACACAATTGTGTTCTATTCATACATTTTATTACCTATTTGCCCTGTTTGTTAAATGTTTGTCCTCTTTTACTATAATCTAAAAGTATTTGTTATTATTTTGTGGATGTATATAGTTATTTTACTGTATTTAGAGATATATTGTACCGAGCTGTAGCAGTTTGAAATTAAAATCCGATCCTATTTTCTTTCCTCTGTAGCTTGAAAAACCGTCCACATCTTCGAGATCTGGTGCGGCAGTTTCTACGTAATGGTCAGCTCGAAATCCTTACTGGCGGGTGGGTCATGACAGATGAAGCTGCTGCTCACTATTATGCGATTGTGGATCAATTAGTTGAAGGACATCAGTGGATGAAAACTAATTTAGGAATTGCTCCTCATACTGGTTGGTCAGTGGATTCATTTGGCCATTCGTCAACTGTTCCATACATTTTAAGAGCTTCTGGGATGAAGAATATCGCCATACAACGAACACATTATGCTTGGAAAGCATATCTTGCAGAAAGGCGTCAGTTAAATTTTTGGTGGCGACAAGAGTTTGACAACTTTGCACCTAATAATCATACTGGTGATGTAATGTGCCAAATGATGCCATTTGATTTGTATAGTATTAAACATTCCTGTGGTCCTGATCCTGATGTTTGCTTACAGTTTGATTTTCGACGTATACCTGGAGAATACTCAGAAAGTCGTGCCACTCCTGTGACACCAGAGAAAGTTGCTGAAAAAGCAGAAATGCTCTTAGGTCAGTATGGCAGAACTGGATCTCTGTTTCCTCATAATGTTGTTCTTATTCCTTTGGGTGATGACTTTCGTTATAATCATGAAGAAGAGTGGGACCAACAATATGAGAATTATGCAAAATTAATGGAATATATCAACTCTAAAGAAGAATGGAATGCTAATGTGAGGTTTGGTACATTAAAGGACTATTTCAATGAAGTTCACAAGAGAATGAATAGTTTAGGATATGAAAATATTCCCAGTCTTGTTGGAGACTTTCATGTATATGGTGATATTTATGGTGATGGGCATCCTTCATACTGGAGTGGATACTATACAACACGTCCGTATTGGAAGCAGCTGTGTCGAGATCTTCAGTATTGGCTACGGAGTGCGGAAATTATGTACTCTATATCTAGAGCATATGTTAATCAACATGACTTAGAACATTTATCAAAAAGATTAGATGAAGATTATAAATATTTGACTATGGCAAGAGATAGTTTAGGTTTATTTCAACATCATGATGCCATTACTGGTACCGCAAAAGAAGCCGTAATGGCTGATTATGGTATGCGACTCTACCGGGGTATTAAAGAGACCAAGGGAATTATAGCTCATGCAGCATTATATATGATTGCAGAAGAAGCTGTAAAACGATCTGTGGATTTAAGACCTGCTCATCCTTTAACATCTTTCTTGTATCCAGACACAGACCAAACTGATTTTGATAAATTGCCACATAAAGTACCACTAAGTATTCCTTCCCAAGGAAGGAAGGTTGTTCTATTTAATACCAAGGCACGGCAAGTTTTGGAGCCAGTGCGACTAAGGGTAAGGAGTGCCTTTGTTAAAGTTTTAAATCCAGATGGAGAAGAAGTGCCTATTCAAGTCAATCCAGCATGGAATGGTTCAGTTGAAATGCTGGGAGATGTCTATGAATTATTGTTCTTAGCAAATTTACCACCTTTGTCCCTGAATTCGTTCACAGTTATCTCAGCAGAAAAAGCCCCACGCCCACGATGTCAGGTAGCTATTACTCTTAATGATGCCTTCGCAAAACAGCCCCAAAATTCTATTTTTTCATTCCAAAGCCCTACTGATGTAGACATTGAGCTAACTACGCCATCTATGACAGCACGATTTTCCAAGCAAAATGGTTTACTTCAGAGCATAGGGTTAAAAGACTATGACATAATTAACAAAGTGGCATTAGTTCTCCAAGCATACAAATCTGAAGAATTTAGAAGTGGTGCTTATTTATTCCATCCATTGACTTCAGAACCAGTGCAAAATATATCTGGTCGATTTCCTATTATTAGAACTGTTCGAGGTCCAATATGTTCAGAAGTAACTGCTATTTACTCAAATGTTGTGGCAATTACCCAGAGGGTATATCATGTCTCAGGTCCATTATCAGAAGGTGTAGAATTAGAAGTTATAACAGATATTGCACGAATAAATGATGTTAATTTGGAACTATTTTTAAAGGTAAAAACTGATATAAAAAGCGGGGATATTTTTTATACTGATTCTAATGGTTTTCAAATGATTAAGCGCAAGACTTTAGGTTCCCTGCCAATAGAGGCTAATTATTATCCTGCAACATCGGCTGTATTTTTAGAAGATAGCCATTCACGACTGACCACACTCTTATCTCATGCTCATGGAGTAGCAAGTGTAAATTCAGGAACGGTGGAAGTTATGCTTGACCGTAGGCTTCGCGGAGATGATAATAGAGGTTTGGGAGAGGGTGTGATCGATAACAAGCGTACTATGGCTCAGTTTTGGATACTTTTGGAAGGAATTAAAGAGGAAATGATTCAAGAAGTTCCGACTTTATCACTCAGTTCTCATTTGTTGTCATCTGTAATGTCTCATCCTCCTGTAATTGTCGCCACTCACAGTTTCGAGCAAAGAAACTTGAAAGCCAAAATTGAATTTTTAGAGACACCCCTACCATGTAATATTGAGTTGCTGAATTTGCGAACATTGCCTGCAGAAGATGATTTTGATGTACCATCTAATAACAGTATCTTAATTTTACACAACAAAGGTGTTAGCTGTAAAGTTAAAAGCTTGGCTGATGGCCAGTGTTCTAGACAGCAAGACAGATTTAAGTTGCAATTCAAGAACGTTTTATTGTCTTCTATGCGTAAAACATCCCTTACTGGCATTCAGTTACAAGAAAATATTGAAAGCAACTCATTCGTGCAAATAGATACAATGCATTTGGCATCGTACAATTTAACTTTCAGAACGTAAAGTATTTATTTATTGCATCTCATCTAAGACTGGATTGGATTGGAGAATGTTAAGTTCCTTAAAAGACAGTTCACAAAGGGCAATATTAGGTACATTTACCAAAAGTATGGCATGGATGTTTCATGTGGAAATGTTCTATCCAATCCTACAGACATACATATGTACCTGCTCAAAAAACTAATGAAACTACAGTTATTTTGAAAGCTTGTTTTCTCTCTGGTATTGTCCATTCCATAAACTTTTCTTTTCTAACTGTATGTAAAAATATTTTATAGTTTGAGTTGTTTTAAATTACGTTTTTAGTCTGTGATAAAGAAAATATATTACATATTGTTTAAAGCTAAACTAATTATCTATGAAGTTGAAAAGGGGCAAGTTCAGATTTGGTTGCAACATGAAATGAAATGGAGAAACTGATAGTTGTGTAGAGTAAGAGTACTTTATATATGTAAATGCTTCACATGTAGCATTAGTAATGGGCTTCAAAAATATTGTAAATCAAAAATAAGATCAACCAAGGATTACTTTAGCAACAATACAATTATTGATGGCAACAGCTAATTTTGGCATTAAAAGAAAGCAGGCAACTAACTGTAGACAAGTGCATTGGCTTTTATAGGGTGTTTTTGTGAGCCAAACTAACAATCATGGTTAAGCCTCTGCATGAGCTAAAATTTGCCCAAGAAATGAAATTTTGGGGCATGAACCAACCCAAAGCTCATACATAGTTAAATGAGTATGTTCACTAGAAAATTAATTTCCAGCTTAAGCCCGGATTAAATTGAAATTATTATGCTCAGTATGAGCCCATATTAAATTGGAAAATTAGGGCTCAATTTAGGCTAAAAGTGATTTTACTATGGTTAAATCTGCGTTGAGTGCTACATTTGGTTGAGTTGTCTAGGATTTATTGTATTGTGTGATCCGGTGTGAATTTAGCCACAAAAATAGATGATTTAAAATTGATAAATGAGCACTCTCCATTTTTATTTTCAGCCAATAATTTACGTGATAAAAAAAATAAGACAAATGTTTGTAGCTCTAAAATGAAAGTAACAAATTGCATCTATGGGCACATTACAGTGTAAAAACAATGATTTTTATTTTAGTCTTACTTATTATGTAGCTACTCAGGAAGAGCTTATATATTGTAAATAGTTTTGTCATATTTTATTTAACTGTCTATAAATTTAGAAATACCAGTTTGCATAATTCTTTTTAACACAATCTCGCCTTGACTAAAATTTGTAAAGCAAACCATGTAAGAACTCGGTCCACTAGAAAGTTTGTGAGTTGAAGCTCGTCCTGACATTTCTCATCAGTAACCACAAAAAAGGGACCATTGTATATTTATTCTCTGTGTACACTAAGATAAAAAGTTAATAACTTCCAGAAATACTGGTAAAATTACTTTGCATGAGTCATCGATGTGTGTATATACTTATTTCAGAATTATGCACATGTCTACAAAGACACCTTTTTTTTTCATGTAATACTCGTATTTTTAATTGAAATTTTTATGAATCAGCTCCTGTCCACACATCATGAGTGGGCAGAAAAATAAAGGCGGCAAAATTACTTACTCATTAAAAGAATTTGCATATATTCTGATGAAATGCAAAAATCTGCAATACTATTTGTTAAGGGTTTTACTGTTTCTTGCTTAATTTCAAATACTTCAATTTATGTATACTGTATTACCTACAATTACAATTAATGAACATTATTTAATATAGCTACGTGGGACACAAATTTGACTGTCACAGACGTGGTCAAGCTTGCCAACAAGTAATTTTTTTCTAAGAATTGAATATGCAATATTGAGTGAATTCATTTGTTATTTTATAGTGGATTTGTATTTTTAAATGTTATATATATTTCAAATGTTTATTGAATATTGTTTTTTAAGTACAAACAAAAAGATGATTTTATTTATAAAAACAATAGTTTTTAACAGTATAAAAATGTGCAAGACATAAATAAATTGTATTATTTTAAAAAAATCATTAGAATGAATGTTTTGCATTAAAATAGTTGATTAGATTAGTTACATTGCATGAAAGCTAATTTAGTGTGCAATGTTTTTATACTTTAGTTAATGCTTGTGCAAGAATAGCTTTCTTTGAAAATGAGTTTTATGATTTCCCACCTGGGACAATTTCAGTTTTTAGTCTGCATCAGATTAAATTATTCATGTTATACATGACTGCATACTTAGTCATCACTTTTTTATAACTGTATAAAATGCCACTGCTGGTCATGTGGTCGATATTTATATATGCTAGATACTTAATAAGCTCTTTGAGCATGACTTAGCAGATTTAATATATGGAGAAATATATATGAAACAAAATATTTGCATAGAGCTGATAAACTTGTAGATTAAGTTATACTTGTATAATGCAATTTTTTGTGAATTACCAAGCTGAAATAAATAGATTTTTATACTGTGTTGCTTCTTTTGATTTAATTTGAAAGTACAGATATTATTTCTTATTTTATCAAAAGCCGTGTTCCCTTTAATCTTACGTGGGTCTTGATGTATTTGAGAGGGATCTTCTGTCAAAATTCAGGAATGCTCCCAGTTCTTCCACACTTTATATCCGGTTTTGTTATCAAAAAGTCTAGAACTAGATAGAATTTTTTTAATCCGAGCGAAAACTTTTATATATATTTTTTTAACATGGCAGAATAGGACGAAATTTGACATAGTCATGCATAAAAGGGTTTATTTATGGCTCAATCATTACTGTGAAAAATAGTCGTGATGCAAATTTTTTTGTTCATAAAGTCATTAGTACCCCCTTATGGGCAAATTACACCCCCATCCGGGGTACATTGTCATGTATGGTATCAAAAGATTTTTTCAAGGCCGTCAAGGTTAATACTTTATAGCTGTAATCATTTGTATCCACGATAGCGATTATTCAAATTCTTGTAAAATTAAAAAAAAAAATTTTTTTTTGATTATGAGAAAATAGTTACATAATTCTCCCACACTGCAGTTAATTATATCAGTTCGATCAAAGCAGGTGTGTTTTAAGCAAGACACTTCTGAGGTGCTTTGTGAGTGACTATGTCACATTACCTTGATTGTTTTGCTCTTATTACTTTCCTTATATACATAATGTATAAAGAAAGTATTGTGACGGGGTCGAAAATTCGAATTCGAGTTTTCGACGGGAGAGCACGTTTCAAGCATTCCTGATCACGAATCAAACATTTTTGAAGTGATGTGTGTGTATGTATGTCAGTGAGCCTGTGGAGACGATAACTGGCTTAAGCATTCCTGATCACGAATCAAACATTTTTGAAGTTATGTGTGTGTCAGTGAGTCTGTGGAGACGATAACTGACGAACGAATGGACCGATTCGAACGAAATTTGGTACAAAAATCACAATCCGTAAACACTGGAAGCCTATTGTTTTTAAAAGCAATCGAATGTTCAGAACCCCCCTAAATTTTCGAGTGAAATTTTGAAAAAATCGCCAAAAAAATCAAAACCGCTAATAAAGTTACGCAAATAGACATTTCTTGTGTAATTTTTCATTAGAAAACGATTGACATAAATTTTAGAACGCTAACATGAACCGTTCTCGAGATATTGCACATTTTTCAAAAAAAATATCAAAAAGTCATATAAAATAAAAAAAAATATTTCCTATTGAGAAACAAGTTCACTTTTCATATGTAATACCATGCGATAAATTGGGTGACATCATTCTCGTGGATCTAGCTCGTTCCATTCACGAAAAAAGATACTTTGAGTTATACTTTTGTATTTGAACGTCAATAGTCATTTATCTGCTGTAAGAATAACTTATTTCTTTGTCCATAACGCTTGGCGAGATTTTGGCGACGAATGTGGTGGAATGTCGCCAACGTGGCGACTTTTTTAAATGTTGCTAAATTAACGAAAAACTCGCCAAATGGATGAAAATGACACTAAATCAATGACGACTCATTGATGATGACGACATGGAAAATGACGACTCTGACGAAAATTCAATATCTTGGAAAGAATATAAATAACTACTATAAAAATAATCTATTTTTTTTTACTGTAAAAGTAGTAAATTAATTGCATTATATAAGGAAAGTCATGTGCTGCCCACATCAGAATTTTTTCGAATATAATGAATATTCTTCCTACATGTACAAATACATATTGTCCATCGACAATTTTAATCGTTCTTCAGAGTAATTTAATATTTTTTAAAGTCTGTAAATTTGGTATCGTTGTAAAGAGATTTATCCTGAAATTGCTCCACGTTCCAAATTCCTCATATAAAATAAAGTATTTAAGTACTACAAGAGAAGATCTGAGTACTTGGATAATGTTCAAAATCCTGTTTTCGTACATATGGTGCATTGACAATTTCAATCATTTTTCTGAGGAATTTAATATTTTCTAAAACCTATAAATTTGGTTTTGCTGTAAATGTGTTTATCCTGAAATTGTTTCACGTGTCAACTTTCTGACACAAAATAATTTATTTAGGTTCTACAAGGGAAAAACTGAAGACATATATAATGTTCAAAACCCCATTTTCGTGCATATTGTGCATCGACAATTTCAATCTCTCTTCAGAGGAATTTAATATTTTTTAAAACCTATAAGTTTGGCATCGTTGTAAAGATGTTTATCCTGAAATTGCACAGTATCGAAATTCTTACATAAAATTATTTTATAACAGAAAATGTAAAGTCATAGATAATATTCAAAATCCCGTTTTCGTGCACACTGTTCATCGACAATTTCAACCGTACTTCAGATAATTGTAATATTTCTAAACACCTATAAATTGAGTATCGGTGTTAAGATATTTATTCTGAAATTGTCTCACGTGTCTAATATCTGACACCAAAATAATTTATTTAGGTACTACAAGAGAAAATATAATGTTTAAACTTCCGTTTTCGTGCACAGACAATTTCAACCATTTTTCAAAGGTTATTAATATTTTCTAAAACCTATAAATTTTGTATCGTTGTAAAGATGTGTATCCTGAAATTGCTCGACGTTTCAAATTTCTCACATAAAATAATTTATTTAAGTTTTATAAGAAAAAATCTGAGGATATGTTCAAAATCTCGTTTTCGTGCATATTGTGCATCGACAATTTCAATCGTTCTTCAGAGGTATTTAATATTTTCAAACTCTATAAATTGCGTATCGTAGTAAAGATGTTTATCCTGAAATTGCACTATGTGTCAAATATCTAACATAGAATAATTTATTTGGGTTCTACAAGAGAAGAACTGAACATGGATAATATTCAAAATTCCGTTTTCATGCATATTGTGCATCGACTATTTCAATTGCACTTCAGAGGAATTTAATATTTTCTAAAACATATAAATTCGGTATTGCTATAAAGATGTTTATCATGAAATTGTTCCACGTGTAGAGTTTCTTACATAAAGTAATTTATGTATGTTCCATAAGCGAAAATCTGAGCACATTCTGAGGATATTAATATTTTACAAAACCCATAAATTTTGTGTCTATCTTGAAATTGTTCCATGTGTCAAATTTTTTACATAAAATAATTTCTTTTATAATAGAAAATCTGAGCTCATTGATAATGTTCCAAATCCTGTTTTCGTGCATATCAATTTCGTGCATCGACAATTTCAATCGCTTTTCAGAGAAATTTCAAATTTTTATTAACACTTTACAACATAGTTGAAAAGTGTTTATGACTTTGTTCATTCTGTCTGTCCATTAGCACGATAACTGCCGTAAAAATGACTTTATCAAAATGAAATTTTAGTATGTTGTTCAGACAGTCTCTGAGACCTATGGAAATATAAACGAATAATATCACCCCATTAGTTTTGGATTGAACCCGGGTTGAAAATATGAAATACATTGAACCCTATGGGACCTAATTTTTCAAACATTTTTTAAGCGAATTTAAAATTCACAAATTGCTTCAAAAGTTTTAGGAAATATTCAAATTATCCCATAAAATATATATAAAAAATTTCAGCAAAATATATTCCGTAGTTTTTAAAATAAAAATTAAAATAATAATTACACCCTTTATATAAGAGATCACGTGACCCACTTCAAAATAAAATATGCCATCCATCTTGTCTCAAAATCGTGATTTTTAAAGTTCTTTTTAATTCATATTGAGTGTTGTATCCGTCCTAAAACCGCTTTATTTTTGCTTAAATGCTGTGCATCTACATACTGAAAAAATCTGATGTGGGCAACACATGACTTTCCTTATATAATGCAATGAATTTAATACTTTTACAGTTAAAAAAATGTTATTCTTATAGTAGATACTTATATTCTTTCCACGATATTGAATTTTCTTCAATTAGTTGTAATTTTGATTGATTTAGCGTCATTTTTATCCATTTGGCGAGATTTTTGTTAATTTGGCAACAATTAAAAAAGTTGCCAAGTTGGCGACATCTCGCCAAATTCGTCGCCAAAATCTCGCCAAGCATTATGGACGAAGAAATAAGTTATTCTTACAGCAGATAAATAACTATTGGCGTTCAAATACAAAAGTATTACTCAAAGTATCTTTTTTCATGACTGGAACGAGCTAGATCCACGAGAATGTTGTCACCCAATTTATCGCATGGTGTTACACATGAAAAGTAAACATGGTTCTCAATAGGAAATATTTTTTTTTATTTTATGACTTTTTGATAATTTTTTTGAAAAATGTGCAATATCTCTAGAACGGTTCATGTTAGCGCTCTAAAATTTATGTCAATCGTTTTCTAATGAAAAATTACATAAGAAATGTCTATTTGCGTAACTTTATTAGCGGTTTTGATTTTTTGACGAATTTTTCAAAATTTCACTCAAAAATTTAGGGGGGTTCTGAACATTCGATTGCGTATAAAAACAATAGGCTTCCAGTGTTTACGGATTGTGATTTTTGTACCAAATTTCGTTCGAATCGGCCCATTCGTTCGTCAGTTATCGTCTCCACAGACTCACTGACACACACACACACACACATACTTTCACACACACACACACACACACACATACACACACACACAGACATCACTTCAAAAATGCATGATTCGTGATCAGGGATGCTTGAAACGTGCTCTCCCGTCGAAAACTCGAATTCGAATTTTCGACCCCGTCACAATACTTTCCTTATACATTATGTATATAAGGAAAGTAACAACGCAATTACAATATATTTGAGTTTAAATGATTATCAAACTTTGATTATTTCTACAACGAAGCCTAATTTTCACTTATGGAAAATGTAAACACTAAAAGATGTAGAATGAGTTCTATAAGAATTGCTGCATTTCTTTAACGCAATATTATTTAGCTCATGGAGTGTGCAATATAGCTGATATGAATGAAACATTCATTGATTTTACACAAAGAACCCAGACGATTTTTTCAATGAAGTTTTAAGCATAGGGTTAAATTACTTGTACCTCCATGGTTTTAAGTTTTTAAATAAAATAAATTATAGTATTGTGATGAATGAAAAAAATGGAAAAATGTTTATGAATGAAATGTTGCTTTTATATAGAGGCGATTTATATTTCGATGACGTCATTTGAATAAAGTTCATTTGTTTTCGATGAAATTTTCAAATATAATAAATGTCCCGTCGAAAACTTGAATTCGAATTTTCGACCCCGTCACAATACTTTCCTTATACATTATGTATATAAGGAAAGTAAAAATAAAAGTAATAGCTTTTAAAAATATAATTTTTCGTATTTAATATATAATTTAGGAAAGGCGAATTTTTCTATATTCAGACTAAGCTGTCACCTAGTGCTCCAAAAGCTGACAAAAACCAGTATTATTTCCCTTATATACATAATGTATAAGGAAAGTGTTGTGACGGGGTCCAAATTTCGAATTTGAATTTTCGACGGGAGAGCACGTTTCAAGCATCCCTGATCACGAATCAAACATTTTTGAAGTGATGTCTGTGTGTGTGTGTGTCAGTGAGTCTGTGGAGACGATAACTGACGAACGAATGGACCGAGTCGAACGAAATGTGGTACAAAAATCACAATCCGTAAACACTGGAAGGCTATTGTTTTTATACTCAATCGAATGTTCAGAACCCCCCCCCCCCCTAAATTTTCGAGTGAAATTTTGAAAAAATCAAAACCGCTAATAAAGTTACGCAAATAGACATTTCTTATGTAAATTTTCATTAGAAAACGATTGACATAAATTTTAAAACGCTAACATGAACCGTTCTCGAGATATTGCACATTTTAAAAAAAAATTATCAAAAACTTATATAAAATAAAAAAAAGTATTTCCTTTTGAGAAATATGTTCACTTTTCATATGTAATACCATGCGATAAATTTGGTGACGTCATTCTCGTGGATCTAGCTCGTTCCATTTATGAAAAAAATACTTTGAGTAATACTTTTGTATTTGAACTCCAATAGTCATTTATCTGCTGTAAGAATAACTTATTTCTCCGTCTATAACACTTGGCGAGATTTTGGCGACAAATTTGGTGGAATGTCGCCAACTTGGCGACATTTTTAATTGTTGCCAAATTAACAAAAATCTCGCTAAATTGATAAAAATGACGTTAAATCCATGAAAATGACGACTCATTGAAGAAAATTAAATATCTTGGAAAGAATATAAGTATCTACTATAAGAATAAATTTTTTTTTTACTGTAAAATTAGTGAATTCATTGAATTATATAAGAAAAGTCATGTGTTGCCCACATCAGATTTTTTTTCTGTTGTCACTTCAAAAATAGACATTACTTAAATGGAATAAAAACTACGAAACTAGCAATGGGATATTGTTTGCTTCTAAATTTTAAAGCTATATTTGGTAAATATAAAAGTAGCAATTTTCAGCATTTTAAAAATAAAGAGTGTTCTTACATTTGGTGGTATGCCACTAGGTCAGGGGAGCCCTCGTTCAAAACATGCTCATCTTTGGAAAATATATTACAATTTTAAGTATGGCAGTATGGCACATTACACCTGTACAAGGTAATGAAAATTCACAACAAATTCTAAATGTCAAAACATTTTGAAGCTAATAAAATGTTATATAAATAGAAGGTTTTACAGTTATATAAACAAAATTAATTAGAATTAGTATTTTTAAAAAATGGTTTGAAGGGTTTGAATTTGAGCATAACTTAATTTACAGTCAAATACTGCAATACATTAGCACAAGCAGTATCGAAAGGAAAAACAAATGTATCTTTTTTGAGTTTTGGTTTGAAAAAGTTGTTTTTATAAAATATTCCCAATTGCTTAAACAATAAATGAGTTGATAGCAGCCTAACAGGCCATTCAAACGGATTCATTGGATACATTAGGCTGATTTGTGTTAATACATACTATTTTAATATCTTTTAACATTCATGGCGAATTTCAGATATCAGTTTCCTGAACCAAGAAAGTGCTCAACTGATTTTTTCTCACCACCTCTGGACCATGGTTCCGTGGTCATTACCGCTCATCAGCATAGGGCAGACGACGAGGTGATCAGTGAGCACAAAACTTCTTAAAGCAAGGATTTTAGAATTTTTCTGGTAGAGGTACTTACTTATAATTCAGTAAGAATGGAACAGAAAAGGCTTTATTTTAACCCCGTTCACCGTTAACAAAGCTCTGAACGCTTAGAATTACAATCATTTCACAGTTACCCGTTTCCTGTATTGATTATACTATTAATCATTATTATTCACATAGAAAATAATGCTATGCAAAATAGAAAATAATGCTAAGCAATTCGTGTTTAAGTATTGCTCAACCTCTTTTGAACCTCCAAAATAAAGCATTGTCTTACAAGCAGCAGTTTAGAGAAGTCACGAGGTTTGTACTCGGAGGACCCGAGTTCGATTTCCGGCTTTGCCCAAACTGTCCCCATGTACGAGCATGCTAAATTTGTGGGTTTGGAAGTCCTTCTGAGCGGTTGGTAGCAAGGGATAGAGAGCCAGTCCCTGTGGATGTCGCCTCCACTGGGTTCCATTCTAAATTAGATGATACTATCTCGGCGATCTACTTTCCTTATATACATAATGTATAAGGAAAGTATTGTGACAGGTCGAAAATTCGAATTCGAGTTTTCGACGGGAGAGCACGTTTCAAGTATCCCTGACCACGAATCAAACATTTTTGAAGTGATGTCTGTGTGTGTGTGTCAGTGAGTCTGTGGAGACGATAACGGACGAACGAATGGACCGATTCGAACGAAATTTGGTAAATCCCGCTTTCGTGCATATTGTGCATCGACAGTTTCAATCGTTCTTCAGAGGAATTTAATATTTTATAAAAAGCCTATATATATATATAAAGAGTCTGTATAACCTATATTTATTTTCGGAAAATTTTCTTTCAGCAGGGTCTGAAAATTTTCTTTCAGCAGGGTCTGAAAATTTGTTTGTTATTGTTAAATATTTTATTCGGAATTAATATGCTTGCATATGTTTGCATAAAAGCTAATTTAATTCTTCGACGTTCCTTCTTAAAAGGAAAATTACAATGTTTGGGTAATATCTCTGTATTGTCTCTGCAACATAACCAGCAAAATATTTCTTTCAGGTTCTGCCACTGTTTTTCTTCTTTTTTGTAAAAAAAACCCTATTCTTCTTTCAATCGCGCTTGGGACCGGCTAAGGCAGAGTTAATTTTTTTTTTTTATTTCTTGTCCAAAGCATTGCCTTTGGACAAGACGAAGAAGGCACGATAATATTAACCTATCGCATATCTATTTGTGTGTTTGGCTTTGAAAAAAAGCCTTTTTTATGCTATTGATATCATTCGATTCGAGTGACTTTTTGACAGGAACCTTGGGAGTTACGATTTTGGGAGTCTCTTGCTCTATCGGGGATGCCGTTTCCGAATATCCGTCGCTGTCATAAAGAATCTGAAAAAAAAGAAAAAATTTTATATAAGCACATATACTACAATGTGCAAAATCCCGTTTTCGTGCATATTGTGCATCCACAATTTTAATCATTCTTCAAAGGATATTAATACTTTCTGACACTTATAAATTTAGTATCGTAGTAAAGAGATTTATCCTGAAATTGCTGCACGTGTCAAATTTCTCACATAAAATAATTTATTTAATACTTAGAGTGGTAACACGTCAAAATTGTAAATTGATTTAAATAAATTAAAGATGAAATCTTTAGATTTTAAAGTCATTTAATAAACATCCTATAGACGTACACATAGATTAAAAGCCAGAGCGCTTTCGGGCATCACCATATCCTTCCTCAGTGGCATTATATAAAAATCGTTCCAACAAGCTTAAATACTAGCCACACTGACAGGCAAAATGTGCATATTACAAATCGGCGTCATTACACCAAACACGATAATGTATCAACATAAAAGCATGAGCAAGAAATTTAAATTGAAGACTATTATAATGCAAAATTAGAAGAACAAATTGTCAAGTTCTATATCAAGCATGGCATGTATTAAGCAATTAATTTTTAAATCAGGAGTAACATTTTAGAGGCTTGACGCACATGGAATCGAGAAGGAGTCGTCAGGAATAAATCAAAACATGTATAGGATCAAAATTACAGACAGAAGCACGGTATAAATAAATAAACAGGGATTCACACATTAAAATAGAACGAGGGTTATTACAATTAATCAAAAGAAAAGAGTTTTCGAAAAGGGGCTGGAAATTATCTTTAACCACAAGTTGGGCAAGAGCCGTAGATTGTTACGATTTCGTCCCGAGCATGTTCAGCTAATCATATACCAATCGCACGTTTAGTGTATGCTCGGGACGTTAAAAATGATAAACAATCTACGGCTCTTGCCCAATTTGTGGTTAAAGATAATTTTCAGCCCCTTTTCGAAAACTCTTTTCTTTTGATTAATTGTAATAACCCCCGTTCTATTTTAATGTAGGATTCCCTGTTTCATTTATTTATACCATGCTTCTATCTGTAATTTTGGTCCTGTATATGTTTTGAGTTATGCCTGGCAACTCGTTCTCGATTCCATGCGCATTAAGCCTTTACAATGTCATCTCTGATTTTAAAATTAATTGCTTAATACATGCCATGCTTGATATAGAACTTGACAATTTGTCCTTCTAATTTTGCATTATAATAGTCTTCAATTAAATTTCTTGCTCATGCTTTTATGTTGATGCATTAATGATGTCGATTTGTAATATGCAAATTTTGTCTGTCAGTGTGGATAGTATTTAAGCTTGTTGGTACGATTTTCATATAATGAGGATACGATTTTCATATAATTCCACTGAGGAAGGGTATAGTGATTCCCCCAAAGCGCTCTGGCTTTTAATCTATGTGTACGTCTATAGGATGTTTACTAAATGACTTTTAAAATCTAAAGATTTCGTCTTGAATTTATTTAAATTAATTTATTTAAGTTTTGTAAAATAATGTTTGAGCTCATAGACAGGGGCGTATTGGCACCATCAAAACGGTCCGTGCGAAGGATTTGGCAGCCCCTATACTCCTATTATTCCTTAATACAACTTTTCCTTAATTGTCTATTCCAAAAAACTAGTGTACCACGATAGAATTTAAAAAGAAAATACTAAACAAAAGTAATAGCCTTCAAAAATATAATTTTCCGTATTTAATATATAATTTAAGAAAGGTGAATTTTTCTATATTCAGACTAAGCTGTCACCTAGTGCTCCGAAAGCTGACAAAGACCACAATTTTTCTGTTGTCACCACAAAAATAAACATTGCTTAAATGAAATAAGAGCTACGAAACTAGCAATGAGATATTGTTTGCGCCTAAACTTTAAAGCTATATTTGGTAAATATAAATGTAGCAATTTTCAGCATTTTAAGAATAAGGAGTGTTCTTACATTTGGTGGTATGCCACTAGGTCAGGGGAGCCCTCGTTCAAAATATGCTCATCTTTGGAAAATATATTACAATTTTAGGTATGGCAGTATGGCACATTACACCTGTACAAGGTAATGAAAATTCACAACAAATTCTAAATGTCAAAACATTTTGAAGCTAACAAAATGTTATATAAATCGAAGGTTTTATAGTTATCTAAACAAAATAAATTGGAATTAATATTTAAAAAAAAATGGTTTGAAGGGTTTGAATTTGAGCATAACTTGATTTATAGTCAAATACTGCAATACATTACCACAAGCAGTATCGAAAGGAAAAACAAATGTATCTTTTTTGAGTTTTGGTTTGAAAAAGTTGTTCTTATAAAATATTCCCAATTGCTTAAACAATAAATGAGTTGATAGTAGCCTAAGAGGCCATTCAAACGGATTTATTGGATACATTAGGCTGATTTGTGTTAATACATACTATTTTAATATCTTTTAACATTCATGGCGAATTTCAGATATCAGTTTCCTGAACCAAGGAAGTGCTCAACTGATTTTTTCTCACCACCTGTGGACCATGGTTCCTTGGTCATTACCGCTCATCAGCATAGGGCAGACGACGAGGTGATCAGTGAGCACAAAACTTCTTAAAGCAAGGATTTTAGAATTTTTCTGGTAGAGGTATTTACTTATAATTCAGTAAGAATAGGACACAAAAGGCTTTATTTTAACCCCGTTCACCGTTAACAAAGCTCTAAACGCTTAGAATTACAATCATTTCACAGTTACCCGTTTCCTGTATTGATTATACTATTAATCATTATTATTCACATAGAAAATAATGCTATGAAAATTGAAAATAAAGCTAAGCAATTCGTGTTTAAGTATTGCTCAACCTCTTTTGAACCTCCAAAGTAAAACATTGTCTTACAAGCAGCAGTTTTAGAGAAGTCACGCGGTTTGTACTCGGAGGATCCGAGTTCGATTTCCGGCTTTGCCCAAACTGTCCCCATGTACGAGCACGCTAAATTTGTGGGTTTGGAAGTCCTTCCGAGCGGTTGGTAGCAAGGGATGGAGAGTCAGTCCCTGTGGATATCGCCTCCACTGGGTTCAATTCTAAATTAGATGATACTATCTCGGCGATCTAAACAGATATCTTACACCTTCGTCGGACGGTCGGTCTGGGACGAAAGAAAGAAATCAGCAGTTTTATTTATGGTACAATAAATATTTTTAATCGTTTTAGCCTCACTCTAGTTTACCACTTAGAAAACTTGCTCTTTGACTCTTGAACTCACTCCCTTCTTGACGTACCAGATGCCATCGTCTACGCATTGCATTTTCTCCCTTCGAGGAGCAATTAGAGGGTTGAAAGTCATTGAAGTACTATATATGCCTATGTTGAAAGTGAAAGGGGCGGGGGACTAAAAGGCTGGAGTCTTGTAGCGTTGCCACCGATGGAGGTAACGCTTGTAGTCCCCCTAGCAAGAATCCGTCACGTTATACTTTCCAGCATATTGTTGATTAAACACACCAGACCCTGATATGGTCGGTGGGATCTCTATAGCAATTTCCCAGTGGATCGGGCCCATTGCAGTTAATTTTTTCTGTAATGTGCATAATGGGCTTAAAGGGGCGATCATGCCCCGTTTATCCTGATCCAATCTCGGAGCTAGTATCCGGGCTTGCGGCCACACCCACTGAGGGTAAAAATGATAAAGTTGCAAAACAAGAAAATCAAAAACTGGAGTTATGATATGTAACGAAACCTTAAGATTTCGTAACATATACATTTATATGAATCTGGATGTCCATGCCATCATGTGAGGAAGATATGTCAAAACAAGTTTCATTAAGAAAACATAAACGTGTAAATGAAACGCTTGGAGCATCAACATGACTAGCGACACTTTTTGTCAAACTGGGATTTCTCCATCAAATAACACTTAACTGGTATGCAGCAATTTCTGGAAAAATCCCATTTCTGTTAAAATTACAACATTGTCATGTTTCACCAATCCCTTTAAATGAAAGATCTAATATAGTTATATTATTTAATTCAAAATCACCTATCAGTACTATTTAATAGAATGCTATGTCAGAGCCATTATAACATATATACTTACCAGTGTTGCGCTTAAATCAAAATCTGCATGTGTAATATAATATGCAGGAGGTCTTTCAGCAGTTTGGAGATTTCTTACGCAAAAAGAAATGTTTGCTGTTTTAATTTAAATTTATCAATGAGAAATAAGTATGCTTATATTTAATTACAAATCGAAACCTTTAGTAATAGCACAAAAATATTGCGTTCTTTTTTCATCACAAACCAAACTGAAACTTTTATTACCGGAACCAAAACATCACGCTACCTTCAACACCACAAACATCACTCATCTGAGACCACATCAGTTGAACATATGCTAAGTCTTTCTACGAAAAGCAACCATTTTTCCACAAGGTTTATACGAATCCTATATTTTCTATTTTCTCCTAATTTATATTTCTAGCTTTCTGGGCTCAAATGACTTTGTTGTTGGCTGCCAAATGCCCGGCGCTCACCAGGAATAAAGCTACCCGCGGGGTTTGCAGCTTCAAACGAAATGAATGCCGCCAGTAAAGACGGCACTGGCATCGAGGCGTAATTACAGATAAGATCTCTTTAGGTAGACCGAATAAGTCATCTCTATTTCGTGGTTATGTTCAGCGGGGGCTCGTGCCCCTCTGCGCCTATGAAGATATTTGGAAAGATTGACAACTGGACGTCACAGTCAGAGAAAGTCCAGTCTCATCCAGCTAAATATGCTCCCTTCGAGCTAACAGTGGCATTATTTAAGATATCTTCATCAACGGACTTTAATGCCAAAGTCAGAAATGATGCCCCAGCTCTGCGACAGAAATTCGTCAGTTTTGAAACGATAATGACGGCTATGATTTCCCTTCAAATTTTCAAGATTACAACACCACTGTCTGACTATCTGCAAACAAAAAACCTGGACTACACTCAGGCATGGAGGTTGGTTGAGTCAGCTGTTTCAAGACTCAAAGTTGTTCGAAACAGGTTTGATGAAACTTTGGGGGCAGCCAAGACCTTCATATTGAAGTTTACAGAAAAGATTGAACGCTCTTCAGACAGAAACTTCTTTAAAGAGATAACTATTGAAAGTGATTTTAGAAGAAAACGACAAAAGAGAATCAAGAAGATGGCATCGGAAGTGTGTGATGACTAGAAAGTTCAATCTTCACCTGAAGATGAATTTAGAGTCCATGTATTCAGCTGCATTGTGGATACAGTTATCCAAACAATGGAAAATAGATTTCTGAAACACAAAAATCTGTACTTGGGCATAGCTTTGTTCGATCCAAAAAGATTTAGCCAAAATAAACCTGACGAACTTCCAACGAATGCGCTGGAAAAGATTTGTGAGTTGATTCCTTAACTAGATAAGAGGAAACTTAAGGAAGAAATAATTTCCTTTGTAAATGTTTGGCCTAGCCTATGTAGGAAATCCATGGATGGAAATTACAAGACTGATGCGTTTAAAGAGACTGAATGTGACCAGTGTGACCAACACCCTGAAGAAAATTTGGATGAGGTCAAAGAGAATATAGTTTTTACACCATGCAATGCCAAAAATCAGTGTAATACATGCATCAAATGTACATTTGGAGTGATTGTTGCGTATAACATGTATGGTCTCCCGTATACAGAACTTTATAAGGTTTACAAGTATTTACTCACTATTCCATTAACGCAGAACAGCTGTGAAAGAGTGTTCTCCAAATTAAAGTTCGTGAAAACTAGACTGAGGGCATCCATGACCAATGACACCTTTGAAACGTTTGTCTTGATGCACATTGAGAGATATATTTTAAATACCATCAAACCTGATTTCGTAATCAGCAAACTCTGTGAATCGAGTTCAGAAATGAGGCGATTCCTCGTTCTTTAATTCAATAACTCTGGACAATGCCGACATTACGTTTATTGTTCATTATATCAATGAATCAACTTTTTTTAGCTTGTTTTAACTTTAGAGTGTTTCTTGTGAATAAGTTTATTCTATTTTGATTTGAAAATTTGGTGGAAAAATTATATAGTTTAGAATTAAGCTAAAAAAGCGACGACTTCTTGTTTTATTATTTAAGAACTTTGAACAATGCCAACATGTTCTTTGTTTATTATATAGATTAACTAGCTGAATACCCGTTGAAAATCAACGGTTTCGTAATAAGCAACCCCTCGAATAATGTACATTTTTGAATAATTCGAGTTCACATTTAACCGGCAAATCGAATATTTTGGTGAGCAGAACCCCTTAAAGAAAAAAATATCGGAAAACTTAAATTGCACACTGCTTCCTTTCAAACTATCTACCCATACATAAAATTGAAGTCTCTATCTCATCCCGAAGCATGCTATTTTATCATTTCTCCATTTGAACGTCTTTCTGTGAAGCACATTCATAAATGGACATTTAGGAAAAACTCTATTCGACTTGGGTTTTTTATCAGATGATTGGCTTATATACCAAATATCAAGCCTCTATCACATTTAAAAGGAAGCGTGTATAACTTGTTTGAAAAATCGAACACTTTGGTGTTCGATTTTTCAAATAAGTTATCCGAATTTGAAATCTCTGTCTCATTCTGCAGCATGTTTTTTATCATTTCCTATTTCGAACATTTTTCTCTGGAGCATCCCCTTCATCGAACATTTCTGAGAAACTCTATTTGTCTTGGGGGTTTTCATTAAATGATTAGCCCATGTACCTAATTTCAAGCCTCTATCAAAATTTAAAGCAAGAATTTCTTATTTATTCGGAAAATCGAACATTTGGGTTTGTAGCACGCCTAAATTAGATAATATTGGAAAACTAAAATCGCACGCACTTTTCCTTTCGTACTATCTACCCGTACACCAAATGTGAAGTCTCTATTCTATTCCGAAGCTTAGTTTTTCGTCATTTCACCTTTCGAACGTTTTCCTCTGGGGGCACTCTCTTAAAAGAACATTTTTGAAAAAATCTTATGCCTTGGGTGTTTTCATCAAATGAATCGCCCATATACCAAATATCAAGCCTCTATCACGTTTTAAAAGGGGCGTTTTCCCTTTATTTCGAAAATCGAACATTTTTGTGTGCGGCACTCCTTTAAGTAGAAAATATTGGAAAACTGAAATTGTACATTTTCTTCCTTCCAAGCTATCTACCCGTGTTCCAAATTTGAAATCTCTATCTCATTCTGAAGCATGTTTTTTTATCAATTCCCCTTTCGAACGTTTTCCTCTGGAGCACCCCCTTAAACGAACCTTTTTGGAAAACTATATTCGTCTTGGGTGTTTTTATCAAATGATTAGTCCATATACCAAATTTCAAGCCTCTATCAAATTTTAAAGGAGCCATTTCTCATTTATTTGGAAAATCCAACATTTTGGTGTGCGGCACCCCCTTAAGTAGAAAAGATTGGAAATCTGAAATTGCACACTTTCTTCCTTTCGAACGGTTTACCCATACATCAAATTTGAAGTCTCCATCTTATCGCAAAGCATGCTTTCCTATCATTTCACTTTTCGAACGTTTTGGTGTGGAGCACCCCCTCTACAGAACGTTTTCGAAAAATTCGATTTTTCCAGGGGGTTTTATCGAACAACCGAGCCGAATGCCAAATTGTAAGTCTCTATCTATTCAGGAAGTGCCTAAAAAAAGCGTGACAGATGGATGGACAGACAGGCGGACACTTGACAATTAGTATATATAGATGTTTCTCAAAATCATTTGAATCCTGATAAAAAAAAAAGTTATAAGTTTCTTGACTATTTTCTTTTTGTTCATTGTTGTTGTTAGTGTAAGTAAATAGATTTATGGCAGTAAAAATTATTAAAAATATTTGTTGCAGAAATTGGTCAAGATCAATCAATCAATCACTTTATTTATTTCTGCTACATAGTACAAGCAAATGCTCATAGGAAAATACCATCAGGTATAGTTGACCCCCAGACCTTAAATCACCAGTTAAACAGAAAGAATCGTTAAACAGAATGACATTATTTTATATAGGTTTTGCCTATGGAGACAAAACGAGTGCGTAACGGCATACGATTACTTAGTATGAAGTACTCATCACCCTTTGTCCACCGCCGTCCCAAGGCACCCAGCACGGGCCTAAATGTAGATGCTTGCTCTTTTCCCTGTTGAGTGTGATCCTGCCGACTACTAGCACGACAGTGTTTACAAGTGTTTTGTGCATTGAGCGATTGGACGTGTCGGTTCCAACTTACCCGTATAACCAATGGTTTGTCCGAAGGAGACTGACATGAATTCAATATCATGAAAAGCTGTAGAGAAGGAGAATGGTAATTAATAGCTTTTCTTACGTTACGAATAAGCTTACATCATCAAAATCTGTATATACTCACGTTGTAATATTTTCACACCTTCATGTTTTTTTATTTGCTCGAACATTTGATCTTTTGATGTATTATTTGTTTTTAAATTTACTGTTGGAAATAAATGCATGTAACTTTTTGTATTGGTATTAAATATATATTTTTTTAAATTTCAAATGTATTTAGATCTAAATTATTTGAGTCATTTGCTGAGTTCATTGTTTGATTTTAAATGTATTTAATTTTTTCTTTTAGGAATAAATAGATGTAACTTTGAGTATTGCTATTAGTTAAATAGTTTTCTAAAATGTGTCAAAAAAGGGTTTTACGATGGTATTACAATTTAAATTGCAAACGTTTTTTGATCGCTATGAACCTATTGTCAGTGGCGTAATACCCAGGCCTGCAATGCATATGTATGAAATATGTATGGAGGGACCCCGCAAACATGCAAATGAAGACTGAAAATTGTTAATACTTCGTGGAAATAGTGGGAAGGGAGACCGAAATTAAATCTTGCGGGGAGTACCTGACAGTAGTTCGTTGCGCCAGTGGTTTTCGACTTCAAGTCCACGGCGCCCTTGACCAACTACTTTATTACTGCAACTCCCCTATGGTTGCAATGACCATCGTAAAAGTTTGTAGTCGAAAATATTCGGATATTTAATATTTTTTAGAGTAGAAAATAATAATCACGTCCACCCACGGAGCACCTGACTATAATTCAAGGCGTCCCAAACCCAAGGCACCGTGTCGTAGGGGTTGAAAACAACTGCCCATTGCTTAATAGTGCGAAAACTATATCTAAATAATTATTTCATTTATTTTGCTTTTGTAGACGCAACATAATTATAAATACAATATACAGATACTGTGTGAATTTCCAACTCAATTAGCTTAAAAAAAAAAATAACAAAAAGTATAAAATTTACTTTTAAGCATTTTTACCGATATTAAAAATGTCAACAAATTTCTCTTCAAACCATTTCTGAGTTAAAATTTTGTGCTCAGAATAAATAAACAGTCTAAGAGGGAACTTTCAATACCTTTCGCCTTTATATATAATAAACAGAAAATGAATAATGAAAAACTTGAAGAATTAATAACAAAAACAAAATTCATCCATATATGCGTACATTTTTCGCACTAAATGCGTACAAAAACATTAGGGGTTCGAGGAACCCACAACCAAATTATTGGGGTTCCAAAAGTGTCTCGAACCCAGGAAGTCGAGGCCACTGCTCCATCACATTTTCTTGAATCCAAACTTACCAACTGTAACATCTGAATAGCTTTTCTGCCTCCAAATGTGACTCCCCTTCAATCTATAGGCCAGGGAAGGGGATTCTGTAGAGTATGAAAACTCTCTGAAATCTTTTGCGACTTAACAGAACAGAATGACTAAATCCTCAAGGATGAAAACTATGCTGAGTGCGTCATTGTTTTCAGAGACCAAAGAAAATCAATGTAAATGTCACGCGAAACTAAATCGAGCTTCATGTTCGTTTAGTAAAATCACCTGTATCTATTAAGTTGGGTACAAATCAGGAAAATTAAATGTTTCGACAAATGCGTGTGCGCAAATTTTCTAAAACATCCAGTAACACTAGCTCCAACTTCATATTTATATACTTGAATAAAATCAATCGCATATTTTAATTTGGATGCATATCGGGCGAAAATTGATTTTTTTCCCCCCTCATATACTCGTGCGCATACTGCGTATTATATTAAAAGAGAGACAGAAACAGCAAAGAAGACCTTGCTACGTTTCAATTTAGAGTTTTATATATATAGGAGGAAAAATTCGAAAGTAATCTTTTCAATTTCCTGTTATAAAGTATAATAAAAATTTGAAATATATATATTACATCTGATTTTATCCTCTTTATATATAATTCTAAACAACAATATAGCATTCGAGGACTTCTTTTTTTTTTTTAATATTTTATAAAGAGTTAAATAGTTCCTAATTTCACTGCTCTTCGTGGCTCGAGCGACCTAGTGGTTAAAGGGCTTAGCAACGAAGCTATTGATTTGCTAATAGCAAGTTCTGTCCTCACTTCCCACAAAATGCTTTTCAGTAACAGTATTCTGTGGATTTTGTGCTTGTGGCAAGAATAATTTTTCTGACCAGGCTTTCCTTTAAGTTCAAATAAATTAATTAGGAACTTCTGTATATGAACTGGCTGTTTCAATGACCGCATGTCGTCCTCCAATTCTAGAAGACGTGGGTTTGAGTCCATTGTGTCATTTTGGTTTCAGTACTTTTTCTGATCAATCTCTCCGTTAAATTTAAATAGATTAATTAGGATCTTCAGTCATGTAAACTGGCTGGCTCAATGGTCACGTTGTCCATCATTTCCAGAGGTTGAGGTTTTGCTGTCTGTTTATTTTTTGATCAATTATATCCTTTAAATTTAAATAAATTAATTAGGACCTTCGATATGTGAACTGACCGGCTTCGTGTTCATGTTTTCTTCCTCCAATTCTAGAGGCCGTGGACTTTGGTGTTTTTTTTTTTTAATCAGTCTCTCTATTAAGTTTAAATAGATTAATTAGGGTCTTCGGTACGTGAGTTAGCTGGCTCAGTGGTCGCGTTGTCTTTCCCGAGTTCTAGAGGCTATGGGTTCGAGTCCGTTGCGTAGTTTTGGTATCTGTATTTTTGTTATCAATCTCACCGTTAAATTTAAATAGACGAATTAGAATCCTCGGTATGCAAAAGGGCAGTCTCAGTGGTCATATTACCTGCTTCCAATTCCAGAGGCTAAGGGTTCGAGTCGTTTTGGTATTTCTGCGTTTTCTTATCAAGCTCTCTGTTAAATTTAAATAGATTAATTAAGACCTCTGGCATGCGAACTAGCTGGATGAGTGGTCGTGTTATCTTCCTTCAGCTCTAGAGACTGTAGGTTCGATTCGTTTTGGTAACTGTGTTTTTCCTGATCAGTCTCTCCGTTAAATTTATGTACATTAATTAGGGTCTTTGGCATGTGAAAGGGTTGGCTCAGCGGTCGTGTTGCCTTCCTCCAGTTCTAGAGGCTGTGGGTTCGAGTCCATTGCGTCTTGGTAACTGTATTTTTCTGATCACACCCTTTGTTAAGTTTAAATAGATTAATAAGGATGTGTTCTGCAAGCGGACTGGCTGGCTCAGTGGTCTTGTTTCCGATTTCAGAGGCAGTGGATTCGTGTCCATTAAGTCGTTTTGGTATTTGTGTTTTTCAGATCAGTCTCTCCGTTAAGTTTAAATAGATTATTTAGGATCTTCGGTATGTTAGCTGGCTGGCTTAGTGGTCATGTTGTCTGTTTCTAATTCCAGAGACTGTGGGTTCGAGTCCATCTATCTGAATGCACATTTTTTAAAATTTTATTTATTGCTTCATCGGAAGTGACGTACCGGAAATGACGTACAGGAAGTGACGTATCGAAAATGACGTACAGGAAGTGACGTCGCTCTCTGACGAGGAAGGGAAAAAAAAGAGATGCGCAGTTCTCGGAAATGCATAAAATTTCGGGACTTCGTTAACAAGTGTCACGTGGTGCAAAACAAACCCTGCACGAACTTTGGACGAGGAAGGGTGGGAGAGCGACACCGAAGCCAGCAGGCCCGAAGAGAAACCCCACCAGCAACGGTGGAGCTCAACCACCGCTCGTCCTCCATCTCGGGCAGATAATTTAGTAAGAAAGAAAGAAATTTAGTTCAGAAAGACTTCAGAATTATAATAATACGACCTTATAATTAGGAAGACCTAAGACAGACCCCCAATCCCTCATCAACCACGCATAACACCATTTATTCTCTAACACTTACTCTTTTAACGCAGAGCTGGAATCGAACCCGAGCCTAATGCCCCGCAACTTGACGCCCTAAGCCTCTCGGCCAAGCGTGCGACGAACGAAGCATCGATTTCGTTATATTTAAGTTTAACATTTTAGCATGTCTGTTTAAATAATCTGAAGATACGCAGATAAAATTGCCGGGGACAGAAACCTTCATTAAAACAATTGCTTCAAGCCGTTACTGCTGCACTCTACCGTTGTGCCACGAATGGCGTTGCAATTTCATTTTATTTTAACTGTATAACGTTTTCTCTGGATTGGCGATAAAAATAAATATGAGGACAGAACCCTCCACAAAAACTTTCACTTCACGCCGTTACCGCGGAACTCTACCGCTGTGCCACGAATGGCGTTGCAATTTTATTTTATTTTAACTATATAAAGTTTTTTCTGGATTGGCAATTAGAATAAATCTGGTACAGAACCTACAAAATAGATTGTCCTCAAAACTTTGTTTATTTATTATTTAAAACTATAATCTAAAAAAAAATTGCGTTCGGTGAGGACAGAACTCGCTATCAACAGATCTGAATATCACTACTCAACTCGTTAACCACTAGACCGCTTGAATCACCGAGAGGATTGAAATTAGGAACTATTTAAGTTTTTCTTAGAAAAAATAAAGTTAGGAAAAATAGTTTTCGTAGACGACAGAAAATAACAACTGTTGACTCATCTGCCGTTTCCATCCCTTTTATCCCACGCTCTAATCACATGACCTATTTGCATTTCAGATCATTTTCTTACATCAGTCAGCTGGGTTTGTTTCCCGATTTGCATAATTATACGATCAAAGCTTCATGGTGTTGCATTTTCTATGTCGGGTAGTGCAATGACCTCCAAAATTCCAGATTCTAAAATGAGGTGGTAAGTACATTCAATTTATTTTATTGTTAAAATTGTTGTACAATTTAAGCTTTAAATTATTTTATTGTTATCAAAAGGATGATCGTATGGTCTGGCACAGTCGGAAAAGTATGAGCTGAGAAACAAAAGTTTCGAAGTTCGCTAGGTGCTAATTGTGTAAGAGAAGCTCTTCGGTTCAGAGCTGGCTTGAAAAAAAAAATTACATTTTTTCAAGTAAAATGAATAAAGATTTTAGATTTTACGTTTTTTCAATCTATTTTAAACCAAAAGCAATTTTTTATCACTCAATATTTGAGGATCTATCGAACCGATTTTAAAATTTTTTGTTTAACAATTGATATTTTCTGGATGAGTTAAAAGTTAATAACTAGGAACGGATTAGAGGGGGGGAGTACCAGAGGGGCAATAAGTCCCGGTTGCTCCTCTTTCAAGGGGCATCCTACTATCTTATTTTTTTTCTAAGGCGGTAGGGGACCTCTCTTGGAAATGTTGTATTGACATATTCCCTTTGATGAACATAATCATTCTTCTTATAGATATGTTTCTTCTATTTTCTACACATTTATATTAAGGAGTGGGGATGGGCTTAGAAGTGGTAGAGGGGGTCCCCTAAGTATTTCCACTCCATAATCTGAGATGGGGGGAGAGAGTGGGGAGGTGTCACTTCCGATTCATACATTTATATTTGCCTTGCAGCATTTATTTTTCAGGATTGACTTTAGGATGTTTCAAGGATAATTTTCATTTTCCTTGAAACATCCATTTCTTAGAATCGGCTATGACTAGAGCTTAGGTTAGGCATGAAACTTACTTACAGGAGAGCCAAATAAAAGAGCCAAACATTTTTGGTGAGCAAATGACTTTCATTCATTATTTTTTCTTCAAAATTAATTCAAAAATTTTTTTAAATATTCATATTATAAAACAATGATAAATACCTACTGAATTGTTTATAAGTTCATATAGACGGCTTAAAATGATGGTGTGTGAGCCCCGTGAAACTGTGTTTGAGCTGGTATTTTTACTTTCCTTATATACATAGTATAATGTAAAAAGAAAATATTGTGAAGGGGCCAAAAATTCGAATTCGAGTTTTCGACGGGAGAGCACGTTTCAAGCATCCCTGAACACGAATCTAATCAGACGTTTTTAAGGTGATGTCTGTGTGTGTCAGCGAGTCTGTGGAGACGATATCTCCCAAACGAATCAAGTGATCCGGACACAATTTAGACCAAAAATCAAAATCAGTAAATACTGGAAGCCTATTGTTTTTACACGCAATCGAATGTTCAGAACTTTCCTAAATTTTGAAATGAAATTAAAAAAAAAAATCTGGTGTGGGCAACACATGACTTTCCTTATATAATGCAATGAATTTACTACTTTTACAGTAAAAAAAAAATAAATTTTTCTTATAGTAGATACTTATATTCTTTCCAAGATATTGAATTTTCGACAATTAGTCTTCATTTTCATTAATTTAGCGTCATTTTTATCCATTTGGCGAGATTTTCGTTAATTTGGCAACATTTTAAAAAATCGCCCAATTCGTCACCAAAATCTCGCCAAGCGTTATGGATGGAGAAATAAGTTATTCTTATAGCAGATAAATGACCATTGGCGTTCAAATACAAAAGTATTACTCAAAGTATTTTTTCTCATGAATGGAACAAGCTAGATCCACGAGAATGGTGCCACGAAATTTATCGCATGATATTACATATGAAAAGTGAACATGTTTCTCAACAGTTAATTTTTTTTTTTAATTTATGGGATTTTTTGATAAATTTATTTTAAAATGTGCAATATCTCGAGAACGGTTCATGCTAGCGTTCTAGTTTATGTCAATCGTTTTCTAAGGAAAAATTACGTAAGAAATGTATGTCTATTTGCGTAACTTTATTAAAGGTTTTGATTTTTTGATGATTTTTTCGTTCGTGAGATATCGTCTCCACACACACACACACACAGACATCACCTCAAAAATGTTTGATTCGTGATCAGGGATGCTTGAAACGTGCTCTCCCGTCGAAAACTCGAATTCGAATTTTCGACCCCGTCACAATACTTTCCTTATACATATGTATATAAGGAAAGTAAAAATCATCAAAAAATTAAAACATCCAATAAAGTTAAGTAAATAATTATTTCTTATGTAATTTTTTATTAGAAAACGATTGCAGTAAACTTTAGAACTCTAGAAAGAACCATTCTCGAAATATTTTACATTTTTCAAATAAATTTATCAAAAAATCATATAAAATTAAAAAAATGTATTAACTATTGTGAAATCTGTTCACTTTTCATGTGTAATATTATGTGATAAATCTATTATCATCATTCTTAAAGATCTAGCTCGTTCCCTTGACGGGAAAAGACACTTTGCGTATTAGCTTTGTAATTTGACTCCATTAGTCGTTTATCTACCACCAGACTAGTCTATTTCTCCATAAACAATGCTTGGTGAAATTTCAGCAGTAAATTTGGCGAAATATCGCCAACTTGACGAGTTTTTTAAATGTTGCCAAATTGACGAAAATATCGCTAAATTCATAAAAATATCACCAAATTTATAAAAATGACGCTAAATCAATGAAAATAAAGTCTAATTGATGAAAATCCAATGTCTTGGAAAGAATAAGAATCTAATATAAGAGAAGATACTTTGGGTAATAGTTTTGTATTTGGACGCCATTAGTTGTTTATTTGCTATAAGAATAACCTATTTCTCCGACTATGACACTTGATGAAATTTTAGCGACCAATTTGGTGGAATATGGCCAACTTGGCGAGTTTTTAAATGTCGCTAAATTGTTGAAAATGTCGCCAAATTGATAAAAATGACTCAAATTGATAAGAATGACGCTAAATCAATAAAAATGGCAACTAATTGATTAAAATTGAATATTTTGAAAAGAATATAAGATTCTTTCTGTAAAGCTTGGCAAAATTCTAGCGGCGAATTTTAGCGGCATATCATCAACTTGAAGACTTTTTTAAATGCTGCAAAATTGATAAAAATGTCGCCAAATTGATAAAAATGACGCCAAAAAAGATGCAATATTTTGCAAATTTTTAATTCCGTCATATGATGGGCATACCTTTTATTATATAAGGAATGCTCCTCTAAATATCGCCAACTTGGCGATATTTGCCCCCCACATTGACGAAAATAGCTTCAAAATTGCAAAATGACGCCTAATCGATGAATTTATTATTAAAATATTTAAATATATGGACTATATTGCTTATTGAGGATGCTATCAATATTGATAATTATTAATTTAGAGTTGCTTAAAATATAAGGTAATTGGGTACCAAATAGTTTTAAATGTTGTCATCCGTATGTACAATTCATCGTGCCACATGTACAATTTAACGTTACAAACACTGTGCCGTGGATCTTTTAATCACTTTTTCACCGTTAAGGAACTAAATTTATTGCATTATATACGGAAAGTCATGTGCTGCCCACATCAGATTTTTTCATATTCTGGGAAGAGATAGATGATCCTCAATAGAGAAGAAAGATGCTTATCTGTAAATCGGTTTCTAAGATCAATTTTCCCATATTTCATGGTGCCCATTCCTGGTTTAGATTAGCGTTTCTCAAAAGGGACCACAGCGTATTCCTTGAGGGCCATGAATAACGAAGGGGGGGGGGGGGGGGGGAACGGAATATTGGGGGAGACGCAGAAACTTTCTTATTCTATGCACACTGTATTCTAAATTCTAAACTGTAATAGAGGTTAAAGTATAGACGACAGAAACCCCCACACAGGTAAATAAAATTTAGAAGTGGGTTAAATGCTAAAAAAAGAAAAGGTAGAGAAACACTGGTTTAGATGTTGACGGATTGGTTAAGCATTAAGTTTTTTAGGGATCTGGTGGATTCACTGAGGATTTCAACTTCCGGTTTAAAAATTTCCGAAGAAACTTTTATTTTTCATTTCAGAATCAGATAGAGCTTAGCTCAGTATTAACGTTTTTTGTGCCTTGCTGCACCTCGATACTTAAAAGCATTGTATGACTTCCATTAATAGAAAAACAAATACCATGTTGCAAAGGTACGATGCAATTTACAAATTAACAAAAAATAATTTAATTAATAATACCCCTTTAAATTTAAAATATTAGGTAAAAATATGACAAATTCAAATTATCCATAGTAGACCCAATAGCCCTAGTTCATCAGACTGTAGTAAAAATAATCCATTAACTTTGATTATCTCAGGTTAGTGAGATCTTTGGTCTTTGTGCACTCTAAGACAAAAAATCGACGTCCAAGAAAGAATTATCCAAATGAGACAAAATTTAGTACGTGTAATGTGGATGTACAGAAAAAGAAATGATTAGAATTTCAGAACAATCGGATGATTTATTGCACTGAAAGATCTACACAAAGTGAGCACGTCAATATAGCGTTGGTCCACCTCTGGCCTCGATGCAAGCTGTTACCCGACGTGGCATTGATGCATAAAGTTGCCGGATGGTGTTCTGAGGGATGTTGTTCCAAATGGCCCTCCAATTGACAAGCTAATTCGTCTAGATTCTGAGATGATCGCAGGCGACGACCCATCTCAGCCCAAATGTGCTCGATAGGCTATAGATCTGGGGATCTGGCTGGCCAAGGACGTGTGTCGTAAGCACACAGACAAGCAGGATGAGCCGTGCCGTGTGTGGACTAACATTACCTTGCTGAAAAGTTAGCCCGGGGTGTCGCGAAAGGAATGGCAATACAACGGATCGTAGAATGTCGGCAACGTGCTGTGCTGTGATGGTGCTACGGAGGACTATCTCAAAGGGGTCCGGCTATCAAACGAAATGGCACCCCAAAACCATAATTCCCTGTTGTCGGGCCGTGTGGCTGTAAGAGCAGGATCCTGACGATGTCCGGGCTGTCTCCAGACACGTCTGCGCTGGTCGTCGGGACTCAGTTCTAAACGGGACTTATCACTGTCACAGCTGTTCTGACAATCGCGCTATCTTCCCATACTGTCGTTACTCTAGGCCGTCCGGCGTCCTGCTATTCCGGACCCATTCCAGCCAACATCGTCTAATTGCTACATCGCTCCTACCTAAATACTGAGCGACTCGTTGGTGTGCTCATCCGGCCTCATGCAGTCCGACCGCACGCTCTCCTTCAAACTCCTTTATATACACGTAGTGGCCGCGAATTCGCAGGCGAGGCATTGTTACAATCAAGGTACGTAAACGTAATCGAAATCCACTGCACGTTTTGTTCCTGAAAGCGAGGTTCGCTCCTTATATACACCACCATGGTGCTCAGTTTCAATGCTCTGTAGTTCCGACTATTCATTCATTGGCTGTGAATTTTTGATCATTCGCATATTCGGTCGAAAGGTGTTTGCACGTAAAGTTTCATTACTGTCGGACTATTTTGCGGGGTGCCTCGATTTTTTGTCAGAGTGTATTTAATATAAATTGTTTTGATTTCAGGCAGACTTTGTTAGCTTCAGTTTTAAGCCCCATGTTTTGTGATATCCTGGCGGTTTCTTTCTTTACTGAAATAAGCCACTTACAAAATTAAAACCCCAATGAAGATGGGAATGGTGACCCGTAGCGATCTTACCAAACCAGTCGAATTTGGGGAGTCATCCCGGGGCCTCCGCTCGAGAGAGGAGCGGAGGTCCCGGTCATCCTCGTCCTCATCACAAGCCACATCATGGCTCTTTTTACTTTGAACATAGTTTGTATTTTCATCATTTTCAAAGGTCTTGTTGGTACTTCATGTTCACTTCAAATAGGTCAAATTGTCCCTTATATTCAAATTGCCCCCTGTGGGGCGTACGTCCGACGCTAAGGATCACAAACTTTTTGATTCCTGATATTAATTTAGCATAAAATTCTATCGCATCTATATTTCAAGTTTGGCTATAGAGTTTAAATGATAACTGATATGGATTCAGCATCAAATTTTGGAGTAGGTAGGGTGGCTTACTAAAAATTTCCACTTTAGGTGCTCCCCCCCCCCCCCACTTCTGGTTAAAAAAAAACTTGAAAAATCTATGATGCAATATTGATTAAGCATCAAATCTAAGCGAGGTTAAAGGGAGTCATTGAGGATTTCCAATTCCTGTTCTAAAGATGCTACTTCCGATCATAGGTGGACTTGAAAAATTATTGGGAATTCGTGAAATTTTAAATCGATTGACCCATGCAGGTTTTCAAGGATTTAAGTTTAATTTAAATTTCATTGTCAGATTATCTGGCACAATAAGACGTCTGAAATGTAAAAATGAAGTAAATTATAGCTAAGTACAGAAAATTAATTTTTCTCTAGATAATTATTTATTGAATTCATTTTGCTTTTGTAGGCACAACATTATTATATACAATATATTGTAATGTGTGAATTTCCAGCTCAATTATCTTTATAAAAATAACAAAAAATGTCAACAAATTTATTTTCAGGTATTTTTACCAATGTTAAAAATGTCAACAAATTTATTTTTAAATCATTTCTGAGTTAAAATCTTGTATTCAGAATACAATAAACAGTCTGAGGGAGAAATTTCTATACACGTGACTTTATATATATATATATATATATATAGTAAACATGGAATGAATAATAAAAAATCTGATGTGGGCAGCCCATGACGTTCCTTATATAATGCAATGAATTTACTTCTTTCACAGTGAATAAATGATGTATAAGATTATAAAGAATCCTGCCCCATACCGGGAATAGAACCTGGATATACGAACTGACCAGGCGACGCTCTACCGTTGAGCTACTGGGGACGAAATTGCAAGCTCTTATTGTCGAAATGGATGTATAACATCTATGACACACTGTATTTAACGTTGAATTGTACATTTGTGGCTTTTCTGGATGACAGCATGCAGAACTTTTTCGTACCCAATTAACTTATATTTCGCGCAACTCTAAATTAATAATTAGCAATATTTTTTTAATCCTCAATAAGCAATATAGTCCATATATTAAAATATGTAAATAAATTCATCAATTAGGCGTTATTTACATTAATTTGACGTCATTTTTACAATTTTGATATGTTCATCAATCTGGGGCTAAATATTGATTATTTGACGATATGTTATTAGATTATTCACTAAGTTCGCTAAATGTATCACCAAGTGTTGCTGACAAATGGGGAGAATAGGAGTATACTAGGAGGTATGCCCATCATATGACGGAATTAAAAATTTGCAAAACATTAGCTCCCATTTGGTGTCATTTCTATGAATTTTGCGACACTTTAGTTAATTTTGCAATATTTAAAAAGTTGCCGACATCCCGCTAAAGATATTGAATTTCCATCAAGTCATTTTCATTGATTTAGCTTCATTGTTATCAATTTGGCAACATTTACAAAAGTCTCCAAGTGGCGACTTTCCGTCAAACATGTCGCCAAGCGTTATAGACTGAGAAATAAGATTATTCTTATAGTCGATAACTATTGGCGTCCAAATGCAAAACTATTTCCCAAAGTATCTTTTCTCATGAATGGAACGCGTTAGATCGACGAAAATGATGCCAACAAATTTATCACATTAACATTATATTACATATGAAAAGTGAACATATTTCACAATAGTTAAGAATTTCTTTTGCGTGATTTTTTGATAAATTTATTTGAAATATGTACAATATCTCGAGAACGGTTCATGCTAGTTCTAAAGTTTGTGTCAATCGTTTTCTAATAAAAAATTACATAAGAAATGACTATATGCATGACTTTATAAAAGGTTTTCATTTTTTCAAAATTTCACTCGAAAATTTAGTGGGGTTCTAAACATTCGATTGCGTTTAAAAACAATAGGCTTCCAGTATTCACGGATTGTAATTTTTGTACCAAATTTACTTCGAATCACTCCTTCGGTTCGTCAGATATCGTCTCGATAGACATCACCTTAAAAACTTATGATTCGTGTTCAGGAATACCGGAAACGTGCTCTCCCATCGAAAACTCCAATTCGAATTTTCGAGCCCGTCACAATACTTTCCTTATACATTATACTATATATATAAGGAAAGTAATAACCCGACGATAATAATTGAGCCACTTTATATTGGAGTAATTTATGCATATAGTGCACATAAGCCCTGAAGACAAAAATAACAAGTGTTTGGAGAAAGTCATGAACTGCATTACATCAAATTTTTTGTGAAACGAATACTTTTCTATAAAGTTGACTTGTATTTGAATCCATTTTTTATTGGGTCCGACATGCTCGGAGAAAAATTGAACTGGATGAAAAGAGATAGGATTAAAGTTGCATATTAAAATCCAAACGATATCAGGCAAATGTTTAAAAATAAACATTACATTCGAAAAATATTTATATATTTTAAGTTAAGATGCTCGACCCTTTTCATTCTTAGCCGAGATCAAGCAAAGACATAACTTCAACTGGTTCCCTCCCCTTCCGTGTTTTGACTTGACTGACTCATAACAAGAAAGATCAATCATGCATAAGCATTGATTATGAAACACTTTCCAACTGAAATGTAATTTCATTTAAAAATTTCTAAAATGTGATTCATTCAGTGGTAATATCTTTTACATTATCACAGAACTACAGTAATTTATTATACTTAAATATTTAAAACTGTATCGAAATATAAATCATCTGATTCTTTATGCAAAATCAATGAATATTTTATTCATATAACTTGTATTCCAGACTCCAGAGCTAAATAATTTTGTGTGAAAAAAATTCAGCAATTCTTATGGAATTCATCTTACAATCGCTTGAGATATTTGCATTCTGCATATGTTAAAATTAGGCTTCCTTGAAGAAATAATAAAAGTTTAGGGATCATTTAAAATCACAACTATTGTAATTGCATAGGCACGGAATTTAGATACACAGATAATATATATGTGTATGTACTCAAAGTATTGGAATCGTGCCGAGGATCGGAACTCGAATTTTCAAAGTATCTACACGTTTTGGGACTTCTAGAACACGAAAAAACTACTTTTAGGAAGACGTCTGTGTGTGTAAGGGTGTATCTGTGTATGTTTCTGTGTGGATATTACATCCACTCTAATTGAAAAACTAATGGACCGAATTTCATACAATTTGGTAGGTATGTTTTTTGTGGGAAATCCTGATGTTCATTAGATTATAGTACGATTCGTAATAAAAGAATCTGCCTTCTTTGCGAAATGGCCGCAGAAATTGCCTTTATCCACTCTAGCTAAAAACTAATGAACCAAATTTAACAAAATTTAGAGTATAATATTTCAATAACCTACAAGTGATTTATATACCAAATTTAACAAAATTTTGTATATAAATCATTTGTAGGTTATTCTACTACGATTCGGGAAAAAGGAACGGGCTATTTTTGCGAAATGGCCAGCAAAAATCGTTATATATAAAAATAAAAGACTACGTGTGCTCAATTATATCAATTAAATTCCTATTTTATATGTGATTTTTGACAACAAAAAGAATAAGACTAACCCCATTACTCTAGGACTAGCCGTTCTTGAGATATTCTAGTTTTTTCGCGTTTTCGCTACGCCACCTTTGACAATAAGTCCAGCTATCAAATGAGAACCAAATTTAAGTTTAACGTGTAAATTCAATGTCATTTAAAATACTTATGTTGTGCAGATAAACTCAAATTATCATTGAATAAATAAAGAGAACGAATATGAGTCTGCAGGGAAAGACATGTGCTGTCCACATCAGAATTTTTAACAATATTACACCAATGATTTATAGAAGTGAACGGGGATTATTTTCAGGCCATTTCGAAAAAAATGTATAATCTATATTTAAAGATCCATCAAATTTTTGTCGAATAAAATGTTCAACAAATTTAAGCTGTGTACCAAATTTTAACTCTCTAGGACGTAGGAAAGTGCATTTAAAATGCCATCAATTAAATTTATCATGAAGAGTTATATAAAATTTAAAAAAAATGAAAAATTGTTATCTACCAAATTTATCTTAAAATATGAAGCCACTCCCATATGCAAAACGTTTAAACAAATAGAGAGATATTTATTATATAATATCTCTCTCTTTTCTTTCTGGAAGATATCCCAAAGTCAGAATTTAATTGAATTTGTTTTTTTCCCTATATTAAATAATTTTTTTAATTAAAAAACTACTTAACATATTTTACTGAATTTTTTTTTATATATTCTATGGGATAATGTGAATATTTCCTAGAAATTTCGAAGCAATTCGTGAATTTTAAATTTACTTAAAAAATGTTTGAAAAATTAGGTCCCATAGGGTTCAATGTATTTCATTTTTTCAACCGGGGTTCAATCCAAAACTAATTGGGTGATATTATTCATTTATATTCCCATAGGTCCTACAGACCGTCTGAACAACATACTAAAATTTCATTTTGATAAACTCATTTTTACGGCAGTTATCGTGCTAACGGACAGACAGACAGACAGAATGAACAAAGTCATAAACACTTTTCAACTTTGTTGTAAAGTGTTAAAAACAGTCAACACTTGGTGTCGTTAGCGTTCTTGCTAATGAGGAACGTGAAAATCCTAGTTCGAATAATTATATTTAGGAATATTGGTTTTAGAGCAGAAATTCTTACAGTTTACACTTTCAGAACTTTTACCCAAAATTGACACCAAACAAAGTATAATTGAGCAAAAGTTTACCTTTGTTAACAGAAACCTTAGTAATTTATCAAAAGGGAAAGTGCACCACATAAATCAACATCTTCCAGTCTTTGCCTCTTTTATATTTGTTTTAGGAGAGATGAAAGGGGGTGTTTTGCTTGATCCCGCTAATGAAGATCGGATTTGAGGTGGAGGGGGGGGGGGGGGGGACAATAGTGAAGTCTAACATTTATATAATATTCCTCACAATGCCGATTTCGGACGGTCAGTCGTTTGGTTTCCTTTTGCATTTCGGAATTGGAACGGCAAAAATTTTAAGGAGCTTTAAGGGTTCTTAAAGACAAAATGTGAATTTAAGGAGTTCTGACCGTGAGAACCCTGTATTTGACTTTGCACTTAAGCTATTTTTTTTTTTTTAATATTTCATAGAAATTGCTTAAAAGTTGAAGTTGGCAACAACTCAGTGATGCTAATGAATGTATTTGGTTTTTCAAATTATCCATTTCCCATACTATCATTGTTCTGGTAATTATTATTTTTCAAAGGAAAAAATCCTATTAAAATTTAAAAATTCAAATAATTTGAGTTCTAATCATGAGATATACTAAAAAATTAATATTCTATCTAGTTCTCATTTTTCATACAATAAAACGTATCTCAAATATGAAGTCAAATACTTAAAAGAAATACAAATCAACAATTCATAATTTTATTAAGGACAAAGATAAGTCTAAAATTTACAACAGCCAATTTTTCAGACACACAAAACATCCATCCATAAAGCAACGTTCTCTACATTTCGGGAGCTAGTCATATGTTTACGAGTAATTTTGTGTGTATATATGGCAACTTTTCAGATTCAGCAGCACCCTTACAAAAATATACCTTCACAGAATAATTTGTATTTATAATATACAAGTTTCATTGAAATATAACACATCACAGTAATTAGTTTTTACATTTTTAGACTAGCACCAAGGCACGCAGTATGAACAGGAGCCCCAATATAACATATTTTCTTTTTATGCTTAAGTACTTGTGAACGATTAGCTTTACACTATTGAGAACAATTATTACAAATTTTAGCATTCAAGAGCCAATGTCAATACAGACAATACTTTGTTGTATTTGTGCAGTAATATTACCTCATTCAAAACCAGAGATGAATGAAAAAGATAAAATTTATTACATTTAAGATCTAGATATCTATAAATTGCAGATTTGGAGATTGCACCAATCAACTTTGGTTAGCAACTCATAGCTTAATCAATGGATCACAGAGCTTACTTAGTTGCAAATGAAAATATAGAAAAATTATGCTAAAATTTCTAAGAGTTACTTTGTTACGAATTCTGAATATTATACATTACAGTAGTTTTAAATTAAAACATATAGGGTGTTAACACAGCACTTTCACTATTAATGTAGAGGTATTTATTATATTGGTGTAATTAAAATAACTTTTTATATAGGTATTAACTGACTGGACAAGATTTTTGTTAGCAACAGACACTGCAAGTATAGAAGAATTGGTAAATTTTTCTTATTAAGCTCTGAATTCTGAAAATTAATTTTCTCTTCTGTCGAGATCTCCTGGCCTTTTGTCACCTGAGCCAACCCCTAATTATGCCACTGTAAAACACCAGGGTTGAAATTCAATTCCTTGACTTTTTATAACAATATTTCACATTAATAAATTAATAATGGTAAACAGTGAAACTTTGATAAGCATTTCAAGAGAAAACCAGTGAGGCAGTTAGAAAAGAAAGTGTCAATTTTTAATATATATTTAAATTTGGAACAGAATTTAAACAGAGTTGCAGGAAAAATAATTCACAAGCAATGAAAATCTTTCGTAGTTTCTTAAAATAATTTACACAGGGGTTCTTCATTTCCAATACGTTGCATAGAATATTTTTTTTTCAACTTTGTCTTAACTGAATTTAATTTAATTTTAGAATGCAATTTGTCAGAACCAAAAAAAATAACAGACCACATGGTTAAATTAGTGCCTTTTTCTTGATCAGTAAGTACACTAGATACACCATGGTAATAGTCAACAAATGGAAATTCTTCAATAAAGTTTCAAAATTAACTTAATTCTGAGCACCAAAGTTTCAGATCTATTATACCACTGGGGAACTGAATAATAAAGTTTTTCTTTCTACTGAATTTTCTAGGATATCATATTGGACTCTTAGCATCACTATATAACAAATTATACAATTTATAATTTAGTTTTAAGGACACTCACTATAAAAAGCGACTCATGAAATCTCCAAATAAAAACTACAGTAGATAATATCTCTGTTTCAGTTTATCACATAGTTGATGTTATAATAAAAGAATTTGATATTTTTAAAATTATAATTAAATCTTCATTCAAATCTATAGTGAAATCTCTCTTAACGACCACCTCTAACAACAAGAAATATTTTTTTTTCAGAACAGATATCAAAATATCAAACTCTATCGATATAATGCTAATTTTTCCTTCATTAAGAATCACATGTTGTACCCTTCTAAACGATCATAAAGTTGTTCCAATTACAAGGCAGAAAGCTCTTTCCTACTTTGCATTTCAGACTCTAAAAAGGTGTTAAGTTCCAAGAATTCATATTTTCTTCTTCTCCCACATATGTTTTACCCTTCAGGTGTAAAGAGGAAAAAAAAAAAATCAGGATTGCACTTGAGAAAGCAACAATGATGTGCTTTCCATAAAAATATTTTATATAAACGCTATCAGTGACGAAAAAAGAAAAACAATGTTAAACCCATGAAGTTAGAAGTAGCCTTCTAGCTTCATGGTTACATCTATATCATTATTTCCTTTTTGATGAGCACACTTTCTGTAAGGTGTTTATTTTATATTTCTATTCTTGCTTTTTAAAAAGTGTTGAGTAAAATGTCACCAACAACAGTTCTTTGAAGTTTAGTAGATTATGGAAATAAATTTAATCTAATCCATATAAGTAAAGCCCAGAAGTTCGGGAAAATTCTAAAAAAGCCTTTTTGAGATTTTTCGGCTATAAATGCCTATCATGGAATTTCTTGTATTTTTACTGTGCTTTAAAATTTATTTAGTTTTCTTAAATATTTTATTTTTAACCAGGATTTTTTTTTCATTTAGTTCTTAATTCATTAGTTATTTTTTCATTTAGTTAGTTTAAGTCTCTCGTTTTTATAAACACAAGGAAACAGGTTCACTTTTCTTCTTTCTTTCCCACTTTTGGAAACATTGTTAGAAGACAGAGAACATGGATATTAACAGTTATTTACTATTACTCAAATGTTGATAAAATTCCTTTTAGTTGGGTGGTGAGTTTGTTTACAACGGCAGTGATATGAATAACTATTGTTGTAAGATAGCTGAATAGAGTTCAATATACAGCTTTGCTCCTCTCTCTTATATATATACATATATAAATATATATATATATATATACACACACACGAGCAGAAATTTCTATTGAATAAATTTTATAACATTTTTATAGTAAAAGAGCTATTACTGGAAATATATTTTCGTAGATTTAGTATGTATATTAGACTTTTAATGCCTATTTTTCAGATTTTAGTGCTTTTTTGCCTGACTAGTTTGTTAATTTTTAGTTCCTAAATTTCTGGGCTCTGATAATACATATACCCCCTTTTTTTTTTTCATTTTATCTGTAATTCAGGCATAAAATCCCCCCCCCCCCCAAAAAAAAATGCATCCCTGATGAATAGCCATTTTTTGTTGTAATGCAGAATGATCGCTTTAGAGAGATTTTACTGTATGTAACCCCCTTTCATACGCTGCTTTTTTGGTTCACAGATATAATATACAAAGCAAACTATCAATATAAAATATCTTAAAGCAAATTTTCTATACCAATACATAAAATATGTTTCTTACATATCACAGTAGGTGTATAAATAGGGCAGTTCAATACTACTAAATCAGTTGTACATATAATGCAGGTGCATAGGATGCACTTAAACTGCACTTGTTTTATACAAATCACTTGCCCTTGTGCATACATTTTCAATATGTACAAACTAATCTTTTATAAATCAAACTAAATTCTTTAGAAAATAATTTATAAAAGGATGACAATGCTAAGAATCTTTTTTACTAATGTGACATAATTAGATAACTCTCCAGAATGGGTAGAAACATCTTTTAAACTGAAAAGAACAAAATTAAAACTATATTTAAAAATATACAGACAAGAAATAAATAGCAATAATCCACTTGAATGTGTTGAAATACAAACTTTTAGTGATAAGACATTAATTCCTTATTATGCACATTCAAATATTAGGGGTTGCCAGCAGCTAGAGGGATTAGTAATTGGCATACCTCCTCACAACCGGAGCAGGTGTTAGATTTTATTATATACCTATTGCTGATATACTACAATACCTATATAATAAAAATATTGCTCTTACTATTGTTGTTTGCAATAATTGTCCTATATATAATTTGCTTTTTGTATTAAATATTAAAAGATGTAATATTTTTTGTATAAAATATTATTCATTTTTATTGAGCAATATTAATGAATTATTATTAATATTCCCGATGTAACTTATAAAGGTAATCCTAACCAATAGCATTTTCATCAATCATGTTATCCTTGAAGTATAATTAAGTTTCAATTTCATACATTTATTTAACTATGCATTTTACTTATTTTCCATATGTTTGCATTTATATAAAAAAAAATCTATGCCTTGATGACACCCAGGGGGTCTGCTTTTGCTGCCTTACCCCCTTTCACTATAGCACTATTTGCTAACACTGCGGTGATGCAGATCTGAAGAGTAGGCTTGGGCAATGTTGCAATTTTGACATTGTGATACATTGGCAGTTGAACATTGCGATTGTTGACCATGCATTTTATACACAGAAAAAGTAAAACCATGTCTAATCAATACTTGGGCTTCATACTTATTCCTCATATTACAAATTAAAGACTTTATAAGAAACTGATGTATATTTTTAAGCACCTCACAAATATAAATTATCTAAATATTTTTATTTATTTTAGCAGTCCATTAAATATTGCTTTATTTTAAGAAAATTATTTATACCTGTTTTGTTTATTTTTTAGAGTTAGGTACAAAACTAGAAAAGCATGAGAATACAAACTGAAGTGTGCAATAACGCTATTTGTGAAAATAATTAACCAAAATATGAAAATAAGATAATTCAGTCACCCTAATGTGCAATAATTAGGGGACGAAGATGGATGGAAAAAGATACTTCGGCTCTCGGCAATGCACGGGAATACAAACTCAATTACATATTAAAGCTACTTCTATGAAAATATTAAACCAAATAAACCGTAATAATTAACCAAGGTAAGAAAATATGCTAGTTCAGATTTTTAATATACAATAATCAGAGGAAGATGGACGAAAAAAGATACTTGTGCACTCTCGACAATACATAAGAATACAAACTGAATTGCACAATCGCACTATTTATGCAAAAATAATTAAAAAATTAACCATAAAATTTAATATGGAAATGGATGGATGGAAAAGGATAATTATACACTCCTAGCAACACAAGTCAATAAAAATTGAATTGCGCAATTAAACAATTTATGTCAAAAATAATTTGATTTAGTAAAGTATTTGTTTAGTTTAATTAAACTATGATATATATATATACCTGATATGGAATCATTAGATGATGAAAATGGGTGCAAACTGATACTTTTGGATTTGCTACAATGCACAGAAATATGAACTGAATTACATAAAATTTGTTTATTTCAAATTTAATAGCATACAAATTTATGGGGTGACTGCCATATTTCAGCAGTTTCCATATACTGATCACCATATTTCATAATGAAATAAAGCAGTCCCCCTCATAAAAAAACAAAGAAACATACGAATTGGTTTAAAACTCAGTGGGGATGATTTGCACTGGGAAATTGCACATGCACAAAAAAAATTCAGAAACTGAAATTATCCATCTCAAGATCGGCGCTAAGCTGTGTGACATCACGAAATCACAATGTATTGTCAATTTGAAAATTATAAAAATGGTGTGGCAATGTCAGCTTTACTTTGGTTTTTCACGTATTGCCCAAGCCTATTCAAAAGTAGTCAATTTCTCCACATTGTGTCAAGTTCATGATCTAGACAAATACTAAATTGTACCTAGAAATTTAAGGCCAAATAATATATTATTTTTAGACTTTTACTGGCAATAAAATGAAAACTAGATTTAAATTAATCACGCGTACAAATTATACTATGATCATAAATAATTAAAAATATATTTTCAGATAGTACGTTTATAACATTTTTTGAATGTCATGCTGTATTAAGCATGTCTTCGAACATGCAATATATAACATGCAGTTATCGTACTATATGCAACATGTTAAAACTAGAAAAGAGCAATGACTTTTATCTTTAAGAACTGCAATAAAGCATGTAAATTGCTGCAAATTTTTAGAAACATTATATATTTTGTTTATCTTTAAACATGCAAGATGTAGCATAGAGCAATAAAGAATGTGTAACATGTTTAAAATTTAAAGCAAGCAATGCCTTTTCAAAAATTGACAGAATAAAGCATACAAACTATTATAAATAAATTAACAAAATTAATTTTTAAAAGATAAAATCTTAGATTATTTTATAATGGTTGTTTAAAACACAAGAGTATGAAGGTACTAGAGATTAATAGATAATCCTATAGTCAGGCTAAGTAGCTACATATTTTTTATAAAAGCATAATATTAGCAATTTAATGAATAATATTTAAAGCTTTAAGATCATTTTGATACTTTATTCCTTATAAAATATTGAGAAAAAAATTTAAATTATATTTTAACTGGAAATTATTTCAACCAAAATTAACTTTAGTCTTTTTCATAACATTATAGAATCAAAAACTTTCTTTATAATTCTGGAAATCTGATAAGGCAAATTAATATTTCAATGAAGCAAGTAAGATGTAACTTCAAACAATATTTCTAAATGTGAAGCACATTCATAGATTCACAGTACATAATATGTTGAAGACCCAGACCACATGACCAACCCAAAGGTTAAAGGTAGCAAAATGTGTGGCTGGAGTACATATGTCGAAAGCCCAGACCACCCGACTCGTTCGAGGACTTAGAGCAGCATATTGGATGGCCGGGGAGTACATAATATGTATAATATTTATCACATTAGTCACTAATTACTTACTGATAAAATGTTTTCCAGTTATATAATTAGTTAATAAAAATTAGAGGGGCGTGAGGGGGCAGATATGCAATTAAATGACTACCAAACTTAGAGTCATTCTCCAGAAAATGTACATTTTATGTATCCCAGCAAATTATTCAAATATATTTTTCTTTAATTTATTGTATTTATAGCTTAGATTGCAACAAAATAAATTAAATCAAACATTTTTAAATTGTTATTTTACCAATTTTTATGCAGGAAGCTGCTTAAACAGATCACTGCTTCCATTATGTAGATACTGAATGGCTTGCTAGTACTGAAAAAAGCCCATCACATGTTTTTGAAACAGTTGCATACTTTTTACACCTTATTTGTACAATATTTTACATTGAGTTCTCTTTACCTAATGAAAAATACTGTCAAGAAATTTTTATACTTCCATGAACATCATATAATAAAGTACAGTAAACATATATTTCTAATGTTTGTCAAAACTTTAAATTATATGACTAGTTAGTAATTTTTTAGTTTCATAATCCCAATATGTAAAAATGTATAAATAAAACAATTCTTACCCCTTTCCATGAATCATCAGTATTCATAGTGGCATTGGTGAATCACACAAGAGAAATTTATTAGTACCTATTTATACACTTGAACTAAAGAAATGTTTTATTAAAATTTAAAATATATTTTAAAAACCTTAAGAAAAAAATTAAATTTTTAAGTTTTTATAGGAGGAAAAATACAATTTTTTCATGAGATTTCTGAAATTATGAAATATTAAGTTTCTCAAAAATACTAGGATTTCCCTGTTCTCTTTTAGACACACGAGCCCAGTTATCATAAATTATTGTTTTTCTATGTAAAATTTATCCTCTCCTAACAGTACTTCACCTCTGTTAATGCTTAATAATAAAGTACCCAATTTCAACCAATAAAATTTAAATAATTTAGTCATGATAGCTGCATATAAAAAAAAAATTAAGGGAAAAAAAAGAAGTAATTTTCTTTTTTTTTAACAATGAAAATGTACACTTTTAAGAGAATAACTCATTAAAGACTAGCTTTTTTATATTATTTTTACAAAAAAGACAATATATAAAAAATTTATCTTTGCAGAACAGAAGAGCTACTTCACAATAGAGCTAGACAACTGTCTAACTTGAGAATTACACATATTGGTAAGCTCAAAAGAGAAACAAAGTAATAACAAAAAAAGAAAAAAAAAGGATACCAAAATAATTCACTGCCATAATATTTTGTATGGGGCTCCTCAACATTCAATTGATTAACCAATTTTAGTATTTGCATTTGACTGCACATAGCTTGTGAGTTTCGACAAAGCAGCAGTTGTAATAAGCGAATCCCGAAACCAGCATTTGGCATCTTCAACAGTTGTTGTGGACTCTTCTTCCACATCAGCATATTCCTCACAGTTCTCTTTAGTTATCAACTGTGTCAGAGATGCATTGGAGGCAACTTCAATAGGTGTTGCTTGAATATTAGAATCAATGACAACTTCCTGTTCAACTACAATATACTCTTGCGGCTGAGAAACTAAAACTATCACATTGTTTCCGAGCCAGGCAACGTTTTCAGCAGTGACATCTGTAATTAAGCCAGAATTTTCATATAAGTTGGTCGATTTATTTTCATCTTGTATTAATACAATTTCAGATCCTGGAACAGCAAGCTGGACTTGTGTTAAATTAATGCTGTTAGTGTCCAAAATGTATGCCATTTGTCCGGCAGGATTCATAGATATATATGTTGGAGCCATGTCTGTTGACATACCCATAATGTGCAGTTACACCACCAATGAATAGAATTAAGTGGCTTTAAAATTTCATACAGATAGTTCTGTTACCTAAAAAGGAAATCAAATATTAAAAGAATTCCTTTTGACCATAATATACAAACAAGTTCAAAAGTGCAGGAAAATAGTCTAAAAATAGATGTGTTCATAAGGGTATATATTATGTATTTGCAGTTGAGGGAAAAACTTTTGATAAGGGATTAGGTAGTTGCATTTTCTTAATAAAAGATGTCTGTAAGTGTAGCATGGTCTCTAACAGGAAACCTAAATGTCATAGAAATTTGGTACATAGGTATTTCAGAACTCAGGAAGGTACACTGTTGGTGTTATTTCTTTAACTTTCAAATTAGTTTTTACTTTCCCTGCAATACATGGTAATGTATAGGGAAAGTATTGGAATCATGCCGAAAATCACAACTCGAGTTTTCGACGGATCTACACGTTTCAAGATCTCTAGAATACGAAAAAACCATTTTTAGCGTGACGTCTGTGTGTGTGTGTCTGTGCAGATATTGTATCCACTCTAACTAAAAAACTAATGGACCGAATTTCACAAAATTTTGTAGGTAAGTCACTTGTGGGCGGGGCTGGTGCTGATTAGTTTTGGGTACGATTCAGAATAAAAGAACCCACCTTTTTTGTGAAATGGCCCGCAAAAGCTTGTATCCACTGTAGCTGAAAAACTAATGGACCGAATTTCACAAAATTCGGTAGATGAGTTACGTATAGGTCACCCTGGTGCTGATTAGATTTTGGTACGATTCAGAAAAAAATAACCTGCCTTTTTTTGCAAAATGGCCCGCAAAAATTGCCAAAATCTAAAATAAAAAACTGGGTATATTCAAATATATCCATTAAATGCTGATTTAATACGTAATTTTTAACGATGAAAAGAATAAGACCAACCCCATTACACTAGGACTAGCCGTTCTCGAGATATTTTAGTTTTTCGTATTTTTCCTACACCATTTTTGAAAATAAGTCCAGTTTTCAAATGAGAACGAAAATTGAATTAAAAATTAATTAAATTTCATTTAAATAAATAGAACGTGAATATAAGTCTGCAGGGAAAGTCATGTGCTGCCCACATCAGATTTTTTAGTTATATTACATTTTAGTATTTTTACATAAATATTATCACTAAGTTTCCATTTTGACCCCCATCGGAAAGATTGAAGAACATTCTTTCCAATAACACTTGAACCAAATATGTAGAATTCCCTTCATATTTATTTATTTTTTAAATACATCAAAATTTACATTTTTTACGTTATCTGATATATATATACATATATATATCCCAAAAAGATTGAAACATGCTTTAATTCTTTACCTGTTGGAAATAAGTGGGTAATGCAAATTGCAAAAATGTTGAAAGTAAGGTAGGAAATAAGACTATATTAATGAAATAGTCCTCTCATTTACATTCAAAAAATTACACTTTCAATACAGTTTTATATGATCCCCTTAAACAAATTTGGTCAATCAGAAAATGTTTATATTTAATGCAACAAGATCATTAAAAAACCCTGCATATCTGTATCTTTAAAATTAACTGAATTATGATAAAGGAAAAAATCTGACTTATGCCACTTTTCCGTACAATGTGAAAGGCTGTTTCATCAGTGAAAATAGGGATCATAAACAAATTGCCGAAGATTGTTTAGATCAAAAATACACTAATATGTGTCAAATTTTTTTATAACAAATATATCTAAATAAAACATTACACAGACAGAGATCATATAAAGTACTCACTACGCGGTTGGGTATGCTATGTATTATCATCCAGTTTTAACTTTCTTTTGATATGTCACAAATTTACATTTCTAATGCGATATATGGTCCCCATTCACAATGTCCAATTAAATATAACTCGCTCAATTTTAAAGATACAGATGTGCTTTTTTTTTTAATAATCTTGTTGCATGAAAAATAAAAATTTTCTGACTGACCAAATTTGTCTAAGGGGGTCGTATAAAATTTAAAAAGTGTAACTTTTTGAAAATGAATGGGAGGACTATTTCATTAATATAGTCTTATTTCCTACCTTACTTTCAACATTTTTGCAATATACATTGCCCACTTATCTCCAACAGGTAAAGAATTACAGCATGGTGCAATCTTTTTGGGACACCCTGTATGTGTGTATACTGTATATATATATATATATATATATATATATATATATATATATATATATATTGTCATTACATATGTCGATAAGGCAAGTGGAAACTATATATATATATATATATATATATATATATAATATTAAAACACCGTGAAATACTACATTACAAAATCATCTGAAATCACACTTAAAAGGCGCAAAGCTGCACTAAAAAGAGGATTAAAATATTGTCAAAAAGAAAAGAGGTATGGATGGAAACAATATACCAAAAGATGGCCGGGGGGAGTTGTGACGCCCTCACCCCGGTTAAGCATGCTTTACGTCGCGACAACACTCCCGGAGAGCCGGTACATTGCAAAAAGGAATACGAATGTATCAAATTGTAAGATGTAAATATACATCATACAGAAACAAGTATAAGATATAATTGTCGAGATCCAGCCCTATCGAAATTCATCTACATTTAATGTTTGAAATAATAATGAACACTTTTTAACATATTTCAAACATTTAATGTAGATGAATTTCGATAGGGCTGGATCTCGACAATTATATCTTATACTTGTTTCTGTATGATGTATATTTACATCTTACAATTTGATACATTCGTATTCCTTTTTGCAATGTACCGGCTCTCCGGGAGTGTTGTCGCGACGTAAAGCATGCTTAACCGGGGTGAGGGGGTCACAACTCCCCCCGGCCATCTTTTGGTATATTGTTTCCATCCATACCTCTTTTCTTTTTGACAATATATATATATATATATATATATATATATATATATATTGTCATTACATATGTCGATAAGGCAAGTGGAAACTACTCAATTATTAATTATGATGCACTAAGATCACTGATGTTACTGGGTACTAAGTACCGTCTACCTACTAAATTTAAACATAAATTAATTTGTAAAGGTTTATTTCTTGACTTAAATAAATTTATCTATAAAATCAGTTATAAATATCAAATCCCTGTAGAAGCCTTTAAACCCTGGAGAGTCTTAATAGAGCAATACTTAAATCATTATATATATAATCAGAAAATTAATAATTCATGTAATGCCAGAAATGTAAAGTAATAAATATTTGGAAGGATTAAAAAATAATGGAACCAGGAATGCGGGCGGATTATCCCCACGCTAAGCAGATGGGCGATAATATACAGGTGGCCCCATATCTTACATACCACGCCCATGTTTACATACCACGTTAAGCCGTTTGGCGGCAACCGAGACGGCGACGCCATGTCTACGGATTAGCCCTCAGCTCTAGATTTCAGCACGTGGACCGCCGACCGAAAAAGGGATATAAGTGAGAGTTGCTCGAAGTGGGAGTCAGAATTGGTCAAGGCAGGCTGTTGGAGTGAGACTAGTCAAGAAGAAGCGACGGTAGCAGAGTTAAGAGTTGTGTGTGCGTCTCTGATATAGGAATTCGAAGGAGAGCTCATGTTCATCTGGTATTGCAAGTGTAAAGTGTGACAAAGCATCGGTGTTACCCAAGTTATATGAAAGAAGATCAGGTACCGTACAATTAAACTATATGAGGATAACCTCTTTGTCTAAATTTGTGTTTTTAAGGAAAAGCTAATTAATGCATCCCACCACGTGCTCCAACCAAATATCAATTCATCTGGCATTACACCCCCCGAACTACCATTGAGATGTATTCCACTATGTATGATATTTATTTAATTTGTAAAACTAAAGAGTGTAAATTGAGTATGTTATAAATAAATGTTTGTTCCTTTACTATTAACCTTAATTTTTACTTTGTTAACTTAGTATCCCGTTAAGCACAGAAATAGGTGGGTTTTGTGGCCACCAACGCAATGTACACAGCAGTAAGTTAGAACAGATTACATGTATAATTAATATACTAATAAATAATTAATTTAATGTAAAATGCATTTTTGACAATATTAATTTTAATCAACAAAAATAATAATCGGCACAATTCATATAAACTTAATTCAATTAAAAATGATATTAAAGAAATACAAAATGATTTTGTCATTACATATGTCGATAAAGCATGTGGAAACTACTCAATTATATGTAAATATTATTATAAAAATACCCTTCAGTCACACTTACTTAATAATCAAATCTATAATTTACATAAAACTAACCTTAAAATCTTATACAATAGAATATCAGCCAAATATAAGCAAATCCATCTAAAAAATAGTTGTAATAACATTCCATATATTGTTTTAGTACCCAAGTTTCATAAATCCCCTGTTGCTTTTCGAACCATTACCAGTGGGCATAATTCTTACATTACTAATGCTGGAAAATTATTATTAAAGATATTACATGAAGTATCCTCGTCAGATGAAATCTCAAAAAATTGTCATATTGTAAAAAACAGTTTTGAAGTAGTTAAGAAATTGAAAACTCTTACTAATATTCGTAGTATTTATACCTTTGATTTCAAAGATTTGTTTAATAATATTAATATAGATGATCTGTATAGAATTATTTTAGGAATTTTTGAAAAATATAATATCAACCTAAAATATTCAAATTTTCTTTTTAAAAAATTACTTAACTTCACTCTTTATGAGAATTATATTCAACATGGTGGTACTATTTTTAAACAACAGGTTGGTATCCCACAAGGGGGGTGTGCCTCATCATTGTTAGCTAATCTGTATTTATTCTTCTATGAAAAAAACATTAATCCAAGCTTGCATAATATGCATATGTTTAGATATATAGATGACATTTTATGTGTATCCCCAAATAATAATATCCCTATAGTATTAAACTTTTATCCAAAAAATTTACAATTAAATGCAAGTAATAATGACACAAATGTTGCAAACTTTTTAGATTTCAATTTAAATTTACAAAATTGTAATATGGTTATAAACTTGTATGATAAAAGACAGGATTTTAAATTTAATACATCAAAAATTCAACATTTTGACTCTTGTCTGCATATATCTGTATTTAGAAATATTATAATAAACCAGGCTCTTAGAATCAATAAAATTTGTGATGAATATTATAAATTAGCGCACTTTATGGAATTATTGAGTACAGCGACTAATAATGCATATCCTCCCATTTTTGTTATTAAAATTATCAACTCAGTGTATCAAATTTCACTCGATAACATCCTAGAAAACATTCCCAATTATAGTGACTAACATACAGGAGAGAAAAAAAAAAAGAAAATATATATATATATATAATAATAGAAGTTTGAAAATCCAATGAACGAAAAGTAAGAAGATGTAACACGATAAACCTAACTTTTTTAAAAACACCCACAGAATAAAATATAATACAGCAAATCATCAATCAAATGGATAAAAAATACAAAACACAAGCTATCAAGTTACAGAAAATCAACCAAATTAAAAGGTATGGAAACAAAAAAAGTAAAACTTAAGCTAAATTCAACTATCTAACAGGCTTACAAAACAAAAGTAAAAATCAACTAATCCTCAAGCAAATGGGAAAAAAAAATAAATAAAATAAATATCGAATCAACAAGTCAATGAAAAATATAAAGGTATGGAATCGAAATAAGTATAACAAACGAAATCAAGCACAAACGCATTACACGTGGACGAGGCTCTAAGCCTAAATCATGAATTGTTAACCTCTACAAAAATCTAATCATGTCCAAGTTTTTTGTAGAAGCAAACACAAAAATGTATGTTTCTGAAGAAATAGATAGATTAAATCTATAAACTATTTCTGTAATGCGTTTGTGCTTGATTTCGTTTGTTATACTTATTTCGATTCCATACCTTTATATTTTTCATTGACTTGTTGATTCGATATTTATTTTATTTATTTTTTTTTCCCATTTGCTTGAGGATTAGTTGATTTTTACTTTTGTTTTGTAAGCCTGTTAGATAGTTGAATTTAGCTTAAGTTTTACTTTTTTTGTTTCCATACCTTTTAATTTGGTTGATTTTCTGTAACTTGATAGCTTGTGTTTTGTATTTTTTATCCATTTGATTGATGATTTGCTGTATTATATTTTATTCTGTGGGTGTTTTTAAAAAAGTTAGGTTTATCGTGTTACATCTTCTTACTTTTCGTTCATTGGATTTTCAAACTTCTATTATTATTGAAATCATTTTATTTATGAGCTGCATTTGCGCAATAAATTTAATGTATTTTGCATTATCAATCCATTTACTTAATAACTTTAAATTCTTTATTTAATAATATTTGCATAATATCCTTCATATTTTAGTAAGCTATAGTATATATATATATATATATATATATATATGTTTGAAATGTAATAATAAGAATTATGTAAAAATAAAAAATACAATTCAAGTAATATTAACATCACCATAGAAGCAAATTCAAAGCCATAATGCCGATAAGAGAAAAGAACAGCACCATCCCAAATTCGATGATTAATTAGAATTAAATTCATCGTCAGGTCTGAGTATTTAATTCCAATTAACCCAAACAAATGCCTGTTTCAGATTAAGCAATAGTACATTACTATAAATACTTAAACTCAGACTACAGGCAACAAAAAATGAAAAAAGGATACATTATGAAAATTGTATTACCATGCGGCATGAACCATTCTTCTACCACGTGTATACACGATCAACCTCAACAGCTTAATCTAGAAGCACCGGAATGAACAAGTCGAAATTCTACCAGGGAGGCAGTACGAACGTTCACGGAATTACTCCCAAACCCGTCCAGTGAGTATAAGCTGGAGACTGGACAAGCAATTCAGAATACAACTTCCCAAATATGCAAACATGAATATGAATATGAATCAAAGATGAAATTTCCTACTAAACAAGTAATTCATATGAAAAATGGATAATCGAGAATGCCACTATACACCATTATAAGGGCACTCAAAACGTAGTTTCAATACTGACAAAAGTTACATTTTTTGCGAAAATAAAATTCAAAACATTAATGTTAATGCATCTTATATTCCTATTTTTTGATTTTTCTAATGTTTTTGACTTAGTTTATTATTTTTCATTTTTATTTATATAATTAATAATTATATATAATATATATACATATATACACATACATATATATATATATACATATATACACACATATATACATATATATATATATATATATTTTTTTTTTTCCCCTACTGTATGTTAGTCACTATAATTGGGAATGTTTTCTAGGATGTTATCGAGTGAAATTTGATACACTGAGTTGATAATTTTAATAACAAACTTTGGGGGATATGCATTATTAGTCGCTGTACTCAATAATTCCATAAAGTGCGCTAATTTATAATCTTCATCACAAATTTTATTGATTCTAAGAGCCTGGTTTATTATAATATTTCTAAATACAGATATATGCAAACAAGAATCAAAATGTTGAATTTTTGATGTATTAAATTTAAAATTCTGTCTTTTATCATACAAGTTTATAACCATATTACAATTTTGTAAATTTAAATTTAAATCTAAAAAGTTTGCAACATTTGTGTCATTATTACTTGCATTTAATTGTAAATTTTTTGGATAAAAGTTTAATACTATAGGGATATTATTATTTGGGGATACACATAAAATGTCATCTAAATATCTAAACATGTGCATATTATGCAAGCTTGGATTAATGTTTTTTTCATAGAAGAATAAATAGATTAGCTAACAATGATGAGGCACCCCCCCCTTGTGGGATACCAACCTGTTGTTTAAAAAAAGTACCACCATGTTGAATATAATTCTCATAAAGAGTGAAGTTAAGTAATTTTTTAAATAGAAAATTTGAATATTTTAGGTTGATATTATATTTTTCAAAAATTCCTAATATAACTTTATACAGATCATCTATATTAATATTATTAAACAAATCTTTGAAATCAAAGGTATAAATACTACGAATATTTGTAAGAGTTTTCAATTTCTTAACTAATTCAAAACTGTTTTTTACAATATGACAATTATTTGAGATTTCATCTGACAAGGATATTTCATTTAATATCTTTAATAATAATTTTCCAGCATTAGTAATGTAAGAATTATGCCCACTGGTAATGGTTCGAAAAGCAACAGGGGATTTATGAAACTTGGGTACTAAAACAATATATGGAATGTTATTACAACTATTTTTTAGATGGATTTGCTTATATTTGGCTGATATTCTATTGTATAAGATTTTAAGGTTAGTTTTATGTAAATTATAGATTTGATTATTAAGTAAGTGTGACTGAAGGGTATTTTTATAATAATATTTACATATAATTGAGTAGTTTCCACATGCTTTATCGACATATGTAATGACAAAATCATTTTGTATTTCTTTAATATCATTTTTAATTGAATTAAGTTTATATGAATTATTAATTTTCTGATTATATATATAATGCTTTAAGTATTGCTCCATTAAGACTCTCCAGGGTTTAAAGGCTTCTACAGGGATTTGATATTTATAACTGATTTTATAGATAAATTTATTTAAGTCAAGAAATAAACCTTTACTAATTAATTTATGTTTAAATTTAGTTGGTAGACGGTACTTAGTACCCAGTAACATCAGTGATCTTAGTGCATCATAATTAATAATATTTAGATTTCCCGTTATAACATGCCCATGGTGTTTATCTACGAAGTCTTTGTATTTTTCTAAATGACAGTGGCAATATGACTCTTTATCCAATTCATAGTTTTGATTAATATCTACTGATTTGGCAATTTGATTATAGTTGAAAATATAACGTCCTAGATGTTTATCATATTTATATGCAATTTTAGGATTTACATGTTTGACTGGAAAGTAATTGGAAACCGATTTTAAAAAATTATTTATCTTCAGATTATTTAAGACAGAATTAGTAAAATTCAAGGTACAATATTCGTTTATTTTAGTATTTTGTTTTGATTCGTCATTAAAGTTTACGTCTGTGACATATAAATAACCATTAAGATTTTTACTTCTGGTAATGAGCAAATCATAGAATAAATGTTTAAAATGAACGTTATCAAATGCAGTACTTAGAAAAAGGTTATATACCATATTTAATTGCTGTTTTTTAATTGCGAAAATCCAGTTTTTACATTGTTTCCAATCAAAAGTAATTTTAAAATTTGCATGTTGCTGAAGGATGGCATTTTTTAGTTCAGATAATGATGGCAATTTTTTATTATATTTACTTGCTCTTTTAGTTCTTTTTGATTTACTTTTATGATTGTTGAAGGAATTATAAATATTATGGTCTTCATTAGGAGAATTAAAGGACTTTTTAACTATATTATGATGATTAAATATTTGATTGAGTCCATATGGAAAAATAGTTTTATGTGCACAAATAAATTCATTTTCAAGAAACAATCTGTCATAGTAATTTTTTTGAATACACAGAATACTAATTTCAATGTTGTCGAACCCATGTTTAGAAAAATGTTCGTATTCAAATTTTGATTCATTAAAGGAAGTTGCATTATTTGAAAAAATTTTTATGTGATTCCTGTGTACGTTAATTCGGAGATGCAGAGGGTTGCTGGTTTGACCTATATATGACATATTACATTTTTTACATACAATTTGGTAGATACAATTATATGTTTTACAGAAGACAAGATTATTGTTACAATTGATCTGATTACTATTAGCAAACGGACAAGTTTTACATCTATTAGATTTACAAGATTTAAATTTAAGTGTGTTATTTAGTGATGCATGGCTGTACGATTGAAAGTTATATGAAGTGAACAAGGAATACTGGCTGGAAGTACCGAATGAAGATGGAATAGTCATAGAGGATAAAGGATATTGTTGGTAGCTGGATAACGATCTAGGAGAACCCCAACAAGTTCTCGAATACCGAGCTTGGATGTTAGAGAGCATCCAGTTGCCAGTCGCTAATTTTTTATAATAAGACATCATGTAATAGGGAAAGATTGTAACCTTTATTTCCCCAAAATAAAGGCACTTGCATTAAAAAAAGTGACTCTTTATCCAAGAATGCACCTTAATTCAATTACAAAGGTGGAGACACAATTAGAACATATGAAAGGTACAATTATTTTTCAAACTAATGGATCATCTAAAACACTTTGAAAATATATAAACTAATGTGTAGACACATTAAAACCTGGATTAAATAAATGCTTAGGAATAAGCAAAACTAGGATAGATAGTGGAAAAATATACATATACACATTGACTATTCCAGAATAAATTGATTCAAATTAACATCCATCAATACAATTATTGATTCAAATTAACATCCATCAATACAACATGAAACACAAATTTTACTTTAGAACTAATATAATCTAAGAATAATATAGGAATAATACAACCATTGCTGTAAATACAGGATTCAAATTCTTCCAATAAATATACATTTATTTAATGGTTCAACAAATCAGAGATTCAACGTATGAAAGGCTACGTACGATCACAAAAAACAATAAGATATTCAATATATGAAAAACTAAGATCGATCACAAAAACAATGGCTAAGAATAGAGTTATTACCTAGGAATACAATTACAAGTCATTTTAAAGTGATAAGATTAGGGATAATGAGATAAAAATAAAGTTAAAATTTGACACCAATTCAGCGCAAATGCAGCTAACTTTAGTGTAATTCAGTTCTAACTAATTAAAAATGAATATTACCACAGAAACTCGTAATCAACTAGACAGAAAATAAGAAACCAATATACAATACGCGCATAATGCAGCAGACAAGTATATGGGTAAATATTTGAAATGTAATAATAAGAATTATGTAAAAATAAAAAAATACAATTCAAGTAATATTAACATCACCATAGAAGCAAATTCAAAGCCATAATGCCGATAAGAGAAAAGAACAGCACCATCCCAAATTCGATGATTAATTAGAATTAAATTCATCGTCAGGTCTGAGTATTTAATTCCAATTAACCCAAACAAATGCCTGTTTCAGATTAAGCAATAGTACATTACTATAAATACTTAAACTCAGACTACAGGCAACAAAAAATGAAAAAAGGATACATTATGGAAATTGTATTACCATGCGGCATGAACCATTCTTCTACCACGTGTATACACGATCAACCTCAACAGCTTAATCTAGAAGCACCGGAATGAACAAGTCGAAATTCTACCAGGGAGGCAGTACGAACGTTCACGGAGTTACTCCCAAACCCGTCCAGTGAGTCTAAGCTGGAGACTGGACAAGCAATTCAGAATACAACTTCCCAAATATGCAAACATGAATATGAATATGAATCAAAGATGAAATTTCCTACTAAACAAGTAATTCATATGAAAAATGGATAATCGAGAATGCCACTATACACCATTATAAGGGCGCTCAAAACGTAGTTTCAATACTGACAAAAGTTACATTTTTTGCGAAAATAAAATTCAAAACATTTTTGTTATTAAAATTATCAACTCAGTGTATCAAATTTCACTCGATAACATCCTAGAAAACATTCCCAATTATAGTGACTAACATACAGTAGGGGAAAAAAAAAAAAAAAAATATATATATATATATATATATATGTGTGTATATATGTATATATATATATATATATATATATGTATGTGTATATATGTATATATATTATATATAATTATTAATTATATAAATAAAAATGAAAAATAATAAACTAAGTCAAAAACATTAGAAAAATCAAAAAATAGGAAAATAAGATGCATTAACATTAATGTTTTGAATTTTATTTTCGCAAAAAATGTAACTTTTGTCAGTATTGAAACTACGTTTTGAGTGCCCTTATAATGGTGTATAGTGGCATTCTCGATTATCCATTTTTCATATGAATTACTTGTTTAGTAGGAAATTTCATCTTTGATTCATATTCATATTTGCATATTTGGGAAGTTGTATTCTGAATTGCTTGTCCAGTCTCCAGCTTAGACTCACTGGACGGGTTTGGGAGTATTTCTGTGAACGTTCGTACTACCTCCCTGGTAGAATTTCGACTTGTTCATTCCGGTGCTTCTAGATTAAGTTGTTGAGGTTGATCGTGTATACACGTGGTAGAAGAAGAATGATTCATGCCGCATGGTAATACAATTTTCTTAATGTATCCTTTTTTCATTTTTTGATGCCTGTAGTCTGAGTTTAAGCATTTATAGTAATGTACTATTGCTTAATCTGAAACAGGCATTTGTTTGGGTTAATTAGAGTTAAATACTCAGACCTGAAGAGGAATTTAATTCTGATTAATCATTGAATTTGGGAAGGTTCTGTTCTTTTCTCTTATCGGCATTATGGCCGTGAATTTGCTTCTATGGTGATGTTAATATTACTTGAATTGTATTTTTATTTTTTTTATTTTTACATAATTCTTATTATTACATTTCAAATATATATATATATATATATATATATATATATATATATATAATAATAGTTTGAAAGTCCAATGAACGAAACGTAAGAAACTGCAACTCAAAAAACCTAACTTTCTAAAACACCTACAAAATAAAAGTATAAAACAGCAAATCTTCAATCAAATGGAAAAAAATACAAATTACGAGTCATCAAGTTAAAGAAAATCAACAAATTTCAAAGGTATGGAAATGATAATAGAAAAACATAAAAATCAAGCATTATTGCTATATACGTGGACAAGGGCTAGGCCATATATGGACTTGTTCACTTCGCGAAACTCTTCTTTGGGTCCAAATATTTTGAGGAATCAAACACAAAATATGTATGTTTCTGAAGAAATAGATAGATCATATCTATAATTTCTACTTGGACAACATACATAAAGAAGGAAAAATAAAAGAATACCTGGAAAAACACTGCAAATGCCCGAACCAGTCGAACCCTGAATGAAGAGACCAGTGTTGCCATTCGCAAAGAAAAAAAATATGATCTACTGTTGCCATTCATAAGAAATGAAAAACAGTAATGCAAAAAGATAAGAAAAAGTAATAATATACAAAAAGAGCTACTAAAAAGAGGGGCTAATAATAGTAAGGCTTATGTTTAAGAGGATGTAAAAATAAAAGTATTATAAATACAAGAGAAAGGTGATGTCTGGTTAATATAAGATAGGGCAAGGTGGGGTGAAATGGGGAATGGGGCGAAATGGGTAGCAATTCTTTTTTAAACTCTACAACTTATGTTTGTCACTGATGTTTAACTTTTGGTAAATATTTCAAGGCAACATTTAGCAGCATTTTAATTATAGAGAAAGGTCTGTCTGCTTAATCTGGCAACAGAGTATAACTATTGTTCAGATAAAGAATGATTGTTCTTCATTTTATGCTATTAAAAACTTTAACTATTAATTTATTTAATATTTTTATCTTATTTGATTTAAATTTCAAGTGAAGGAAGATCCAAAGATCAGTTTGCTATAAACAGGTAAGAAATATTTAGAATATTTTTAATGTTATTCATGTTTTAATGCAATGGGGTGAAATGGGTAATAGTTAGGCTTAATTTTTCCATGCTTTTAAATGGCATTTAAAATTTTTGATTGTTTTGCATATTATCAGTTGTAATGTAATAAATATTACTGTTTCACATATGTGTTGATTGATTATGTTTTAATATTATCAGGACCTCATTGGAATAAAGTTAAACATGAATAGCTATAAAGTATATTTTCTGAGCTAATGCACACAGCTTATTGTTTTTTATTCTTTTTATAGGAATTATGCCAAGAACTTATGTTAGAAAAAAAAGCCTCTACATATTCAGATGCTGATTTAATGTTAGCTAAAGCAGCAGTAGAAAAAGGAAAATCGATTCTTGCAGCTTCTAGGGAGTATTCAATTCCTTACGAGACACTACGAAGATGGGTAGTTGGTTCTCCATCTCGTAGAGGATCTGGGGGTGCAACAGTCTTATCTAAAGAAAAAGAAGGTTGTATTGTATTGTTGAAGCAATAAAATTTCTGGCTAGATGTGGTTTTCCATTTGACCGACAGGATATAATTAATATAGCAAAAGCCTACCTCGCCGAAAACAGAAGTGAATTTAGTTATACAGAACTTGGAATTGAATGGGTGAGAGCATTTGAAAAACGATGGGCAAATGAAATTACCAAAAGGAAACCAGAGTTTTTAACAAAAGCAAGAGCAGCCGATTTATCTTCAACTGTTGTTAATGATTTTTTTAATATTTACAGTAACTTGTTGAGAAAAAATCACTTAGAAAATGCTCTTAATAGAATATTTAATCTTGATGAAGTGGGACTTTGAACTGATTCTCGTTCCAGCTGTGTTTTTGTTCAGAAGTCTGGTCGCAATGCATATTTAAAATCTCCAGATGCTGGGAAATCTTTGTACAGTGCTTTGTTTTGTGCATCAGCAGCAGGCAATTTTTTTACCACCATTTACAGTGTCGAAAGCCCAGACCACCCGACTCGTCCGTAGACTTAGAGCAGCTGTTTGGATGGCCGGACCATTTACAGTGTATAAAAGTTCCAACTTGTATGAAAGTTGGACACGTGGAGGACCACCTGGAGCTTTGTATGGATGCACTGAATCTGGTTGGATGCAAGATAATGTTTTTAAGTCATGGGGGGGTCATTTTATAAAGCATGTGGAATGTGGAAGACCCAGGCCGTCCGACTCATCTGAGGATTTGAGTAGCTGGTTGGACGACCGGGAAAGGAAGCTAGCAGGTGCCGACTTCCAAGGACAGCGACCGCTCTGGAGGTTTATTAAAAATCCAGTTTTTTAAAGTTTAAGAATAAAAATTAATTTTATAAAGCATGTAGAAAACCTTCAAAAGTCTGTGCTGCTAATTTATGATGATCATGGTATCCACCACACCTACAAAACTGTAAAACAAGCAATGGATAATAATATAATTATATTATGTCTTCCACCAAACACCCGCCATGCATTGCAGCCTTTAGATGTAGGGATTTTTGCTCCAGTTAAATGTTTATGGAGAAAAATTTTAAAACAGTGGTATAGAGAAAGCAGGCTTAGTAGCATTTCTAAAGAAACATTCCCATTTTTGTTAAAACAATTATTTGATGGTTTAAAAAAATATCATGCAGTAAATGGTTTTAGGGGTACTGGCCTCTACCCCATAAATAAGAATGCAGTTGAACATAGAATAATTTTTACAGAAAAACATGAAACTATCAATGCTCCAAGTACATCAACAGATGTTACAAATCAAACACCTACAATAATGGCTAAACAACCTCTTCTATCTCTACCAGTAGCCAATGCTTCAATATCATTTAGCAACGATTCGAATCCAACTGCTTCAACACTAATTGGATCACCATTCAAAGATTTGAAAAGGGCAATTCTAACAACACTTGCACCAATTCAGTCAGATCAAACCAAATGTGCAATTGAAAATTCCAGGAAAAAAAGGAAAAGAGTGCAAAGTAAATCAGGGGAAATCATGACCGAAGATGATGTCATGTTACGTCTTCTTGAGGAGGAAAAAGCTAGATATAAAAAAAAGAAAATTGGGGTCTGCAGTAGAAAAGAAGTCAAACACCCAAAATTGAAGAGAAGAGCTGTAGGGAGAACATTGTCAAAATCTAGTTTAATGAAATCTCCTTCACCAGTTAATAATGTGGAAACTCAAGACAAACACAACTTGAGTCAAATAAATTTGAAAACTGCTTCTGGCATTTGGGTTCTTGTTGAGTATTTGGGGGGAAAATCAACTTCACAATTTATCGGTCAGATTGTAGATTTTGAAAAAGATGAAATTGTCATCAAATATGTAACTAAATCTAAAATTGGAGAATATTATGTTTTCCCTGAAGTGGTGGACACTGACATCATAATAAAGAGTCAAATTATTAAGATTTTGCCCGAACCATGCTTTAACAACTGAGAACACTATACTTTTTGTTTTTAAGATAATGTATTGAAGTTTTAAATTACTTAGAATTCAACTCTTATTTGATTTTCATGTTAATAAAGCTTAAACTTAAATATCCGGACAATCCTTAATGCCTTTGGATGACTTTTTTGTTACTACCCATTTAACCCCACCCCATACCCATTTCACCCCAGGCATGGGGTGAAATGGGTATCAAAACAACTTACATTAATATGAATATTTTAAGTAGAAAATGGTTTTTATTTTACATAAAACGGTTTTGAATGTGTTGCCAAGAAACCCATTGCATAAATCAATTAAACAAAATAAGCTTCATTTTGTAATTTTAAATAAGAATAGGTGTTTAATAAATATATGCTGTTTTTATTACCCATTTCACCCCATCCTACCCTTCATAGAAATCTTTAGGAACAATGATTACCTTTGAAATTAATGGATAAGTCTGGAAAGTTCTAGCGCATTTAGAAACTCGCCAAGTTGGCGATTATTCACCAAATCAGGAACAAATTATGGGGGACCCAACAACAAACTAATTCTTTCTTATGCAATTCTTCATGAATAATTTTATGTATAGCTGCAGATCCAATGTTAAGTTCCTTCTGTATCATTTGGTAGGTACAGCGATTATCATCAATTAACATTTTTCGAATGGCTGACACATTTTCTGGGACTACAGCTGACAAAGGTCTTCCTATGTGTTCTTCATCCAGGAGAGAATTTCAACCTCTTTTAAATTCTGTAAACCATCTGAATATAGTAGCACGAGATGGAGCATCATTTCCATATGCTAATTGTAGATATTGAAGACATTCTTCTTGATTTAGCCCCACTTTAAAATTATAGAAAATCACAGCTCGATAATGCTCTCACATTAACTCCACTTTCTTTTCTTTCAAAATTTATTCTACAATAGCTAAGTTGTAATTGTTGCCACAAATTATTGTCTGCGGGCATAAGAGTTCAAATTTAAATATCCGGCCAATAATTTTGTTTTAGCGCATATCGTTTGCTCCTATGTCAAAAATTTCAGTGTGACCCTCGCATTTTTAGAAGTCTTTAAAATTTATGAAAATGCAATAAATATGGAATACTTTTGCAAGTGATTTGGTTAAAGGAAAATGTTTTAAAACAGCACTAAATATATGCTTAACTTGATGTCCACCAAATTGTTTCTTTTATCTTTTGGTAATCAACTACTCACCCATTCAATTATAAACAGATATTTTTTAAACAACTTTTAAGGTTATAGGAATTATTTAAAAAAATTTAATTATAAGCATTTTTATACATTTAATAATATATTTATGTCTTTAATAAACTGAACAATTTATTTTTATTATTCTTAATTATTTAGTAATAGAGTAGTAATCATTCAAGAAAGTAGTAGATTCAGGGCTCGTACTGGGCTAATTTATGTACTAAGGGCATAAACAGGAGTCTTTCAAATTTTCCATTCAATTATTAGCAGCAGGGTTAGCAGATTAAAACCTCATTGGTCTTAACAATGTTTTTTTTTTGTTTAAACCATGGATTTTGATTATCCTTGAACCCCCTTTTTTCCCAAACCTGGTCAACAGGCATTTTTTAAACATTGTTAATATGTATAATATTTAATACTTTTGTTATATTCTTAAATCATATGAAATTTTTATTTTTACTTATAATATTTTTATATCACAATAAATAAAACTGCTGCTTGTGAGAATAAAAACTTTTTAATCTTTCCTTAAAGAAAGTAAGCATATGAAAGTTATATATTTTATTATAACTTACATCTGTAATAAATAGTAAATTATGTATGATTCAGAAAGAGTTCAGCAATTTTTATTTACTTTTAATTTATTATTTGTTTTGTGCATTGTTGTAAATATATAATTTACAAATATATTTTTTTCTATTGCTATGGGTAAGATATAATTATTTTATAACTTCTCATATACTTAATGAAACTATTAAATTGCAGCTGCTGACTTCAATATATATATATATTAGAAATTTTTGTGCCTAGAATGTTTATATATTTCTAAATTTAAATTATTTTTTAACCATTTTATATATTATATATATATATATATGACTGTAGCTCTAATGCAAGAATACTTTTAAGTCACTGGATATATTATTTTAGCTTAAATGTAATATTTAAGAATAAGTTCAAAATTTTCCGGAAAACCCACATCTCTAGTAAGCTTGTCTCACTCAATTGGGTATATCAGATACAGATTTTATTTATTAACTTTGATATAACTTTTCTCAAAAATGATTTTGCTACATTTAATGTAATATGTAAAATAAATTGAATTCGTTTTTGTAAGTGTGGTAGCTTTTGTCATTCTCTATTTTGTAATACAATTTTAAAAATTTGAGTATTGCAGGTTTATTATCAAGTAAGCATATTTTTCCTTGCTAAGTTTACGTATTTTCTTCTATTGGCTAAATATAGATTTATTTAACCAATTTTAATTGATAGATGCCATAGTATATTCCTACCACTACTAGTATAGATTTACTTGCTAATCTGTTAGCATTTAACGTCTTATCAAATGTAAATTGTAACAATTTTCTGAAGTAAAATTTAACAATTTCAGAGAAGATCAAACCTATATAAACAAAAAATTTATGCGGAACTATGGAATCTGGCGAAAAGAATGTGATGGTGAGCTATGAGTTCAGGAGTGATTAAATTCAAGTTTATTGAAAGTATGATGAATAAGCATGTACTTGAACATTTTGGAAGAAAATGTTCAGGACAGTATTGGCAAATTGTCCTTTGGAAGGACATTTATTATCAACAAGATAATTATGAAAGTCATACAGAGAAGAATATCAAGAAATGGTTCAGGTAGAAGGTGCCTCAGTAACTTCATACAGACCTACAGCCTCTGGATTTGATGCTTCAGAACATTTATGGGAAGAAATAAATCATGAATTTACCAGTATAGAAAGCTGCTATACATTTTTAAATTTGAGATTTTTAGTTTTGTATTTCATCGAGATTTGTTTTGTTGAAATTTATTGCATGTAGTTAAGAGTACGAAGACTTTTTTTATCCACTGTATATTGATTTTTTAAATACATTTATATGCATAATATCTAAATTTCAAATAGCAGAAAGAGTGTTGAAATTTCAAATAAAATACAAAGTTTTAACGTTTGGTTTAAGAAATAACTAAACATGGGTCTTGAGTAATAAAAAACGAACATGCAAATTATCACTTGCAAGCACACACATTACCTGTCACTGGGTTAAATATGACAGAATCCCATCAATTAATATGTTGCACATACCTTATAATTCGATTTAAGTTTCTTACGTAATATAAAAGTAAAATAAATTTGACTGATGAGCAAAACGTTTTTACATAAATTAACACCTGGCCTACAGTATATTATTTTTGAAGTTTTATAATCACAAAAATTACAAATAGTTTCTATGTTAACCGATAATAATGCAAGACATGACCTTAACGATGATTGTAATAAAATGCGCCGAAAAAAGTATACCATATTCTATGACGTAATATCCACATCCATTCTGCAAACAACTTCCATTTTGCAAACACGACGTCAATGATGACGAAATCAAAGTGCCAGTATCTTTGATAAAGGCAAATTTTTTCCCTGCTTAAACAAAATAATTTTTAATAATTTTATTCCTATACAGCCGAACATAAAATGAAAATCAATATAATGAAGTATGTAAATTTATTTTTGCTAAAAGAAAAATATGATTTTTTTTTGTTCTAAATGTTTACGGCAACATCAAACGAAACTTTTTTCAGTTAGTTGATGAACTTTTAAACTACAGAATACTATTTGTGGAAAATACTCTAGTACAGTTGGTAAATTACAAATTGAAGCAGACACTGATCAAGTTGATCAATTTATTTGATGATGTCCTCGCCTGAGACAGAAAGTAATAAAATTGAAAATGAAAACGGAGAAATTGAGAACTTTAACATTCAGTTGGTCTACGATTCCTTTTCACTATGTTGTGAAAAACTTGATGCTTTGGATATGAACCAGTATTTAATTGGCTTCAAGGAGCTTTATCGGTACTAAAATCTATATTAGTTTCATTTAACATAAACATTAATTTAGATTGTATCCACTCGTTTATTATTGTTAAAGCATCGTTTAAATTTTCCTCCTAGTATTAGATTTTTGTTTCAGCATGTTTTGTAAAAAGCTGAAAACTGTCTAATTCGAAGAGTTGCAATTCATACTAATTGTGTTAAAATATATTTTGCAGGAGTGTGATAAAACAGCTTAAGGTTTTCTTACCAGCTATGTCATTTAAAGTGATATAGTAGAGCAGTTACATATACTTTAAAATCCGAACAATTCAAATATATAACTATTGCTGATCTGAAATTTAAGGCTGCATAATTTTTAATAAAGCATTGTAGATTATGTAGTATTACTTAATTGATAAAGTGTAAAGTTTGATATTTAAATAGTAAAAGTCAATTGATTTTAAAGTGAAAATTCAATAAGTTTAATAAAAATCTAATTAAAGCATCTCAAAATAGACAGTTTCAGTAAAATTTAGCTTTAAATTTTCTTTTTAAAGTAAAATCTACATATATGAAATTTTTAACTATATAATTGACAGTTAATTTTGATTTAACTGTTAAACAATAGTAGCCTCCCATTAAAAGGAAAATAATCTTTTTAGTTTAAAACTGTAGTAGAATACTGATTCAATAAATTTTTGGTACTTTTCTGCTAATGGGCCACCATTGTTCTCCGTCGAAGGCCGCAATATAGCAACAGTTGATCCCTAGCAATTTGAACATGCACGTACGACTGCTTCGCAGTCTTACCTTGCTACACTCACTCTCTAAAAAACATCACAGAATCTGTGCACGTAGTAACAGCAGTTTGTGCAAAAGGCACAGACTTACATTACGGCACTTCAATATAAAGAATATTAACCAGTTTCACATAGATACTAACGGGTGTGGTAGCCCAGTGGTTACATTCAGTAGGCCCGGGTTCGATTCCCTCCGCTGCCCAAACCGCTGCTGTATTCATGTAGAGTATGATCACGTTAAACATGTAGGTCTGTAAGTCCTTCCGAAAGGTTGGTGGTAAGGGAAGGAGGGTACGGCTCCTGTGGATGCCTCCCCTACTGGGTTCTGAAATTGGATGGCTCTTCCCGGCCGTCCAAACAGTTACCTTACACCTTTCTGGTAGGTTGGACTGTCTGGGTCTCAGCAACAACACAGTTGCTAGCATTTGGTAATCTTGAGTAAGAGCACGTATTTTGTTTTGATTTAAAACTGTTCATTTCTACTGCGTCTTTTGTAGAGTGAAAATTTAAATTTTCTGATTTTGATTTTCATGTTATGTCCACGTAGTGGATGTAAGCCTGTGATCTATGAGTCACAGAACACTTTTTGCACAAACAGCTGTTACTACATGTGACCTCCAACAGTCAGTGGGAACGGATTCTGGGATGTTTTTTCATACTTGCTAAGTGTACTTAACTCTTTTAGCTTGCTTCGGCATTTATGAATATTTTAATATATATATATATATATTGGATACAAATAACCAATTATCCAATATTTATTAAATACATACTTTGAAGTTGGATGAGCTGCCAAATTTATATCAATCATCAGGCTATGGACTAGTTTGCTTTCAATTATTATCCTTCTTCATACTTCACGTTATGCTATTAATTAATATGATATACATTTATTGTGTTTAAAATTTCTTTGTTTAAGATAAAATTTACATTCTAGAGTTTTAAACATTTTTTGTTCAAATATTATTTACAATTTAACAACTGATACTCAGACCTTGAAAATATTTTAATCAGTTCAGTTTTGTGTATTGCCATGTACAAATATTTGATATGAAAATTTAAAAAGCATGTATTGATTTGTCAAACAATGTTTTATGGATATTGAATAATTTTCATTATCTTGTATATATTATAAACTCAATTATTCATGCCAGAAAGCTTGAGCAGGTCACAACTCTACTCAATTGATAAATTTATATATATTCTGAAATTTGAAACACATTAATTTTTAAAGTTTAAAGTTATTGTATTTAAAAAATAGTATACAGGAAGTGAAATTTAAATGCTATCCTCAAAAGTCATCAAAACTCTTATATGTTGAATACATAGGTTTAAAGTTAATAAACATCTGTGCTTGATTATATTAAACTCATTTGTACCCATACATAAATTATGTTTGTTATAAGACAATGATCATATTTGAGCTATTAGTTTTGTAAATAAACAGTTATTGTATGCATAACGTCAAATAAAATGCAAAAATGTTAAAATATCTCTCTTCATTAATAAGTATTTTGCCAGTACAATTTTGAAGGTCGTATGCAAACAAAAATCTAAAAATGTTATTGAAACACAAGAAAGATTTAGGAAAACTATATATGAAAATTTTAAATCAAACTTTTACTATATAGGACAATTTCTATAACTGGTTCAGCAATAAAAGAGCATATTTGATATAATAAGCAGATTGCTAAAATATTGCAGTACAAGTTTATTTCTCGTCAAAGTACTGCAACTCTGTACTTTTAACATAATCCCAGAAGCTTTCAATATTGCTAATATAAATATGATGGAACAGGTCATAAGTCAGTTTATGATCATGCAACGGAATATAAACAAAAGTATATAAAATATACCTGTTAAAAGTGCATTCCAAATATTCCTCAAACTTGTTGAATACTTTTCTTCCAGGAAAGAAATTGAAAGAATTCTATCTTAAATAGAAATTCATATCTGCAAATATCAAAAGATGCAGAAATTTCCACATTCTTGTTTGGCCATGTTGTTCATAGATTTCATGCCATAAACCAGAGTACGGCATAACCTGCGCCAACCTGTTTTCTATATGTGATTTCTCTGCTACTCATTGCTTATTGGCTGGTTGTTGGAAACTTGTCCTAAATGAAATAACTTTTTCTGCTCGGTCTAGAGAAAGTTGCTCAGAGTTGTCCCAACTTTTTGCACTTATCACACACGTCTTTTTTCCCAACTCGGGGTAAAAATTGTTCAAAAAGTTGGTTGTCCAAAAAATTGCCTGAAAAGTTCTTGAATGTGATTTGGGCTTATTATGTATATGGCTATGTGATATGGGCTTCTGTAAGTGTTCACATTTTACACAGCCACAGTAATACTGTGATTATGTAAAATGTGAACACTCACAGAAGTAACAAATGGGATTAGACCCCCATTATTTTATTTATGCATGTTCTCAAAATTATACTTCTACCATCATCTAAAATGCAAAAGAATTTTTAAATTAATTTATTTGTGTGAATTAAAAAAGTGAAAAAATGCAGAGCTTTTTTGTGCAAACTACACTGAAAAAAAAATCGAAATTATATTGTCTCCTTCTATTGGAATCAGCCACCTCTTTGAATCAAACTCTGATGGCATGAACTTGATTCAATTAAATGGCAGCTACTGTTGTTATATTCTAAATATATGTTTTTGTGTTCTGTATTTATTCTATAGATTTTAATAAATATTTTAGTAGAAAAACTGCAACTACATGCACATGCATTACTTCTGTACAAACATTTTCCCCTTCAATGTTCTTATTGGTTGGTGCAACAGCTATTTATTTGTACATCAGTGATAATTTGACAGATTGGTTCCTGTGCATCAGTATCAATCCACTGATTTACAATTGTCTCTGTAATTTCTTCTTCTTCTCCTAGTGCAAGTTTCAATTTAAACAAACTGCTGGGTGGAATCAAAAAGGTTTTGTCTACGTTCTCAACTCTATTCTCATGGATTCGTCATCACAACATTTTCTTCAGTAGTTTCTAATTGTTTTTGTAGCTATGAATTCCTAAGCTAAGCTTACTTTGTACCTCTATTTCCTGCAATACTAAAGATTTTAAAAATCAGAAATTTCACTTCTAAAAGAGCAAAGAGAAGCTCCTTATAAATTTTGACATGAGGCAGGGAGACAGAAAAAAAAAGAAAGGGAGACATACTTACACCCATGTTATATTCAAATCCATGGTATAATCAAGGTTCAATGTACTTATTATTTGTTTGTGCACTTTTTTTTTAGCTAATTAAACTAAAAGACAATTCTTTTATGAATTCATATATGTAAATGTGTAAATTAAGAATGCACAGAGAAAAATTGAAGATCCCTCTCCTTTTTTGTGGATGACTGTATATTGTAGAAAGGCTAAATGTTTACTTCACTCGCCAAAGAATTTTCTTTTTAAGAAATGCTAAAAACCACCCGGTAATTGTGTTGCCAAATATGATTTATCCTGGTTATTTTAAGAACATTTGTTTGATACAGGAATTAAACAAAATATCAGCACAAATTAAATGTGCTAATAAGTGTCTTTTATTGCCCAAGTATGTTTAATGTTATGTATTATGAAAATTGTTTTCCTGTCAAGAATAACTGTTCTTTTAACATAGGTGGCTGCTAAATAGAGGTGGTCTTTAACACAGGTGTGAAACCTGTAGTTAATGCACTTTAGTATGTGTATTTTATTATTATTGTGATTAATGTTTGTACTTTTATAATATTAAAATTAGTTGTAATATATTAACAGGTTTTTTATGCTTCTTGGATCTGTATTTGGGTTTGTTGCATCAGACATCATTAGCAAAGTCAATATTTTAGAAGAGTATAGATTATCAGAGAATGCTGCCCAATATGAAACTCTGCAATCTATGATCGAGTATGAAAGTTCAAATGGAATAACAGCTGTTACAAGCCAACCTTCAGGTTCAAGAACTTTATTACGTCTGCACCGTTCTCTTGAATTCATTATGTCTTTTATGCGTGAATTTAGTCTTGCAGATTCAAATGCTAAAAGCTCAACTATTGCCCAAAATTGCTATAAAGAAACATTGTCAAAGTATCATCCTTGGATAATTCAAAAGGGAGCCATGCTTGCCATGTATACATTGCCTGCTAGGCAGCAGTTTATTGAAAGGGTTTATGGGGGAACATGTGATGAAGCTACTGTGCGATCCTATGAGAAATTGATGAGTGATATAGCTGAGGTCTCGAGAAAAGTATATGATGAAACTCAAAAATTATATGAAGCTAATGATCTTTTAAATTTACCCTGACTTCAAGCAAATTATAGCTAATTTTATTTTTGTACTTAATATTTTATGCTTATAAAGTGCTTTGTGATAAAACAAATATTGCTAATGTAATCTATTATAATATTTTAGGTCATTCTTCAAAAATACTTAAAAATAAAAAAATAAAAACTATATATTAAGATTACAAGCAAAAATGTGCATAACTAGTTATCCCTTTACAATCTCATGGATCATTAGTTTTATGAACATTGCCACTCGTCAGTATGAGGCAGGCAGGTGAGGTGATGACTAGCAAGTACAGAGCTCATTTAAGCGAGGATTTTATAATTTTTTTTTATAAAAGCTTTAATACTTATTTTTGAATTAGTAACAGTACTGGGAAGGACATTATTTTAGCCTCACGCACCATTGATAAAATTCTAAGCACTCAGAATTACAATGAAATGACTCTTGCACTAATGCCTTGTTATGACAGAAATTGCTTCAATGTTTAAATTATTTTAACAATTACTTATTGTTTATGTATTACTTTATCAGTTGTGTATTAATAACTAAAAATATTTTACTTTAATGTTACAAATTAATATTAATGACCTTACTAATTATTATTTAGCTATTTTTGAAGAATGGTTCACATACCGTTTTTGTA
>OX578143.1:119917889-120012889 GCA_951213105.1 Amaurobius ferox | reverse complement strand
TGTGAAGACACATAAAATGTTATGTGTGGATATAGTATGTTAAAAAGTAGAACTATATAAAATGAATAGTTCGTATAATTGGCGCGAAATATTTCCACGACGTTGCGTTTGGATTTAGTGAATTAATTCATTGTGAATTCCAGTGAAGTTTTAATCAGAGGTTTGCATCTTAAATCTGGGGCAACTAAGATTACAACGAAGATTACACTGGCGATCATAACGAAGATTAGAAGGTACATTTTCTAGTTAAAAATTGATTTTTTTTTGTAAAATCTATGATTTGAATTTAAATCATTTGATTTCCAAATTAAGTATTCAGAATTATATTCATATTTTTTATATTTCAGTAAAATAAATTATTCTTAATTGATATTCAAATACATTCTGTTGCTACGGAAACCATCTAGTATACTGGGCTTATGAAGGCAAAACTGAGTAATTATCCTGTTACAGCATTCGTTCACAGTGTATTTAAGTTAAACTTAACCGCACTTGTGAGAAACCGGGTAAGATATTATTTACAACTCATTCAATATTATATAATACCTTTAAATAAGCTCGACTGTACATTGTTTTATTAATTATAAAATAAATCTTAGGGAAAAGCTTTTAATTTAAGATGTTTCTAATTTTAAAATATTACTGCATTATATATAAAATCCACATTTTAAAGAACTAAAATTATTATTTATAAAATAAATCTTAGAGAAAAGCTTTTAATATAAAATGTTTTAAATTTTAAAATATTACTGCATTATATATAAAATCCATATTTTAAAGAACGAAATCTGGATTGAGTTTTAAATACTCCACAGATCAAAAGTTCCATAAACCGAATGAAAAGTAAAATCAATTCCATTCCATACATTCAAAGGATTCCTCTCTAAGGAAGAACATATTAAAAAAAAATCACTTTCATTATTCTTTTTTGCATAAAAGACCCACTTTTTCCTTCAAAGAGATCGGATGAAAAAAAAAATAGAAGCAGAAGTTATTCTATGAGAAATGCGACATTTGCCAGAATTGTTTTTTAAAATCGTCTGCGTAAGATGTTTATCTCATTGTTTGAATTTGGACGCACGGAAAAGTGTGAAAGTGGTCGTATGGGTCAATATATATGTTTGACCTATTTTTTAACTTTGTAGGTTTTCGAACACTTTTATTGAAAGTGTAACAAATAGATAAAACTTTTGCTTTGCCATGGAATCATCGCATTTTGCCTAGTTGGAATAGTGTAATGCATATTCAGAAATAAAAATATATATATAAAATGCTGATTTTTATTCTTTGGAAGATAATGAAATTTGCTAAGAAATGTGATGTCTTAAAATAGGACTTTAGGATGTCTTAAAATAGGACCATTTTTTTTCATTTAGTGACACATATGAAACACATTCTTTTTTGTGGTACACTAAGTTGAAGAAAAGTATTTTAAACGATAATACTGCGCTGCGACCCTCCCCCACCACCGTAATAAATTTCCTGTATAATTAATTTTTGGCTAATTTTTGGCTATAATGAGCGTTTTTATTAAAAATAGAGAAATATATTTTATGAATATGTTTGCAATTAAAATTATTCACTACTTTTCCCTGTGCTACTGTTGTATAGGGGAAGACGTTGAAAAACTTTTCGATGTATTCTTCTACACAACAGTGAAGAAGGACATCAAAAATTTTTCTCATTTATTTTTTACTTTTTCGTTTTAATTTTTTTTTAATGTAATTTATGGTCAAACGGTTTGACCCAGTGATTGGAAAAAATACTTATTTTCCGTAGTAAATTACAACTATAACTGCTTTATAACACATGTAGTTACTACAACTACAAGTATTTTTTTAAAGTAGTGACTACAACATCTTTTAAAAAATAGTTACTACAAAACTACTTTGAAACAGCATTAGACCAACCAACCTGCAAAATCTATAAATCTGGAAATTTCTATCTCAAATAAACTCCAATCGGCTATCAATTATCAATATTTCTCATAGTCAAAGGAAAAGTATTGTAGTTGGTTACATACTTAGATTATTTAATACCGCTTGTCTTTCCGTGCTATGTTAATATGCTATTCTGATTAAGTTATTAATATGTTAAAGAAAACAACATAGCATTAACATTTCATAGAAGGACAAACAAAACAAAACACTTGAAGAGAGTCTCTTTAAGAAAACACTGATCAAAGATGCTCTTGAGTGCAAGAGCTTTTGAAATTTGTTTCATTTTGTTTTTAATAACATTGTAACGAATCACAATCCTTCTAGTGTTGCCATTCAATATTGAGAAAGTTACTCGCAGTGGAAAATAATTTATTCATGTTAATGGGTCAGTTCAAAATCATGACGTAGTTACTCTTCACTGCCTAATTTCGCCTGTAAAATTCGATAATTGCAAATCTGTGACATTTATCATCATATGCTTAAAAATTTCAATTCGTTTTTTCACAAGTAAGGTAAAAAGTAGCATCCAATTTCATTACAAACTAGTTATTTTTATCGCATTACTCACTATACTACTTTCTTTTAAAAGTAGCGAATTACACTACGAAATATGAAAAAAAAAAGTAGTGACTACTGTAATTTCACTACTTGTGCTGCACTACTTCAAAACACTCAAACCTATGTAGTGTTATATATTAATCGATGCGTTATAACTGAGTTCACCTTAAGACATTGATCGCGAAGAAAATGTAAGAAGAAAAAGGCAAAAATATAGTCATCACATACGTAACAGATGTAATGTCGTAACGTAACGACGTGAAATTGGAGAGATGAAATATTCGGCGAGATGAAACTGTGTGCTGAGTTTCTAGTATCTGCATGCTCTGGGAGTCGAGAAGGATAACGTAAAAGGTGGCGCACGTAAATGACGTAAAGACATAACGTAATGGCGGAACGTATTTAAGGACGACTCGTTAGAACCAGGAGAACATTTCATCTGAAGACACCGAACCGTAATTCGCAAAGAAAATGCGTGAAAATCGCAAAAACATAGTTATGACGAATTTAAATGACGTAACGACGTAACGTAATAACGTAAAAATGTTTTAGATGAAAATGTTAAGAGAAAGAGCCTGTCAAAGATGTTCAACAAAGGGACAAACAAGTTGAAGAGAAAAGTGTAAGAAAAAAAATAATCATTTTCCGAATCTGATGAATAAAAATAAAAATACTATTTAGATAGAAATATATTCTAATGCAACACAACATACTTCTTTTATTTCACTTAAACTTATCTTTTTAATAAAATACATCTTACAAAATAAAATACCCAAACTTCATACATTTATTACAAAAAAGGATATTGGAACTACCCATCAAACTTCAAATCTTCTCTCAATTTCAAGAACTTCCGAAAATAACTTCTCCCCCATCTTTTCATAGCGAAAGTATTGTTAAAATGTTGCACCTGATTGCTTATATTCCCAGCCTTGATCGCCTGAATAAAAAATATAATAGAAAAACGTTCTTTTCATTTCGAATCTCCCAGAACTTCTTCCGCAGACGATCCTGGCAATCACGACTGATATCTGAATCCACTGGGGCAGAATCTAGAGCAGACGATGTATTTTAAAAACCGTCAATCATAGGCTTTATCCCTGGAAGAAAAAAAAGAACTACCCACCCCCCTCCTTTTACATATTAAATCCCATGGGACCATTGTTTCAACTCTTCCATTCACACACGAAAACATTTCGCAGGGATCTTTTCAAAAGCGGGTTTCCAGGGATGGGGCCTCTTGTTTTATTTTATTTTTTAGAGATACTTTTACGCTTTGAACTTGCTATTCAAAATCGTCCTGCTTTGTTTTCTGCTTTGAAACGTTTTCCTTGTTCTGTATATTTTAGCACTTTATTTTCTAAAGCTGTTGGCGGTGTAGGTTCTGAATAGAGTAGAAAAAGGACTTGATAGTTTTGATATCATTGGATGGTCAAAAAGCTATTTTATCGCTCTTTGTGCATTTGAAATGCTTTTATGCACAAAGAGCGTTGGAAGACTACAGAACCATGACTACGAACCCGATCCTCGGACGTAGAACCATGACTATACTTAAAAATATAAATGAATATTAATATACTTATGTGTAGAACACATTTTTACTCTCCTGATATACATAATGTATAAGGAAAGTATTGTGACGGGGTCGAAAATTCGAATTCGAGTTTTCGACGGGAGAGCACGTTTCAAGCATCCCTGATCACGAATCAAACACTTTTGAGGTGATGTCTGTGTGTGTGTGTCAGTGGGTCTGTGGAGACGATATCTCACAAACGAATGAAGCGATTCGAATGAAATTTGGTACAAAAACCACAATCCGTGAATACTGAAAGCCGATTGCTTTTAAACGCAATCGAATGTCCAACTCCCCCCCCCCCCCCCCCTAAATTTTCGAGTGAAATTTTGAAAAAATCATCAAAAAATCAAAACCTTTAATAAAGTTACGCAAATAGACATTTCTTATGTAATATTTCCTTAGAAAACGATTGACAAACTTTAGAACGCTAGCATGAGCCTTTCTCGAGATATTGCACATTTTTCAAATAAATTTATAAAAAAATTCCACAAATTAAAAAAAAAATATATTAACTGTTGAGAAACATGTTCACTTTTCATATGTAATATCATGCGATAAATTTGGTGACCTTATTTTCGTGGATCTATCTCGTTCCATTCATAAGAAAAGATACTTTGAGTAATACATGTGTATTTGAACGCCAATAGTCATTTATCTGCTATAAGAAAAACTTATTTCTCTGTCCATAACGCTTGGCGAGATTTTGGCGACGAATTTGGTGGAATGCCGCCAACTTGGCGACTTTTTTAAATGTTGCCAAATTAACGAAAATCTCGCCAAATGGAAAAAAATGACGACTAATTAACGAAAATTCAATATGTTGGAAAGAATATAAGTATCTAGTATAAGAATAACTTATTGTTTTTTGCTGTAAAAGTAGTAAATTCATTGAATTACATAAGGAAAGTGTGCTGCCCATATTAGATTTTTTAAAACAGAGAGACGTCGTTTTGTAATTTTGAATTTGTTACAATTATTTCTCGACATATGTAGTGTTCCTGGGAAAGTTCTTTAGCATCTCAATAGCTTCGGAATGAAAAGTCCAGATCTGTCTACATTAAATCAACCATGTCCGATCCTGACTTTAGCGATTTTCTTTCAGTTAATTTTACATTTAAAAAATCATAAATACATACCTTTACACATATTACCCAGCTTATTTATGACCAAACATTGCCTGTAATTATAATGCAATGTCTAAATCGAAACAAACATTAGCTGCTATTTTATAAGCAGCACCATCATTGCAATTTCCGAGAGACATAAAACAGACGATATACAAACAGAAACCTCAATGTTGCCATTCTTTAACGCAGAATTTTACGATACTTAAACTAACGTTTCAGCTGTTGTTATGGGACGCATTAAACATTTTGATGCACTACTGTTTATTGTAGATTTTGACAAGATAAATAAATGATTCCAATTACTAGCTGATATGAGCTTGGAACAGAAGAATAATGATAGTTCATTGTGAATAAACATACGTTGTCATTAAATAGTTTAAACATTTCTATAACTATCTAAAGTGTATATTTAATTATGTAGTTTGGGAATTAATTTTGTTGTTGTAGATTGTAGACATTTACGAATGTTTTAGAAATGATTCTCGAGATAATATAAGAATAAATTACATGTAGAAGAAGTTCGACAAGGTAATATGGGTTACAAAGAATTCAATGCAATTCGGTATTCTTTAAGAAGAAAAAATGAAAATATAAAATTTGTGCCCACGTTCGGGTCACATGACCTCGGCGACTGATTTGGAGAAGTATCACCTAGTCAGAAAGTTCAAGAATTGAAGCCGGAAGTTACGTTTTCCGGGAATTTCCTGAAATTTTCCCTTTAATCAACTTTTGTTACTTTATTATAACGACGTTTCCTCTTGAACTCGAGGATGTACTCTCAAGATAAAAGAATGAGTCCATATTTCTGGATAACTACAGCTTTTATTTAAAAGCACTAATAACCGCAAATAAGGATAATATGCAGCAAATAGCTCGATAACTATCTTACAGGATCACTAAACAATTGCCAGATACAATAAAACAGCAAGTAAATGCTCAATTAATTCACAGAATAACAGCTATTATTCTCAAAATACTGACGTATCTCACAATCCATTTGATCTCGTAGAACGTCAACTTTTCTGTAAACTGAGCGATGACACCTCTTATACGCTCTCCGTAAAAATTCTGGAAAGTGCTCGTATCTCTAAGAATATTCGTTATTTCAAGGAAGTTCTAGTACATTCGAAAACTCGCCAAGTTGGCGATACAGAGCCAAATCTGACAATCCTGCCCTGAAGAGTCAAAGTATGACAATCCTACCTTCACATAATAGGAAAGAGCTGCCTGTAAAAGTTGTTTTACAGTGCAGACAGGCAAAGCAGAGTGAAGGCATTCTACATGTTTGTAGTAATATTAATATTCCGCATATTAATGTTCAGCATATTATTGTTTGCTTTTAAGTGTAAACAATTTTTTTTTTTTAAGATATTTGAAATTCAATTTTTTCAGTCAAAAATTTTCATCCTATTATTTTTTTTTGTTGTATATTTTTAAGTATTTTATCCTATATAATAAACCTATTGTTTGCGATTGTTTTCTTTATATGGCGTATTTTTTTTTTTTTTTTTTTTTTTTTACTTTGTTCATGTTTAGTTGGTAACCGGTGGTCCGAAACGGGTTACCTTATTAGGATTATCTTATGCAAAATAAAAAATTTCCATTTCATTGATTTTTTTTTATATATTTCTGATTAATTAGATAAATACCTTTTCAGTTAAGTTATGCAGTATAAGCTGTTTATTTTTGACTTGCATTTTCTCCAATATCTGTAGCGAATAAAGTGCCAATATTTGAAAAATAAAAAAATATGAGTAGTATCCCTGTTTTGAAAATTAAAAATCCCAAAATGCCGATTATAATTTTCGTCCGGTGTTGCATGGAAGTCAATTTAATTCTTCAGCCAAGGAGAGGAAAGTTACTGTTGTAATTATCGTTTTGTCAAGGCTCATTGTAACTTTTCAGCTAATAGTGGAAAAATTATCGTTTTTGTTATAATTTTGACAAAGTAGGTTTAATGCAGTGGCGTGGCAAGGGGGGGGGTGTTTGAGGTCATAATCACCCTTTGTGGTGAAGAATTACAGCAGTTGTCTATAGGTTTATATAGGAAAACAAAATTTAGCTCTGTAAATTTCCAATTCGAATGTAATTCTCCTTAGACTGCGCTCATGGCCCAATGAAATTCTTCAGTTAAGGGGTGGGGGAGGGTTATCGTTCTAGTTATCGTTTAGCCAAGGTAGGTTAAATGTAATTTTTCAGTAAATGTAGGGGTATTACCCTTAACCACTGTTCTACGCAGTTGTACACATAAAACTTCAAACTATTCAAACGAACGGGCATCTATATTATAATTATTTAACACGTTTTTGTCTTTTGTAAAGAGCCTTGCTGACTCAACCGGGATTTGAACCCTGGATTTCCGAACTGGCCAGCCGACGCTCTACCGTTGAGCTACTGGGACGAAATTGCAAACTCTTATCGTCGAAGTGAACTCTGCAGTTTCTACACCCTCCAGAAGCCCCAAGTGACCTAGAAGGCTGAATATTTGTACATTTACAGTATCGACCACGGGACAGAAACAAACGCAACCGAATTTTTTTTTTATTTATTATCGACCGCGATACAGAACCTAATCGAACCAATTTTTAAATAAGCCGACTATGTTCGACGCGAAATGCTTTATATCGTTAAACAAAATAAAGCTAAAATAATTTGTAACTAAAAAAAATAAAAGTTGAAACTTAATATTATAAGAGTGTTGTTTTCCCAAGATTTTTACCTAATTCACTGAATTTTTATAAAAATGAAATTTTCTAGAGCGATTTTTCTATCACTCTTCTGCTTTTTACGCTGGTTTGAAAACCTTGCCTTTTGCTGAGTACTATTTGCCGCCTTACCTTCCCTTGATAAATTAAACGTATTATTATATAACGTTTTGATTAATACCACTTGTTCATTTCTGGAAAATCTTACAAAATTAATGTAAAGGTTTCATACTAGCCATGTACTTTTGGAGGAAAATAATCATGGAACATAGTTTTATTAATTGTTAGAAATACGAAGATTTTCGTCAAAAACATCTACCGAATTTGTGCAATATTTAAAATTTTATTATTTTTTTTATCATATCTTGCATCAAAGGGTAGCCAAATTTTATTTTTTGTCCACTCTTGCTTGTTATACCGCTCCAACACGGTAATAATTCTCAGATACTTATTTTTATGGATATAATTGAAAGTGTTATCTCCCAGAAATTTTTTATTTTTTGTCCACTCTTGCTTGTTATACCGCTCCAACACGGTAATAATTCTCAGATACTTATTTTTATGGATATAATTGAAAGTGTTATCTCCCAGAAATTTTTTATTTTTTGTCCACTCTTGCTTGTTATACCGCTCCAACACGGTAATAATTCTCAGATACTTATTTTTATGGATATAATTGAAAGTGTTATCTCCCAGAAATTTTTTATCATACTCACTGTTAAATTTCTAGGGTGTTACTAAACTCCGAGGGTATTCTTGTAATTTCTGTTTTGAGTTGTGTCCAGGGGCGCTCCGGGGCGGTTAACAAGGTGAGTACTGCATAGGGCGCTCCATTGCGGTGCTTTCGGTTCATGCTAGTAGATTAAACTCGCAGCTGACTTTTGACAGAAACAGCAAAACAGTAACTTTTTTGGTGAAATTGAAATTCAAAGGATGGTTGTTCATGAGGCGATATATGTGCAGCATTAAGAAAAACTAAATGTCGATACATTTAACCACAAATTAATTGTATTCAGTAAAAATATACAGTGTATAATTTTGCTGAAAAATGCAATTATTCAGAATAATGTAATTTAAAAAGCTATTTCGCTTAATAAATATTAAGTAATTTTGAGGCAACTGGCAGAGAAAATACTTTGCCACCTATGTTTATCTTTTGCTAGCGAGTCATGGAAGCCTGTTACTTTTTGCATGATATTGCAAAGGCGCCAACCGTTAAATTCTTATTTCATTTAAAAAATTACTGTTTTGTTGTTTCTGTTAAAAATCAAACTCGAGTATAATAATTTGCCAGCATATAACACGAAATGCAAGATTTATTCCTATTTTGTTTATATATTGCCTTATTAGTCATCTGTAATAAAATTAATTTCTTATTACGCTTTGTAATTTATTGCTTTCTTTTCAGGAAATGAAATGGAAAGGGGAGGGTGTTGTTTTGGCCTTTGCATGGGGGTGCGTTGTATACTAAGGCCGCTCGCTCCTGGCTGTGATCCCAATTATATGTCTATGTTTTCCCAATTATATGTCAATCTATCCTGTTTATATGTATTTTGCATCCTTGCTAAAGAAGAGCACCCCTAATGAAATCAATTAATTGACTGACTGATAGATTTAAATGTATATTTTTCTCACTGTATATTTTTCTTACATATTTTCCACAAAGAATTCTTGCCAAAATATAAATGACCGCAGCGCATCTATGTATTTAGGTCACGAAGAATGGTATGTTCCTAATAATAAAAGTACGTGAAGAAAGTCATGATGGAACAAAGCGAATAGAGCACTTCTCTCTCTCTCTCTCTTTATCGTCCGGCATTCCAGATAAGAATTCTTCAGACGCAAGGTATTCACAGAAATATTAAGAAGTCTTTCTCTGGTGTCATAAAACACTCGTTTTTTCATTAACATTTACTGTCTAGGGGCAGTCTGCTATGTGGGTAAAGTTCGGTCAGTGTTTTAGTGTCGAGTGTATCTTGTTTTAATGATGCCATTAAATGTAAATAAAACGTGATCAACTTGGCGAATAGAAACACTCTGTAGGAAGAGGTTGCAATTGACTTGGATATTCACTATTTTATAATTCTAGGATGTATTCATTACTTTCTGAGTCTAAGATTATTATTATTATTGCTATTTTATTGCCTGTACATAAAAGCACTTTCAGAAAGTAGTAGTATTATCTATCTGCTTTTAGAAATTCTAACAGATTGTTTAGAAATTGTGCGCTTAAAGTAAATAATAAGGAAATATGTATTGCGCAAATAATAAAGAAAGGTGTTTTATGCTAATAATGACAGATGTTTTAGTTTAATAAAAAAATATGTGTAACGTAGATAATAAGCAAAATTGTTTAAGGCTAACAAGGAAATATATTTTATGAAAATAATAAGGACATATATTTAATGTAAATAATAAAGAAGTATGTGCTGCGTAGATAATAAGCAAAAATGTTTTAGGCTAATAACAAAGGAAATATATTTTATGAAAATAATAAGGACAGATCTTTAATGCAAATAATAAAATAAGCTGTCTTATGCTAATAATAAGGACAGATGTTTTATGTAAATAAGAAAGAAATCCGTGTTATATGAAAATAAAAGGGAAATAAGAATACTAGCTGATTTATGCTAATAAGGAAAAATGTTTATTACAAATATTAAAGTAAGGTGTTTTATGCAAATAATACGGGAAAATGTTTTATGAAAATAATAAGGAAATAATGAGGAAAGATGTTTGATACAAATAATAAAGAATATATTTTATGCAAATATTAAGGAAATATGTTTTATACAAATAATAAGAAAATGTGTTTCACGCAAGTAATAAGAAAATATATTTTATATATATATAAAGATGGAAGTTAAAACATGCTTTTTGAATTTTTTTATCTGTATGTTGTGACAACATTTTACTATTCTACGGTTACAAATACATCCTTTCTAGCACACAAATACAAATAAAGATATTTCGTGCAAATAATAAGATAATATGCCTTATGCAGATTTTAAGGAATTATGTTTTATGCAAATAATGGAGAAAGATCTAAAAGTGAAAACACTTTGTGCAAATGATAAGGAAAAGTAAAGCAATGTAATGAAGCATAAATTTAGTGTTGTAACGTAATTTGTGTTTTTTACATTGCTTAATCTTTCCTTTATAATTAAATATCATTTAGAGCAATTTGTAATTAAGGATGTTTTAGCAATGCACTTTTTTATATTTATACCAACCCCTAGAGTTTCGCATTCCGCGTGGCTCTTAGATCAAAAGGATTTTTTAAACCCAAGCCGGACTAACCGGGTCGCATCATACCTCGAAACACTTATCGACTATCCACCCTCGCACGCATCCATACAGACTGACCCATATTTGCATCCCCCAAACTGGAAAAGCTCGAAACAGAACAATAGGGCTGCCAAAAAATAAATAAAAAAATTGAACAAACTTGTGGATCAGTCCGACAGAGGGCGCATAGGTCAATGTAATTTTCTTCACTTCTGAGTCACGATTTTGATTCAAATACCGATAGTATTGTTTCGTTTATCGTCTGCTGTGTATTTATTTGTACGGCTTAATAGATTTTTTTTTTTCAAATTTTGGAAGGGTTGTAAAATAAATTGGTTCTTTCGACCCGTATTTGTAAAAATGAATGGGAGTTTTACGTTTTCAAGTGCTCTTAACATTTCCTAAGTATTTTTTATGGCGTTTGTTTTGTCTCAATAGAAACAATGCTAAGGGTACAATCGTATTTATCAGTTTAATTAAAAGAAGAATCTCAAGTGTACTACATTCAGTTGATAAAATTGAAGATACTAGTTTTTATATGTCTCTCTGTGCAGGTTGAATATTTGCATAAAATTAACTGAAGTGTGACCCAACTAGACTTTCTCATACGAAAATCAATTTTTAATTAGCTTGTGATTTTTTTTCCAAATTTTGCAAGAAAAAAAATTGAAAAACATGTGTCGTTAATCTAAGTGATCCCAATTATAACAGGCTACCTCTCCATTGTAAAGGGCTTGAAAAACAATCTATCGACTCATATTAAGTTTGGCAATGTACCACCTCAGTTAACGTCACCCTCCTCGGAGGACTAATGATGTCATAAGCACAAAAATTGTTTCACGGCTATTTTTCACTACAATGATTGAAACATGGCTAAGCCATAAATAACTCTTTTTATGCATAATTATATAAAATTTTGTCAACAATATAAAATTTCGAACTTTCATCTCGAATTTCAATAAATTATATCCAGTTCTAGATGTTTCGTTAGCAAAGTCGGATTAAAAAGTTTCGTGAAAATCCATTAATATTTGTGGCAGCTATTGTTTACACTAGAAATTGAACACAGACAGAAAGACGTCATTCTAAAAATAGTCAAAACGTGTCCAGGAGGTCCTAAAATATATATTGTCATTAAAATCTCGAAATCGAACATTTTCGTGAAAACAGTACTTTATACTACTATATTCCATAGTATGAGAAAGCGATGAAAGTTTAATAGAAAGCCTTTCTAGTTTTAGGATCTTTTTCCGTCTACTTCCATTTGATATCCATAAGCTTAGCTCATACAAATTATTATAAAATGATTATTTTTAACCCCATAATTGTATCTGAATTACACTGCAGACTTTTATAGAAATTCTAAAACAAACCCAATGACTGAACTGAGTTATTTATTATCATCGCAGCTGTAAAACGTGATTGAAATTATCTGTAATCATTTATCTATCGTGCCAGAATCCACAATAAAAGCTTGCAATATTCGAAATCCATGAAAATGTGTAATGACAGTTGTAGTGTTAGGTGAAAGTATCATAAACTTCTGCATCGATGAATGGACACATTGAAGTTCCTGTTTGAATATTGTCAGTTTGGTGTCTCTCCGAAATGGCAATCATGGCGTTCACCATAAAGTTGCAGCTGGTCGTATTTTAAAGTAATTATATATATATATATATATATATATATATATATATATATATATATATATATATTCATATATATATATATATATACATATATATATATATATATACATATATATATTTATATACATATACATATATATATTTATATACATATACATATACTATATATTTATATATATATATATTTATATACATATAATATTGGTTTTTGGTCGGAGTCGAAGATTAAACGCGAGACTCCTGCAATAAACATTTTGTCTTAAATCAATTATAAGATGCTTCTATAAAGAATAACATTTATTTTGTTACAGGATACGGGTTGTTTCTAAAATTCTTACAAAATTTCATTCAAATCAATTCCAAATTGTATCTGTAAGAAACCAGGTGAGGTTGATCATTATGTTTTGATGTTGACTATTAAGCTCATATACTAAAAAAAATCATTTAACTAAACCGACTGCAGTAAATCAACCTGATTGTTTATCTAACGTCTGCAAAAATCTATATATACTAATTGCCAAGTATCCGTCTGTCTGTTTGTCTGTCTGTTCGTCTGTCTGTCACGCTTTTTTAAGCACTTCCCGAATAGATAGAAACTTTCAATTTGGTACACGGGTCGATCGTTCCATAAAACATCCTGAAAAAATTGTATTTTCCGAAAATATTCTGAAGAGAGAGTGTTCCAGACCAAAACGTTCGAAATGTGAAATGTTAGAAAAGCATACTTTGCAATAAGAGAGACTTCAAATTTGGTGTATGGGTATATCGATCAAAAGGAAGAAAGTGTGCAACTTCAGATTTCCAGTATTTTGTACTTAAGGGGGTGCCGCACACCAAAATGTTCGATTTGCCGATTAAATGAGAAACGGCTCCAATAAAATTTGATAGAGGCTTGAAATTTGGTGTATGGGCTAATCATTTGATGAAAACACCCAAGACGAATAGAGTTTTTTAAAAATGTTCGTTTAAGAGGGTGCACCAGAGAAAAACGTTCGAAAGGTGAATTGATAAAAAAAACATTCTTCGGGATGAAATAGATATTTCAAATTTGGTGTACGGATAGATAAATTGGAAGTATGAAAGTGTATAGTTTCAGTTTTCTAATATTTTCTACGTTAAGGGGTGCCGCATACCAAAATGTTCGATTTTCGGAATAAAGGAGAAAAGTCCCTTTTAAAACGTGATAGAGGCTTGATATTTGGTATATGGACGAATCATCTGATAGAAAACCAAAGAAGAATGGAGTTTTTCAAAAATGTATATTTAAGGGGTTGGGTACTAAACGCAAAAACATTCGAAAACTGAAATAATAAAAAAAGTAGACTTCAAATTTGTACGGGTAAATAGTTGGAAAGGAAAAAAGTGTGCAATTTCAGTTTTCCAACATTTGCTATTGTAGGGGGTGCCGCACACTAAAATGTTCGATTTGTCGAACAAATGAAAAACACCTCCTTTACAATGTGATAGAGGCTTGAAATTTAGTATATGGGATAACCATTTGATAAAAAAAATCAAAGATGAATACGGTTTGACAAATATGTTCATTAACGGGGTGCTACACAGAAAAACGTTCGAAAGGTGAAGTGATAGAAAAAACATGCTTCGTGATGGGATAGAAACTTCAAAGTTGGTGTACAGGTAGATAGTTTGAAAGAAAGAAAGTGTGTAATTTCAGATTTCTAATATTTGCCACTTTAGAGGGTGCCGCAAACCAATATGTTCGATTTTTCGAATAAATGAGATACGATTTTTTTTTAATGTGATAGAGGCTTGATATTTGGACCAATCATCTGATAAAAAACCCAAGACGAACAGAGTTTTTAAAAATGTTCATTTATGTGTATGCTCCACAGAAGAACGTTCGAAAGGGAAAATGATAAAATAGTATGCTTCGGGATGAGATAGACTTTAATTTAATGTACGGGTATGTAGTTCGAAAGGATGAAGTGAGCAATTTAAGTTTTCCAATATTTTCTTCTTTAGGGGGTTCTGCACACCAAAACATTCGATTTGCCGAATAAATGTGAAACGCAAATTATTCAAAAATTTACATTATTCAGGGCTTGCTTATTGTGAGACAGTTGATTTTCAACGGGTATTCGGCTAGTAAAAATTCTATTGATAGAATCAAGTACTGTAATCTTATTGCTAAGAGCACAGCAGATGGTATAACTTAGATTGGCTTTGTGAGGTGCATTGATTATTATTGTTGCTTTTAATTGTTGTTGCTGGTCAATGTCATATTGTTTTGCTTATTCCGCTGTTTCAATTTCTTTCTATAAATATTTAAATTTTAATTTGTTATGCAATGTTTGATGCATTGTTGAATTTTAACATTTGTTTGTTTGCGAATATATGCACTTCAATATTCTAATCTGGAGTCTGGATAGTGTAATTACTATATGTCTATGTTGTTGTTGTTGTTGCTGAAATTCAGACCGTTCGACCTACCAGAAAGGTGTAAGGTAATTGTTTGGACGGCCGGGAAGTGCCACCCAATTTAGACCGGAACCCAGTGGGGGAGGCATCCACAGGGATCGAACCCTCCTTTCCCTACCACCAACCTCTCAGAAGGACTTACGGACCCACATGTTTAACGTGATCGTACTCCGCCTGAACACGGCGGCAGTTGTGGCAGCGTGCAAATACAGCGCACAAACCACCGGACTACCGCGCCCGAAAGTCTGCGCGCGCGGAGTCTGGATAGTGTAATTACTATATGTCTATGTTGTTGTTGAGACCCAGACCGTCCGACCTACCAGAAAGGTGTTGAAAACCCAGGCCGTCCGGCTCGTCAACAAGGACTTGAGCATCCATTTGGACGGCCGCTACCAGAAAGGTGTAAGGTAACTGTTTGGATGGCCGGGAAGTGCCACCCAATTTAGACCGGAACCCAGTGGGGGAGGCATCCACAGGGACCGTACCCTCCTTCTCCTACCACCAACCTCTCGGAAGGACTTACGGACCCACATGTTTAACTTGATCGTACTCCGCATGAACACTGCGGCAGTTGTGGCAGCGTGCAAATCCAGCGCGCAAACCACCGGGCTACCGCGCCCGAAATGTGCCAACAGCACGCGGTGCTCCCAGGTGGTCACCCACCCAAGTACTAACCGCCCCCGATGCTGCTTGACTTCGGTGATCTAACGAGAACCGGTACTATATGTCTATGTGTAATTACTATATGTGTATGTGTATTGTCTATGTATGCCTTTGTACACTGTCTATGTATATTGTCCATGTTTTCTTAGTGTTATTTTTGTGTTTTTCCTGGCTGTTCGTTGTAACTGCTCTACACCTTTTGCCAGGGATTACAGGGAAAAAAAGAATAACATATCTTTGATTGCTTAATATTTGACAATAGGATTAAGAGAAAAATTTAAGTCAGTTATTTTAGGTCTTTCAGTTAGTTTAGCCTCAAAAGTTTAGGTCTTTCGCCATAGAATCACAAACAATGCGGAACTTATTCCAGCACCACCTGAATTATTGTCTCAAACGATATTGGCGTTTTCTCTATATGAAGTTTTAATTTTTTCCCTTTACCTCCATGGATGGGACTAATATTACTCCAGAGCCACCTGAATTATTGTCTCAAATGATTTTGGCCCTTTAATTCTTTTCCTTCATCTCCTTGGTTTGGTCATCTGTGACTGATAATTTGAACCCCCTAACTTCTCCAATACTTTTGGTGAATGTTTAACAGTGCGATAAAATCTTTAATTTCAATAATATCTTCTAAAAAGGAAATAATAAAATGTAGGTCGAGGATAGAAATAAATGAAACATCGATAATTTCAAGAAAAGGTTGAGAAATTTTCGAACAAATGTGTTATCGTTAAAAAACAATGAAAATTCGTAAATGAAGAAAAGATCAATTTAGTATACAGAAGTAGTATATTTCCCAATGTGAAGTTTGAATTACTTTTTTTACCTGTGCTTTCAATAATAAGCACTGCAGAATTTACATGCCACGTGATTTTCACTTTCTCATACTATGTTATATGGTATAGAAAAAGTATTGTTTTCACGAAAATTTTCGTATTCGAGATTTTAATGCTAATATAGGTTTTAAGAACTTCTGAACACCCGGCCGTCCAAATTGCTGCTCTTAGTCTTCGGAAGAGTCGGTCCGCCTGGGCTTTTGAACTCCTGAACACGTTTTGACTATTTTTTGACTGATGTCTGGCTGTCTATCTGCATGTCTGTGGTCGATTTCTTGTGTACACCACAACAATAGTAACCTCAAATATTGTTGGATTTTCACGAAACTTTATATCCGGCTTTGTTAAAAAAAATCTAGAACTAGATAGAATTTTTTTTTAAAATTCGAGTGAAAATTTCAAAATTGAATCGAAATTTTATATATTTTTTTTAACATGGAAGCATAGGACAAAATTTGACATAATCATACATAAAAGGGTTTATTTATATCGCAATGACCTCGAGATCTAATAATTTCAATCCTTGTTGTGAAAATAGCAGCGATACAATTTTTTGTTTGTGATGTCATTAGTCTCTCTCAGAGGGAGGGGGGAGAGGGGCAAGTTACCTCTGGGGGTGCATTGTCAAATATAATATCAATCGAAAGATTTTTTTTTCAAGCTCGTTAAAGTGAAAGGTAATATGTTATACAGGTAATTGGAATCATTTGGACCCATGGTACCTGCCTTGAGGTAACTTCCTCTTTTAAGACACGCTCGGTTAGAGCGCGAAGAAGAATAAAGCCGTGTGTATATACCAACATAAATTTATTTACACTATATAAATATTTACACAATATTGATCTAAAATATTTAAAATACAACTTCCTATGGGAAGTTGTATTTTAAATATTTGGAATATGTTCCAAAAGGGATGAATACCAATTTAAGATAAACAAATACAAAAGTATATATAGTCTCACAGACTAAAATGGAAAAGATGGTAATTAAAAATTACGATTAACTATCCCTATGTTATATTTAATTATCCTTAAAACGGAGAGAGAGGTCGAACAAATACAAAATAGGAAATAGGCCCCAAATGGGTAACTCGCCAACATCGCTGGTCGAGTTGCGGGCTTTCATCCTTCAGATGAACTGCACTTTAAAAAAAGGGGTTTTCTCTCGCCCTCGAGTCCGAAATCATTCTCCTCGCTCCTCTTTTAAAAATCTGAAAAACTCTCTCTCTCCAAGATTTTAAAACACGCCCCTGAGGCGCACACAACTATCTCATTGGATTCTGGGTCTTAACCCCTTGACCCCATTGGCTTTTAGATCACCAGAAACAAAAAGCCCCTTCTCAAGCCCCTGCGAAACTGATATGCTTTCGGCCACTAATTCAAACATGCCGCCAGCCCTATGATCCGTCGGGACCGGGAAAAACATTAAAATCTTTCGGTCAAAATGTGATATCCAAAGAAAACTCCCCCACATCCTGTTTTCTATTTCTTTCGAGTGCAGCTGGCCAAACGAAAAGGCTGACCCCCAAAATAAATACGTAAACTCTAGATCGCACCCCCGAAAATATTGGATCATGGGTTTACCATGCGACAGTACCGATATTTAAAAAATTTTCTTGTAAAATTAAAAAAAAAAGCTATTAAAAATGGATTCTGAACACCCTAGTTAATTTTTTAAAGTTTTTAAAATCTTCGTTAACTACAAACTATATTTCTCCTATCAAAATAATAAATGATAACAATTTTTTAACAATCATTCGCGCGCGAAAGTTTTAAAAATGATTACCTCCATAGGTTTAACATGGTGAGCTTTTAACTCAATTATCTGTGTCCACAGATCGAATTTTAAAATTCGAGCTCAGTCATGACCTGTAGCTTAGTAAATTTTATAAAAGCTCTACATTTCAACAAATCGGCCAAATAGTTACAACGTCAACAGCACAAACGTATTTGAGTTGATGTCAAGAAAGCTCCGATATCGTGTTCCGTTTCAATGAAACAAAACACATATAGTTTCAGTTAGATATTTAAAAAAAAACAGCAATGAGCATCAATTCTATATCAACTGAATATAAACTCTATAAATAATAAATAACATATAAATCTGATTTCAAATTAAATAATATATGATCCACTAGGATTCGCAATCTAATTTCAAATTATAAAATTCCATTACTTTTTTCGAAGTTTTTTTCGAACAGATAAAACACATTTTTTTAACGCGCCCATTTTCAAGTGACAAAAACATGACAAAGAAAAACAGAGTAATTGCATGGCAGTCATTTAAAAGAACGCCCTACAACCCCCTTCCGATTAAGAACTCGTAATTCGATCTTTAATCTTTCCCGACACCTCTCCGAAAATAAAACTAAATAAAAGGACGAAAAACTCACATCCCATTCCTGAAACTCATTTCAAGTTCAGGCCGTAAATTAAAACGACACACATTCGGAGTGTACTTGCCGGAACGAATCGTTCCCAGATAGCCACGTAGCAATTCGTTCCGCAAGAGCGGATCACGACATTGGGTCGTCGGTATATCGTCTGCGAAAAACGTTAAAAGTTCAAAAATGATATTCAGAAATAGAAAAGTGGGAAGGTTACGCGTTTAAGGGCAAAACAAAAAACAGTGGAAGTGTATTTCGTTCTTGTATATTGACGTTAGATTGAATTATTACCTTTTTTTTTTTGGGGGGGGGGGTCTGCGAATTTTGCTTTACAGTAACAACTGTTCATAAACTGAAGTGAAAGAAACGATTTTTATTAAAGGAAGGTTTCAGAATTTTAGATCACTTTTAAATGATTAGGGTTTATTATTCAGATAATTGAACAAGAATGAAAATGTCTTTGAATTATCCCCCCCCCCCCCCAAAATATTGAATTTACCATAAACTAGCAGTGCAGTATACCCGTTCTTCGTACGGAATATACATTATAAAGAAACTTAAATTCACAATCATGTCAAATTCCTACAGTATTCTAAATGACAGTGTTATTCAAAACATTCTATTAAAATATTTAAATTAATGCTCCTAAAACGAAGTTTAAGGATATCTGTTCTCGCTTTACAAAATTATCTTTACAAGCAGATCTCAAGAATCCTGGTCTCATTCGTAAACAAATTTACAAAATATATGAAATTGAATAATAATATGTCAAAACGATTCGCTAAAATTGTACGGGAAGATATACTAATTCAACTTATATTATCCCCCTCCACCCAAAATTTCACTAATACCTGTGTATTAGTGAAATATTACCCGTGTATTAGTCGAAGATTAGCCGTGTATTAAAAGATTACCTCTTCTATAACATATGAGTTTCAAAAATATTTTCCAAAATACAACAGATGACTTAATAAGTTGCAAATATTAATAATCCTCGTAATTCTTAAACCTGAAGGCCGTAATGGTTATAATCCAGTCAAAAATGCAATTTCGATAACATTTATTTTATAAACATTTCTTTATTATTTAAATATCTGAAAGATTTAATAAAAATCGTCTGCCGCATAAACACATTGAATTTAAATTCGCTGCTAAATATGATAAATTTTTCTTCAAATGAATTGGAGCAAAAAATATCGTCTGCATAATGCTTTCTTTCTGAAAGTTTAATTGTGGATATTTTCTTTTTAATTTCTCAACAACCCCTGATCCTAGAAACATGGACTAAATTTTAAGTGAGGCTGTTTTACGCCGACCACAAAATTTCATGAAATTCGATGGCTCCGTTCTCTCGTGATGATGAGACAAACACACACACATACAGACATATTTTTAATTTTATTTATATAGATATATCTAAAGTGTACACACGCTAACCTCTCTTTCAAAGTTGCTGGTGTGATTAAGGATTTGCCTGTCTATTCCACCACTTTCAGTACAACGACTAATTATCGGTAAAACGCTTTATTGGGTAACACCAGGAAGTTCTTAATTACCGAAAACTGTACTTCCTGCAACGATGACCAGATACATCCTCGATCTGTGTGCACCGCGGTCGCAGATAAGTAACTCTTGCGTGAAAGAGAAACTCCGTATACCACATATTTGTTAGAGGGAGATAGGGAGTACGACGATCACACAGACGATCAAAACGGAATTGTCTGCGGTAATCAAATGACGCACGCTTGACCCCAACAACGAATGGGTCACGTAACTTCCGTCAAAATTCGGAGAAGAACATTCATGAACATGGACCATAGTCAGAACTTAATTCAATTTTGTGCAATTGGATGTTATGATTCGTCCTTGTTTGAAACATTTTTCTTTATCCAAAAAGAAAATATTAGTTTATTCTACGATCTAGAGATGGTAATCCCGGGATCCCCGCTAAAAGCTTGATTCTGAAATTCCGGGATTAAAGAGGCTAGAAATCCCGCGGGATTTAGGATTTTAGAAAATATAAGAAAATCTCAACATCAACATCGTTCACATACATGTAATATTTATAGACAAATAGAAACGATATATAAGAGTATAAAAGTTGACGCCCTTTAAGTAGTGTAGTTAAAATCCCCAATCCCGGGACCTCGGGTATTCGCTAGAATCATGTGCACGCAGGACACAAGAATGAGTCCAAATTTCTGGATAACTAACACGTTTATTCCTAAACACAGTGTAAACAATCAATATACAGTCAAACAGCACTTAAATACTCCTAATTTCACAAAATAACCGATATTATTATCAAAATATTGACGAAAGTCATTTCAGAAAATAGCAGCCACTATTCTCAAAACATTGACAAAAACCACAGTTCACTGTAGCTCGTATCATGCCGACGGAGTGATGATTCCTTTTATAGACTCTCCATTGAAACTTCTGGAAATATCTCACATCGCGTAGAATAATTGTTATTTCACGCTCCTTCTCGAACCATAGGAAAGTCGCCAAATCTGGCAATCATTCGTCTATCTTCCGCGTATGGAAACTCTAGTCTCATGTCACGCGTGTTTTCTCCGTCTGGTCTTCGCAAGAGACGAAAAAAGGGAATCAGAAAAAAGGGAATATTACACGTTTGCAACAATATTCTGACGTAAGTTTTATAATATTATATAAGTTTTATGCGACGTAAGTTTTATAATATGACTGACGTATGTTTTATAATATGACTGACGTAAGTTTTATAACATGACGTAACTACCCCACAGCGAAGTACTGAATTAAGATAATGAAAAGCTTGTTTCTGTCTTGGTACATATTTTCAGTAGTAAACCCACTTTTGATTACAGTTTGTGACGTACAAAGGTGCAATTATGGGAAAGAAACAAGCGTGTAAACATCCCATAGCCTTCAGTGGCAATCTGGCGGATTTAGATTCCGAACAGCGGGCAAAAATCACTCATCTGGAGAGTGAAATATCCAGTGTTGTCTGTGAAATAATTCGTAGATTACGCAGCATCTGGGTTAAAAGATAAAACAGGTGAATTCGGACGCGCCGCATTGTGGCCAAAAACGTGCGGTTACAAAAACACCATAAACCCATCTCCGTTCAGTCAGGCTTGGGCGATAATCCCGACCACTTTGCAACATAATATGCAACGCCTGAAGAAACAAAGCTACAGAATGACCTCGCCATATATATTTTTTTCTTCTTCTTCTTTCTCTTGTTACGTTTTGGATAATTTGATACCAGAGATATGGAGATAAACAAGGAACGAATTGAAAGGACAAATGCATTATTTTGTGGGGGGATACATGGGTAGTGGATTGCTTAGAATAAACAAGCAAATATAAAAACTTAGTTTGGGGGGCAAAAGCTTTTATTTATAACTTGCCACAAGCAGCTTCAATGGAGGCAAATCATAAAAATATCTAAAAAAATATATATTAACAAACCTTTAAGATTAATAAATACATAAAAACATTAGAAACTTGACAGTGCTTAATTTACCATTATTAGGTGATAAAAAAATTCTGTTTAATATGCATATATATATATAATAAGAATTTCTTGCGCGGACAGGGGCCTTCACTTAATTTCCCATTACAAAAATGGTTTCATTACAAAATTCTATGCAAGGGAAAAGACGCTATACAAAATTTCTCATTACAAACAACAGAGGAAGATTTCATACCCTAATAAAGGACCTTTTGCAAAATTCTTCATTTCGAAAACGGATCTTTTACAAAATTCCCCATGGGAAAAACAGTTCTTCATTTCAAAATTGGACTCTTCGCAAAATTCCATGCGCATAAGATTCTTTATTTACATATTCTTCATAAAATTCCATGCGCGGGAAAAGACCCTTTGCTAAATCCCTCATTACAAAATCAGATTCTTCACAAACATTCATAAGCGGAGGAAAACAACAACAACAACAACAACAACAACAACAAAAAACATTATAAAAGTGCTATTGCATCAATTCTAATTATATATCCAGAGAACATTCAATATATTTTTTTAATTTACCTTCAGTGTGGTTGGTCTCAATAAAAATTTCTGCGAATAATTAAATAGAAGTTTAGAAAAATATATAATTTGGGGCATATTGGGGTATATTAAACATATTAGTTTATACAAAAATATAATATCAAAACAAATTGTTACCAGTACTTTGTATGGCATAGCATGGTAGGAATTTGAGACACTTACCTAGAAGAAAAAATAAGAACATTAAAGTATAAATAAAAGAACAACATATTATATATATTATATACGAGTATAAATAAATTTTTAAAATAATCAGAGTTAAAAGTATTTAAATATTATATACTAAGGATATATCATAAGTTAATTTAACAATATAGTAGTAAAAAAGTTCTGAATGAATTTTTTAACAAAATATTTTTAAAAATTTTAAAAATAACTACAATAAAGTAGAAACAATAAAAATATTAAATCCTCCTTGTCGTAACATGTTGGTACTCGAAGTGTATAAATAGTAATGACACTGGGGATGCAAGTTACATATTTATGATATTAATCATTGAACTCTTTTCTGTCATAATAATATATAATTAATATTTTTAATCACACACACAAATATATAATTAGAAGTCTGTTTGGTTATTCGTTTGTCTATTATGTTTAAAAGACCACAGTTTTCGTCGGGCATTTTTTAAAAATTTGGTATTGTTATTCCTTACATCACTGTGGTTAATCCCGTCCATATTTCGAGTTTATGCGCCTTGGGGTTGCGGATATATTCATAAAAAGAAAGAAAACTCTTACACGGAAATAGCATTATGCAGACGATTTTTTTCCTGAAACTTTATATGACGAAAATGATATCATATTGCTTTTCAGCTGAATGAAATTAAATGTGTTTATGCAGTAGACGATTTTTATTACATTTATCCTATTTCAATAATAAATAAATAAACCGATATAAAAGTAAAGGTGACATATAAATGGTTTGATATATTTGATACTGTTATGTCAGTTATGGCCTTGGAATATAAGATTGCGGTAACATTTTGGGAAACAAGGTTTTTAAATTGATATACTATTTTCGACCATGTTTTAAATGATTGTTGAAATGGAATGCAAAATGGTACGGAAATAGCATTTGTTATTAATTTAGTGAACTAACTCATTTTTATGTATGTTTTCCAAATTTATATTTTTGTGAATGGCTTTACAAACGGGATCAGGATGTTTTATTCTTTAGATTTGCCAACTCAGTTAATTTTAGATATCGAAAACAGATATTCTTATAATTTTTATTTTTTATAGGGGAATTAAATTTAACATTTCAATTAAATGTTTTTGAAAATCATTTGATTGCCTTTAGTAAAAATGTTTTTATAACGTTTTTTGATTTAAATTTTTTTTCTGCAAAATTGGCCTTTCTCTGTTCCGGATGTCCAAAAATAATAAAAAATCTCTGACGCTCATAGATTGTGATAATCGTACAAAATTTCGTTCCATTTAATCAATTGACAGATATCATGGCAGACTCACAGACATACACTATTGAAGGAAATGATTGATTTGTATCTAAGGATGCTCAAAATGTGTAAATTCATTAAAGTCTGACCCTATTTTAATATTTTTCGTTTACATATATTATGTATTATAGAGAAAGTAATAAATAGCTCTCAACAAATGCTACGGAAATAAAGAAAAAAATAACATTTCATTTGCACAGCGTTTTATGATGTGATCAATTAATTTAAATTTCATAATATGTAAGAAAATAATGTCTAAAATTGAAATATCTTCACCGTGTAAAGTTAATGAACGTAAAAGACGTGTTTAAAAAGCAAAAGAAAAAGAGGGGCAAAGTCTTTATTTTGTTCTTTCAATAGTATATGTTATCGTAGGCGAAATGAAAAATAAATCGCAATTAAACTTTTCCTTGTTTTAAAAATAATTTCTTAAGGATTTTTTCCGGAGTAAAATTTATATTTTTTTTTTTCATTTTTGTTCTATTACGCGACGGGTGTGCTTGAAAGTTCTTGTTGCGATAGTGTCGCTTGAGTTGTTTAATTTCAAGAATTTATTGAAAGAAACGAGTTTTTTCTACAGGATTTAGAAAATTGAAACATTTTTGATTTCGTAGTTAAAATAAATACTAATTTTACATTAATATTTAGTTTGACTTTTGTTATAAAGTGCATACAGTTTTTTTTCCGAAATTTAAACTGAAGAAAATGGTAGCATGTTGCTTAGTATAGCAGAATTAAATCAAATGTGCTTATGCGGCAGACGATTTTAATTTAATTTATTCTATTTCAATATTTAAGGAATTGATATAAAGGTCAACTGGAGTGTGGCTTAACGTGACATTCTCATACAAGAATCCATTTTTATATAGCTTGTGGTTTTTGTTTTAATTTTCCAAACTTTACAAGTACAATTTTGGAAATTCTGTATCGTTAGTCTAAATAATTACAACTACAGCATGTTATTTTACACTTTAAAGGGATTTAAAAATATTTTGATTGATACCATATTCGACAATGTACCCGACGGTGGGTAATTCCCCCCCCCCTTTCGAAAGGGGCTCAGGGTGGGGGGGGGGGCTAATGTCGTCACAAACACAAAAATTGTACAGTGGCTATTTTTTACAACAATGATTCGAACTAGTAGGTCTAGTGATCTTTGAGTCATTATTAACCCTTTTTATGTATAATTATGTCAAATTTTGTCCTATGCTGCCATGTTAGAAAATATAAAATTTTGAATAAATTTTGAAGTTTTCACTTGAAGTTAAAAAAATTCTATCTAGTTCTAGATTTTACGATAACAAAGCAGGTTATAAAGTTTTGTCAAAATCCAATAATGGGTCAAACTTTACGAGGTGGTTGTAGACACCAAACCAAGCATTTCTCGTCATAGTTTACCGGGTCGAAAATAAAACGTAAAGGCGCCAGTGGGCGCTTAATGGCGAAACCGATGAGGTGAGGTGAAAATACATGAATGACTTAGAAGTTATAAAATGACATTTAATAAACAATAATTACAGTAGTGGCTAAAAAGAGCGACCGCCAACCTGAATACACGTCCCACAGCGGCGATGGAGAAATTCTCGAACTCTCTCGAACGCACCGAACTCTCTCAGCGGCGATGGAATTCGAACTCTCTCGAACAGACCAGGCATGTCGCACACTTCGGTAGCAGCTGTCGAAATTCTGATGACAAGTTCCTCTTCAGATTTAAGGAGAGTATCATAGACGAGACTCTTGAGATATCCCCACAAAAAGAAGTCAATATACGACAAATTAGGCGATCGTGGGGATCCCCAAGCTATGGAACCACCTTGCCCAATCCATCGGTCCAGAAAAGTGACGTCCAGATAGTTTCTTATCGCCGAATTACGAAAATTTTCATAAGAGTTTCTCTTCCCCAGATGAAATTTGCATACGTGGTTTACTTTTCCAACCAAAAAATAACAACCAGAATGACGGTTTTAAGTTTGCGGAGCTGCCACTTCCCAACGAGTCAGCCCTGTAATGCCGCTACGTTTCCTTTCTAATCCTGTAAACTATGACGAAAATTGCTTGTTTTGGTGTGTACTACGACCTCGTAAAGTTTGGCCTATCTTTTTTTAATCACCCTGTAGAGAGAAAAGATATTTCTATGCTTTTTATTTTTTATAGGAAATAAATTTAGTGTTCTAATGGATTTTTTTAAAGTAATAATGAATGCGTTTAGAAATTGCACATATTTTACGTCTCGAACATAGCTGGACATACATATTAGCTATAAATAATTATGTATATAACCTCAGGCACAACATCAAAATGTTTCAAGTCAAATCCCTTAATTAACATGAGAAGAAGCGCCCTTCCGATTAAATATCTTCTTAAGATGTCTTCTTTCAGCGGTAAAAATGAGGCTGGAATTTTTTAAAGTCTTTCAGAGTTGGTGCTCAATGAGGCGTGCAAAAACAGTTGAATGGGGAACAAAAAAGAAAACACGAACCAAAATTATATTTGTAAAAAATGACCGCGATGAAAAATATACGCTTTATAAAAAAATCCTTCCCATTTTTTTTTTTTGAGAAACCTTGGAAGTTAATGGCTAAATAAACCAACGAAAAATCAGCAACATTTTCGGAAGTTACTTAAATAAAGAATGAAGTCATAAACAAGGAAGCTCAGGGAATATTAATGTAATATTTTTTGTCTGGGTTAAAGTGAGCGAAGAAATTATTTTACAGCGCAGAAATTTAATTGAGTAAATTTAACACAAATGCGATCAACGCACGATGCAAGACTTTTATGAAGGAGCCTTCATATGGTTCAAGTTGTGAGTATACTGTATTTTATAAATGAGTCGATATATGGTGCAAGGTATGCCTATATTTTATTTTATAAAGGAGCCTTCATATGGTGCAAATTGTGAGTATACTTTATTTTATGAAGGATCCTTCATACGGTGCAAGTTGTGTATATACTTTAATTTAAGAAGGAGCTTTTATATAGTGCAAATTGTGTTTATACTTTATTTAACGGAGCCTTTATAGGGGGCAAGTTTTATGTATACTTTATTTTATAAAGGAACCTTCATATAGTGCAAGCTGTGTTTATACTTTATTTTATGAAGGAGCTTTCATATGGTGTAAGTTGTGTGTATATTTTATTTTATGAAGGAATCTTCATCTGGTGCAAGTTGTGTGTATATTTTATTTTATGAAGGAACTTTCATATGCTACAAGTTATGTGTATATTTTATTTTATGAAGGAACTTTCATATGCTGCAAGTTGTGTGTATACTTTATTGTATGAAGGAACTTTCATATGCTACAAGTTTTGTGTATACTTTATTTTATGAAGGATCTTTCATATGGTGCAAATTGTGTGTATACTTTATGAAGGAACTTTCATATGGTGCAAGTTGTGTGTATACTTTATTTTATGAAGGAACCTTCATGTGGTGCAAGTTATGTATATACTTTATTTTATGGAAGAAACTTTATGTAATGCAAGTTGTGTGTATATTTTATTTTATGAAGGAGCCTTCATATGGTGCAAGTGGTGTGTATACTTTATTTTTGACGGAACTATTAAGCCTTTGTATTCTTTTATTGCACACTTAATTCGTACAGTCATACGAACTTTGGGAAAAACAAAGGGTGACATCTTCAGAACAAGAAATGGAAATTCTCAGTAACCCCCCCCCCCCCCCTACTCCCTCCGAAATTCAATGCTGAATCAATATCATTTATCATTTAAAAGCTCTATTTATAGTAAATCCTAAGAAACAGATGTTTCAAGAAAAATCTTTGAGCCGCAAGTGAAAGAAAACAGAAGTAAAAATCCTTAGTGAACCCCCAATCCCCTCAGAAAGTTTATGCTGCATCCACTTCAGTCATCATCGCGATAAATACGCGATAAATAGACGTTTGAAGAAAAACTTTTAAACTGGAAGTGAAGAAAAAAAACAGAAGTGGAAATTCTTAGTGAAAACTTTCCCCACTCAAGAATTTATTGCTGAATCCATATCAGTCATAATTTCAGTTCTATCTTTAACCTATCTTGTTAAATAAACGTTTTAAGGACATTTTTTGAACCGGAAGTGCAAAAGGAACCAGAAAAGAAAATCTTCAGTAAGCAACCCTTCCTTCTTTAAAACTTGGTGCTGAATTGATATCATTTTTTTTTCTCAGGGCAAAGGTAACTTTTCTATTACCTTCAACCACGTGTGCTATTTATTATACCACAAATGGTGAACTTGCCTGAATAAATTAAGTTGTACTTCTTACTTGACCTGAAGAAGGAAGTCCTATTTTGTCTTCAAAACCGGTAGACATTCATATGTACTGTATGCTGTAGTTATACGAAGTTTTACTTTCCCTGCAATACAGGGTAATGTATAGGGAAAGTATTGGAATCGTGTCGAAAATCACAACTCGAGTTTTCGACGGATCTACACGTTTTGAAACCTCTAGAACACGAAAAACTATTTTTTAGCGTGACGTCTGTGTGCGTGTGTGTCGGTGCAGATTTTGTACCCACTCAAACTGAAGAACTAATTGACCGAATTTTATGAAATTTGGTATGTAAGTCCCTTGTAGGTGACCCTGGTGCTGATTAGATTTTGGTACGATTCGGGATAAATGAACCTGCCCTTTTTTACGGAATGGCCCGCAAAAATTTGCTGTATCTACTTTAGCTGAAAAGTTAATAGACCAAATTTCACAAAATTTGGTAGATAAATCACCTGTAGATGATTTGATCTTGGTACTATTCGGAAAAAGGAACCTGCCTTTTTTTTGCGAAATGCCCCGCAAAAATCGTTAAATTTAAAAATAAAAGACTGCGTATGCTCAAATATATCAATTAAATGCTTATTTTATACGTAATTTTTGACGATAAAAAAAATAAAACCAAACCCATTACTCTAGGACTAGCCGTTCTTGAGACATTTTAATTTTTTTTCCGTTTTCGCCACGACACCTTTAAAACTGATAAGTCCAGTTATCAAATGAGAACGAAAACCGTATTAAAAATGCAAATTTAGTGTCATTTAAAATAATTATGGCTGTTAATTTGTGCAATTAAACTCAATTTAAAGAATTATTGCAGAAATAAAGAACCCCGTCACATTTTCTTCATGATTTACTTCGTACCCTTCTCCCTAAAAATTTCCACACACACACACACACATGCACAAATGGCTACAGCCCCCGTCACAGTCGTTGATTTAAATTTTTTTATCAAGGATTAAAATTTCGATTAAATTTAAAACTAAGAAGGAAAAGATAAAAACCAAGTAGGAATGTGAGCGAGCAAAGCACTTTTTCAATGAATAAAATTACGAACTTAAGTTCCATATGAGAACAGAAAATCTTATGCTTCTTTTCCGGAGAACTAAATAGTTTTCAGTTCTGAAAAACAATATTATATTATTAGTATTTGCACATATTTTAAATCACGAGCAACGACGGTTATATCTGCCAATGTGGAAATAAAAGTAAGATATTTTATATGAAGCTTTTAAAAACCTTTCAGGCAGCAATTTGAGAGCATTTCGAACATCAATAGTGCATTCGAAGCGCAGCTTCTATTTAATTTTATTAGGAAACACATTGAAAGAACTTTAATTCCAAATATTTCTTCGACCTTGTGTGAAAACACCTTGCCTTTTATAGAGCAGTAAATAATGCGGTTGTTTTTCGCAGAACGGTTGGTTCAGCGAAGCGTGGAACAAATAGGAAATGAAGCAGAACAAAATTTTTATTTGTAAAAAATACAACAACCAAGAAGAAAAATATACGATATTTAATGTTGCTCCAATATCGTGTTAAGCCCTGTAAGTTAATGGTTGAAGGCGCTCAGGAAAAATCAACATTAGTTTCAGAAGTTACTTAAATAAAGAACGACGTTATGAACGTGAAGAGCCGAAAACAAATGCAATTTTTTGACGTTTAGAAAGGGAGAAGAAATTATTTTACTGCGAAGAAATAAGGAGTAAGTTAACTTGAGAAATTAAAATGAGCTGCCTATACTTATAGAGTCTGCTTCGAGGATAAGAATTTGCAATGTCGTCCCAGTAGTTCAACGGCAGAGCGGTTCGGAAATCTAGGGTTCGATTTCCGGTTGGGACAACACAGTTCTTTACAATGACGCCCTAGCAAATCAACCCTGTAGGTTAGTGCAAATATGTCGGAGGTCTGAAAATGACCCTAGTACGACTAGTACTGATTCAGTGGACTCTGGAAGATTGAACGCCGATTTCAAATTGAGAGGATAACGACCAAGCAAGATACTAACCTGGGTAAAAATAGTAGTATCAAGAGACTAACCTGCGGTAAAAATAGTAGTATCAGGAGGCTAACCTGCGGTAAAAATAGCAGGAGGTGGTGAGTCAGATTATCAGTTGCAAGTCAATCTGACATTAGAAGGAGGAGAATGCAGAGTCCACTTCGTTGATAAGAGTTTGTAATTTCTACCCAGCAGCTCAATGGTAGAGCGTCGGCTGGTCAGTTCGGAGATCTAGGGTTCGATTCCGGGTTGGGAAAAGTTCTTTATATACTCTCCAGCTTACGTTTTATTACAAATTAAGCTGTTTGAACGTATTGTCATTCTTTTATTTTGTGAGAAAAATTGAAAAGTTTAATGTAAATATAAAATTAAACTAAATTTGCATTTGAAGCATTTTGCAGTGTTTTCAAAAGATCATAACGCGATTTTGCAGGAATTATAAATAGCCGCAATATCTCGTAAACGATTTAATCGAGAATTTCAAAAGTGATTTTAATATCCGTCCTGTTCTCAATAAGCCGATGTTAGCTTATTTAATTTTCGAAATCCGTTGTTTTCATTATGCTTGCTGTTTACTACACTACACATATTTTTGTACTTTCATTTATCAGCATACCGCAGAATTCCGTCGATCAACCTTCCCCTGGGACAGTTTCCTCCCCCTTTTGTCTGAATTTAAAATTATGAAAAATTGTGTGAAGCTGATCCCCTCCCTCTAAATACTAGAAAATAAATTAAAAAAAATTCTTCATCAAATAAAATACATTTATTATTTATAAAATAAATTATTTAAAAATATTTTTATTTTATCATATAATCATGCATAAAAGGTAATCATAAATTGATTCAAGTTTTAAATGTACTTTTTATATACACCGCGATTTTACGTTGCATTTGAAGGGATGGATCAACGGAGTTCTACTTGCTTTTTTAGCATAAAATTCCCAGTAAACGCAGTTAAGTAAATTACGTTTGAAACGCTCCATTCGTTCCGTGAGATATTGCATACATAGATCAACGGACACACACATACACACTAACATACATACACACTGCCATACATACACGTACAAACAGGCATCCCTTCAAAAACGTTTGATTCGAGTTCAGGGATGTTTGAAACGTGCTTTTCCGTCGAAAACTCGAATTCGAATTTCCGATCCCTTCACAATACTTTCCCTATACATTATGCTATGTATATAGGGAATGTAATATTCTTCATCAATCAACTGTAAAGTTGTAGGGGGGGGGGAAGAAACATTCATACATTTTGTGGAATAATATTCTAATTTTAAAGTCATAGTCAATAAACCTGCTTACAAGGAGTTAATAACCTCATTTAGGAGAAAATTAATGTCATCCCGATAAGAACTGGTCACAAAATTGTTCCCTATACATTACTATGTACGTAGGGAAAGTAAAAATTAATGTTTATCCATCAAATAATCGAGAATTTTATTCGTTTTCTAATCAAACACTTACAGTTATCACAAATATAATTCCTATTATAATTGGAAAAATATTTTAGTTTGCGATTATTCGCAAAATCCCACATCCAACTGATTCTGTAAACATGATTTGGAATAAATTTCGTCTTATTCTGTATAAAACGTTCTATCTGCTTTCCATTTCAGCAGTTTTCAGAGATCAATATTTGGATCACGTAGTTAAAAGTCAGTTTATGAACCGACTCTTATTTTGTGCAGTTCAGGTACCCCGAAACATTCAATACTTCCATAATCTATAACGGAATTTCCCAAAGGGCGCATTTAAGAATTATTTTGACCTCGAGCGCCGTTTGGCTGCGAAACCTTTGAAACACAAACAAGATATTGTTATAAATGTATTCATCCACCGCTAAGGGCATAGAATCTAAACACTTCAAAAGCCCTGAGTATATTTCCAAGTATTATTTAAATAAGTAGTTTTCTAGATATGTGGACATCAATTGAGCGGAATAAAAGATTCTCTTTATCGTGTTTATCGGTAAGTACCGGCGAAATTAGCTTTGCTATTATTCGTACCGCGTCGTGAGTTAAATTTGACGTTCTTCAGGCGGAGAAAACGCTCAAGATTTGCATTATACTTAGAGCATACGCAACAAGATGCAAGATATTTTTATTCAACAGAGGATATTTCCCGACGGATTAAAATATTTCTATATTTTGTAAAAACTATTAACACTAATTAAAGTTTTCATTTAATTCTAATGTCCGGAGTCTTACTGTTGTTAATATTTAAAAAAAACTCTGATGGGCGGCAGCACGCGACTTTCTCTGTAAATGAAATGAGTTCAATTCTTTCACAGTGAAATAATGATACATAACATCCGCGGTACAGTGCACGAAAATGCTATTAAAATTGCAAATTCTGTGTCATTTTAAATAATTATTCGTGTTATGTCGTGCAATTAAACCCAGTTTAATAAATTTTGAAATAAATAAAAAGAAAAATAAATTTGTGTCTGTAGGGAAAGTCAGGTGCCGCTCACGTCAGATATTTTTTTTTATATTCATGCTTTATTTACGAAACTTTTATTCATTGTTATTATTGCAACATTTTTTGCGGGATCATCTAATCCAGTGTTTTTCAACCGCCGGACCACGGACAGGTATCGGTCCGGAACCGGTCCGGTACCGGTCCCGAACCGGTCCCTGGTATCAATTATACTATGCCGCGAGAAATTCTCCTGGAATTTATCGTTTAAATTTTCTAAGCATTTTATTATGGATAAATATTTCACAGTGAAAATATTCTAAGGAGAATAGTGAATGTGTCGAAAAGCTCAGACCCAGAACGTCTAAATAACATCTGCGTAGCAAATGCCAGTGACCAGGCAGCATTTAAATTTTAATATGGATAAGAGACTGGCCAGCTGACTTCTATGGTGAATTACAATGGATAAATATTTTTCTACCTCAACACCGTTTTTTTTAACCAAACCAACACCAGTAAAATGATTTTCATAATACAATAATCCGTTGTATACTGAATAATATTATATACTACTTTCCTTATATACATAATGTATAAGGAAAGTATTGTGACGCGGTCGAAAATTCGAATTTGAGTTTTCGACGGAAGAGCACGTTTCAAGCATCCCTGATCACGAATCGAACATTTTTGAAGTGATGTCTGTGTGTGTGTGTGTCAGTGAGTCTGTGGAGACGATAACTGACGAACGAATGGACCGATTCGAATGAAATTTGGTACAAAAATCACAATCCGTAAACACTGGAAGCCTATTGTTTTTATACGCAATCGAATGTTCAGAACCCCCCCCTATATTTTAGAGTGAAATTTTGAAAAAATCGTCAAAAAATCAAAATCACGAATAAAGTTACGTAAATAGACATTTCTTATGTAATTTTTCATTAGAAAACGATTGGCATAAATTTTAGACTGCTAACATGAACCGTTCTCGAGATATTGCACATTTTTCAAAAAAATTATCAAAAAGTCATATAAAAAATATTTCTTATTGAGAAACATGTTCACTTTTCATATGTAATACCATGTGATAAAATTGGTGACATCATTCTCGTGGATCTAGCTCCTTCCATTCATGAAAAAAGATACTTTGAGTAATACATTTATATTCGAACGCCAACAGTCATTTATCTGCTGTAAGAGTAACTTATTTCTTCGTCCATAACGCTTGGCGAGATTTTGGCAACAAATTTGGTGGAATGTCGCCAACTTGGCGACTTTTTTAAATGTTGCTAAATTAACGAAAAACTCGCCAAATGGACAAAAATGACGCTAAATCAATGAAAATGACGATTCATTGACGAAAATTTAATATTTTGGAAAGAATATAAATATCTACTATAAAAATAATCTATTTTTTTGTTATTGTAAAAGTAGTCAAATTCATTGCAAAGTCATGCGGTGCCCACATCAGATTTTTTACTTTCCTTATATACATAATGTATAAGGAAAGTATTGTGACGGGGTCGAAAATTCGAATTCGAGTTTTCGACGGGAGAGCACGTTTCAAGCGTCCCTGATCACGAATCAAACATTTTTGGAGTGATGTCTGGTGTGTGTATGTGTGTGTGTGTGTGTGTGTGTGTGTGTGTGTGTGTGTGTGAAAGTATGTGTGTGTGTGTGTGTGTATCAGTGAGTCTGTGGAGACGATAACTGACGAACGAATGGACCGATTTGAAGAAAATTTGGTACAAAAATCACAATCCGTAAATACTGGAAGCCTATTGTTTTTATACGCAATCGAATGTTCAGAACCCCCCTAAATTTTCGAATGAAATGTTGAAAAAATCGTCAAAAAATCAAAACCGCTCATAAAGTTACGCAAACAGACATTTCTTATGTAATTTTTCATTAGAAAACGATTGGCATAAATTTTAGAACGCTAACATGAACCATTCTCGAGATATTGCACATTTTTCAAAAAAATTATGAAAAAGTCATATAAAATGAAAAAAAAATATATTTCCCATTGAGAAACATGTTCACTTTTCATATGTAATACCATGCGATAAATTGGGTGACATCATTCTCGTGGATCTAGCTCGTTCCATTCATGAAAAAAGATACTTTGTGTAATACTTTTGTATTTGAACGCCAATAGTTATTTATCTTCTGTAAGAATAAGTTATTTCTCCGTTCATAACACTTTGCGAGATTTTGGCGACGAATTTGACGGAATGTCGCCAACTTGGCGACATTTTTAATTGTTGCCAAATTAACAAAAATCTCGCCAAATAGATAAAAATGACGCTAAATCAATGAAAATGACGTCTGATTGAAGGAAATTCATTATCATGGGAAGAATATAAGTATCTACTATAAGAATAACGTTTTTTTTAGTTGTAAAAGTAGTAAATTCATTGCATAATATAAGGAAAGTCATGTGTTGCCCACATCAGATTTTTTTTAATTAGAAAGGTATTTGCGAGTAAATTGTTGGGACCGGGTTCCCGTTTAATAAAAAGATAATTTACAGCGCTGCGGTCTCACAAAGGTTAAAATCATAGGCAGTCATAGTTTTCACATTACTGTCATGTTATCTTTGTCTTATCCTTTTGCTTACGGGTGGGACAGTGTCAATACCAAACAAAGAATCTCTCAAAAAGACAGGTATTTGACATACCCTATCCCAAACAGTTCGATCTCCTTTTGCAGGCATGCCTGCAAAAGGGGATCGAACTGTTTGGGATAGGGTATGTCATCTGTCTTTTTGAGAGATTCTTTGTTTGGTATTGAGGCTGTCCCACCCGTAAGCAAAAGGTTAAGACAAAGATAACAGGACAGTAATGTGAACATAATTTATATTCCGTACATTAGTAATATCGTTTCTGTAAGAACTAGGCCATTACAAAATCTGCATTAGAAACACGATGTGATGTATGCGAGCATTACTGTAAGACTATCAGACTGACAGTTTCCCAAATCATCCGATCTTCGGGCAAATCCGTTTCGCAATTTCCGAAATGTCGGAAACAGAACCCTGATATTTTTTTCCCCGTCTTCCGTTTTCACAGTTTCCCAGGGTCACGTGTCCCGTTGAAAAGACAGATGGAAGCCTATTATTAGCATATTCTGTGTCAGGGATGGTGACATAAAAAGGCTCGCTTCGGGGGAGAAAGAAATAATCCAAACCTTATTCTAAATCGATATCTTTCCGGCCAAAATAATGTTGGGAGGATGAGATGTTGCAATAATAACTTGGAGAAGATAGTTCTGCACTATTTGCAGCTGTTGATCGGAACAAAATTATTTTGCGTTTTAAAAAAAATGTCCAGAGAATAAAAAAAATATATATGATGCGGACATCATATGACTTTCTCTACAGATTCAAAACCATTTTTTTTTCTTTATTTCTTTCATAATTCACTCAATTGAGTTTAATTGCACAAAATAACACGGATAATTACTTAAAATTACGCTGAACTTGCAGTTTTAATTCAATTTTCGTATTTAGCGATTGGGCGTATTTTCGAGCGCGACGTGGTAAAAAGTGTGAAAAAGATTAAAATGTCTCGAGAACGGTTAGTCTTAAAGTTATGGGGTTGGTTTTATTCTTTTAGACGTCAAAAATTAAGTATAAAATAAACATTTAATTGACATATTTGTGCATCTGTAGTCATTTATTTCAGATGTTGACGATTTTTACGGGCTATTCCTGGACAGGCAGACAGACATACAGCACACACATAGACGTCATGCTAAAAATAGTTTTTTCGGGTTCTACATTGCTCAAAACGTATAGATTCGTCAAAAGTCGAGTGGCGATTTTCGACACGATTCCCGTACTTTCTCTATATATTACCATGTATTGTAAGGAAAGTAAAAGCTTTATAAATTTCTGATTCGGATTGTGTTTGACTTTTCACTTTAATAAAATGTTCTATAATCTGGTTAGTGATTTGTCTGTTGTTTGTTGTTGTTGAGACCCAGACCGTCCGACCTACCAGAAAAGTGTAAGGTAACTGTTTGGACGGCTGGGAATGTCCGTTGTTTGAGTCTTTTTTAAAACTAAATTTTTGCTAGTTTTATCAAATTTCTTTTCATTTATTTAACTTGTTGGCACTATATAACCGCTCATTTCTGTTTATTTACGCAATCACCAATGAAATTGCAATACTTGATGTGGAGATAAGGTACCTTGAATACCAGGAGCTCCGTAAATATGCGCCTCGGTTTGGCTTTGTTTGGCATTGGCGGTTAGTTTACACTCTTACCTATTTGCACTGAAAGACAAAACCCATAACGTGTTATATAAACGATTGTATGCTTTTTACATTTTATTTAAGCAAAATTTTACTCTTATCCATTTATTTACTGCTTGTGCGCAAAGCCTCATATTTTATGTTGTTGTTCGCGTGTCCATGGATAAGCAATATTGCAGTGGAGTAGTGGTCTAGATTCCTTCAAAAGCATTTATCACAGTCTCTGCCAATGTTGGTGCATCCCAGCTGTAGATGATCTCCCGCAATAAATCCCTGAGTGGAACTATGCCAATCTTCAAAAGATGCACCGCAACAGTTGGGCATTCCCATATGTGGTTGGGCGTGAGCTGGACTTCGGGGCAGTTTTTACAAGGGACATAGGTTCTTGTTTTGTCCGGATGGATCTTCATGCCTAGAATGCTCAGTTCTTAGCCTGGCAATAGTGGATGTTATATTTCTGGGACAATCGAGTTCTGTTAAAAGGGGTTTCTTATACGTGTGAGTCATACTTCTATATCTGGCCACTGCGTTAGCATCAGCAAGTGTGATGGTGGTGCACTTCTGATCTAGTTCTCTAGCCTCTTTAGCAAAAGAATCCGCACATTCATTTTCCTCAATGTTGACATGTGCAGGTATCCATTGTAGGACACAGGATTTTCCCTTGCTGTGCAACCTTTCGAGAAGGACTATAATTTCGGATGTGATGTTGGTCTCTCCGTTTCTGATAGCTTCTAAAGCGAATTTAGAATCTGAAAAAATTGCTATTCCTTCTGTAGAATCTATAACTTGAGAGTCATTCAGGTATAAGGCGAGGGCTTCTTTAATCGCCAAGAGTTCACTAGTGAAGTTAGAGGCTATTATTCCTGTATTGATTTTGTGTTTGCAATTTCTGCCATCTGGAAAGAGGATGGAAATTCCAGCCCCTCCATTGTTGAGGGGTCTGTCAGAGGAGCCATCAGTGTAGGCAATTGCATAGCTTCCCAGGGAGAGCTTTTCTATTGTTTCAAGTCCTTTTGGTCTGAGAGCTACAGGGTCTTCTTTTTTAGAACACGGTTGCAGCAATTTAAAACCAAACTTGTTATTCTCCGGTGGTCTCATATTTTATACATGCTTTTTATTAAATTTAATATTTTTGACAGTTATGGGTTGGAATTTTACTCTGCTAATATCGAAATTGTTTTCTGCGTCCGGTTAAAAAAATCTTAAGCAGCGAGTTTATTTCGCTATGTATTTTGAAATAAAAAAAAAATAATGTAAATAAAAAATTAGATGCGGTTTAGAAAACTGTTTATTACCAGACCATCATAATATATGTTTTGCGCTTTCCAGAACTTTATAAATATTGCCGCGGAAAAGATTTCAATCACTATTAAGGAAATTGCAATCGAAGCGATAAACACCTTTACTTATTTATTTATTTATTTATTTTACAAACGTCGAAATTCGAGTTTTGAAGTGGCTTTTCCGAATTCCGACTAGTATATCATTAACTTCGAAAGTCTATAAATGGGATATTTTTAATGAGGAACCCATAAAATATGCCATCCTTGCGAAATGAAATGCTAAAGTTTTTTTCAACAGTCGATTTAGGGAAATAAAAAAAAATATTTTGCGGCTAATACCGGCTTATTTCAAGTTCTGAGAGTAGTTTATTTAAGTTAAAATTTTATTTCTACTTTAGCTTTCTATAGAGAAAGAATTGTCTCTTTGCAAAATTTTCAAATTCGAAATTTTAACGAAAAATCCCGTTTTGGCTCTATGCCAAAATTTAGAAATTTTTCAAACTTCTTTTTAAATACAAGTAAGTTTCTATTGCAGATAATAACACCCACAGACCTGTTTTGTGCTTATTATGCGCTCGTCAGCATTGAATAGCCGATATTTGCAATGACAGTAAGGAAACTTGTTATGTGCTACAATTTTGCAAATCTTCATGAAAACTGATAAATGTAGTCCTACCACGCAGCTGGTTTTAAATTTCTTAAAGTTTAATCTCAGACTGTACAATACGTTGAAGTCCAAGTTGTTCTGACTCATTGTAATAATGTTTAGTAAAAAGTGTTCCACAGCAATATTTACTGAAAGGGTTTTTATCGTAAAATGTTTTTACTGAAAATGATCCTATTGTAATAATATTTATTAAATATGTTACCAGAAATGTTTACCGGAAAGGGATTAACGGTAAACATATTTTAAACAAGAAAGATCAATCATGTATAAAGCACTGATTATGAAACACTTTCCAACTGCAATGCAATTTTATTTAAACATCGCTAAAATGCGATACATTCAGCGGTAATATTTTAAAAATAAAATTATCCCAATACTACAATAATTGATTATATTTGAAAACTTAAAATTTCGTCGAAAAAACTTTATTCAAATGACGTCATTGAAATATAAATCGCCTGACTCTCTATGAAGAAGCAGTAAATATTTCATTAATACACTTTTTTACATTCCTTTCATTCATCACAATACTACAATAATTTATGTTACTTTAAAACTTAAAACCATGGAGGTAAAAGTAATTTAACTGTATGCTTAAAACTTCATCGAAAAGTCTGCTATAAAATCGTCTGCGTCTCTATGTAAAATAAATAAATGTTTCATTCATATTAGCTATATTGCAGACTCCAAAGCTAAATAGTTTTAGATAAAAGAAATTTAGCAATTCTTATACAACTCACCTTACAGCTTGATGTGTTTACATTCTCCATAAGTGAAAATTAAGCTTTGTTGTAGAAGTAATCAAAGTTTGATGATCATTTAAACTCAAATATATTCTAATTGCGTTGTTTCAGAATACAGATGCACAGAAATTAAGTAAAAATAAATCGGTTTTAGGACGGATACAACATCAAATATAAATTAAAAAGAACTTGAAAAATCAGGATTTTGACACAAGATGGATGCCATATTTTATTTTGAAATGGGTCACCTAATCTTTTCATATGATATGGTTGTAATTAATATTTTAGATCTTATTTAAAAACTACCGAATATATTTCGTGGAAATTTTTTTTATATTTTTTATGGGATGATTTGAATATTTCCTAAAACTTTCGAAGAAATTTGTGAATTTTAAATTTGGTTTTAAAACTGTTTGAAAAATTAGGTCCCATAGGATTCAATGTATCTCATTTTTTCAACCCGGGTTCAATCCAAAACTAATTGGGTGATATTATTCATTTAGATTCTCATAGGTTCCACAGACCGTCTGAACAACATACTAAAATTTCATTTTGATAAAGTTATTTTTACGGCAGTTATCGTACGAACGGACAGACAGACAGACAGACAGACAAACAGAATGAACAAAGTCATAAACACTTTTCAACTATGTTGTAAAGTGTTAATAAAAGAATTTTATCGTAATAATGCTTATTAAAATGTGTTCCACAGTAATGCTTTCTGAAAAGGGTTCTATGGTAAAATTTTGTTACCGAAAATGATTCCATTGTAATAATATTTACTAAAAATGTTCCACAGTAATGTTTACTAAAAAGGGTTCTATGGTAAAAACATACTACGGAAAATAATTCCATTGTAACAATGTTTATTGAAAAGCGTTCCACAGTAATTTTTACGAAAAGTGTTCTAAGGTATAAATGAATGTTTACCAAAAATTATTTCATTGTAATAATATTTACTAAGACGAAAGGTTTCCATAGTAACGTATTTACTGAAATGGATTCAAATATTTTCTGAAAAGAAAATAGTTTCATAGTTATAAAGTTAATTCGAAAGGATTTCTTTATTGTGTGAAGTGGCTCATTGCAATATATGTTTTGCTTATTACCGAATTTATACATTCAACTGATAAATTTAAGCAGCCGATTTCTATAATTAATAAAAAAGAAACGGGTTTACCACTTACGAAAATGGAATTTGATGAGTTCAACGATTGCATGCAATGAGTCGATATTATTTTTACTGATTTTTGGGTGTGCTTTTTGCGGCTTCTGAAAAGAGGGTGGAGCCGCCAAAAATTGGCGGTAATGGAATCCGGGCAACACCTTCCTCCTTGTTCGAAAGACCGATGGGAGATAAAATTTGCATATTATTGATACTTTCCCATTGGAACCAAGGCCAATTTGGGTTTTCCAAGAAGGCAGCTGTCATTCATCTTCTAAAAGTCATTGAAACGAAAATGTATTTTTATTAATTTTAGTGTGTTTCATGCGAGCAGTAATGGGTTGCTAGTAATAGGGATTGAAGAATTACCCCGTTATTTGACCATGAAGTCGCTTAACTCGGTGTTGAAACTCCAACATGGTAAATCAAAAATATATAATGCAAAATCTGTGGAATGTAATTGTAATACTTTTAAAAATAAAGTTTCAAATCTTTTTAACGTTAAAAATTGACTAGAATATTGTTACAAAACATATCCTCCAGAATCATGTGTGTATAAGCAGGATACAAGAACGAGTCCAAGTTTCTGGATAACTGTCGTTTATTCACAAGCACAGAGTAAACAGGAACAGTATACAATCAAACAGCACTTAAATGCTCCACTAATTTCACAAAACAAGCGATATTATTCTCAAAATGTTGACGAAAGTAATTTCACAAAGCAACTACTACTATTCTCAAAACATTGACAAAAATCGTCGTCCAATGTAGCTCGTGTCACGTCCATTCGTCAACTCCACTGCAACGGAGGAGTGAGTTCTTTTTAAAGTCTCTCCATAGAAACGTCTGGAAATCTCTATATCTCAAACTTCTATAGAGAAGTTTTTGAAACATTCTGGAATTCTACAAAATGGTGATAAATCGCCAAATCGGGAAACTCTTCTTCTAACTGGGAAATTCTGGAAACCCTGGGCTCACGCCATGCACTGTATTTTCTTCGCCGGGCCTTCGAAACAGACGAAAGAGGAGGCGCCAAACAGAGCATTGCGCGTTCGCAACAATAAGTTCTACTTTTCACTTAAAATAATTCTCTGCCGAAACAAGGAAATGAACGGGGGACAGGGCATGGAACCGGTGAAAAATTGCCATTTTCCATGCAATATATATTTTTCCGGACCCGCTCTAGTTAGACTTGGGAAGGGTCGGGGTTCTCAAATGAGTTCCACTTCCATTGTTTTTCCACTTCCGATTTATAAGCTTTCCTTGAAATATCAATTTCTCAGGATTTGGCTAGATTTTAGATGATGCTTGATTTGGATTCATCATCAAATTCAAACGGGATCAATGGGTTCAACAAGAATTTCCACTTCCAGTTCTGGAGATATATTCCAGTTCTTCCGGTTTTATCGAATATTAATATTCCCATGACTGTACGATAGAAGAGTGCAAAAGAGTATAAAAATATTTTAGAGTTCGTTCGAAAATAAAGTGTACACACATGTTGCCGCTATATGAAAGCTTCTTGCACATTCGATACATCCTTCATTACATTATAAACACATTTTTACTTTCCCTACCGTACATTGAAATGTACAGGGAAAGTTTGGGAATCATGTCGAAAGTCGCAACTCGAGTTTTTGACGGATTTACACGCTTCCAGCACCCTAAAACACGAAAAAACATTTTTAGCGTGACAACTGTGTGTGTATCTGAGTGCTTGTGTGTCGGTCTATCTGTCTGTTCAATATATATATCCACTTTAAGTCAAAAACTAATTGACTAAATTTCATAAAATTTGGTAAGTAAGTCAGTTATCGATTAATGATGCTGATTAGATTTTGGTACGATTCCGGAAAACAGAATTTGCCTTTTTCTTCCAAAATGGCTCGAAAAAAATCGTCAAAATCTAAAATCAAAGACTACATAAGCTCAAATGTACCAATTAAATGCATGTTATATTCGTAATTTTTGAGGATGAAAAGAATGAGACCAACACCATTACTCTAAGAAGAACCATTCTCGAGATATTTAAGTTTATTTATTTTGTAGAGCTGAAAATACATTTCACTATAGAAAGTATTTTTCACTTAAAATCTATTTTATAAAATTTCTTAAAATTTAGTAGATACTGACTGGATTTTGGCATGATTTGAAAAAATATAACCGATCATTTTTGCGAACTGGCCACGCAAAGATCATGAAAATCTGAAACAAGTGACTAAACTTTGCAGAGTTAAATTTGACGATAAGAACTTGCGATTTCGCCAGAGTAGCTCAACGGTAGAGCGTCGGCTGGCCAGTTAGGAGATCCAGGGTTCGATTCTCGGTTGGGGCAGCAAGGCTCTTTACAATGGTGCCCGAACAACTCAACCCTCCAGGTTAGTGCAAAGATGTCGGAAGTCTGAAGACCCCAGACCGTGAGACTCACATAGTGGATTTAGAGTAGCTAGCTGCACGGCCGGGAAAGGATACCTCCTGCACTCAGGAGGCACCCAAGGTCTACCATCCCGCCAAACGAACATTTATTTAGATCTAAAAATATAACAATTGATGAAAAATACTGTGATTAAACAGACAGTTTTACATTATATTTGAACTTGACAAGTACGTCCATTTTTCAAAAAGGGGAAAAGGGTTATTGCGAATATAGATGAAAAAGATCATTGCAAAATAAAATTTAGACTGAGGTATAATAACATAATGAAAAATAGATTAAAATTAAATAAAATAATAAAATTTTAAAAGTAAAATTTAGAAAATATATTCAAAAGAAAAAGAAAGAACCAAGAAAATAAAAACAGTTAACATAGTTTTTTTTTATAGAAAAAATGGAGGGAACACAATAAGTTCATATAAGTTAACAAGAATGAAATAAAGGAATTCATTGATCAAAATTAATTGAGAGCAGAATCCACTCATAAGCTTAGGTCACTTTATTAGAAATTTCCATGGTAACAAGAATAAAGTTTTTAATTTTATCTACTGAAGAAGGATTTGAACGAACTTTGGAGAACCAAATTGGTTTATTAGAAGGGGAGAGTTTACAGAGATGAAAATTTTTAGAAAAAGGTACATTTTTAGAAAAAGGACAATCGAAAATGTAATGGTCAACGTCACCGAATTTATTGCAAATGCAGTTAGAGGTGGATTTAATTTTAAAAAAGTATAGGCAATCAAGAAAGGTGCCATGACCAGTAAGAAAGTAAATGAGGTATTTATTAAAAATTTGTAAATTGGGATTCACGATAGGGAGGTAAAACAGGATTCTAGCCGGATCACCAGTCCTGTTAATATTTTTTCCGATAGCCTCTCTTCCATTCAAGCTCTTAACTCAATAAAAAATAAATCCAATTATCTTAATTCCATTAAATCCAAAGCTCTCCTTGCCCAAAACCTTGTCAATATATCTTGGGTAAAAACTCCCAATAATATATCTGGAAATGAAATTGCTGATTACCATGCCAAAATTGCTGCTATCTCTGGTTTCCCTCTTACTATTCCCTTTCATTACTCGCTCCTCTCAAAATTTTGTAAATCTCATATCCTTAATCTTTGGCAAAATTATCTTAATGATGTCGGAGGTCTGAAGACCCCAGACCGTGCGACTCACATATTTGGTTTAGAGTAGCTATCTGCACGGCCAGGAAAGGATACCTCCTGCATTCAGGAGGCACCATAGGTATACCATCCCACCAAACGAACTTTTATTTAGGTCTAAAAATATTACAATTTATAATAAATATTGTGATTAAACAGACAGTTTTACATTATATTTGAACTTGACAAGTACGTCCATTTTACAAAAATGGGAAAAGGGTTATTGCGAATATAGATAAAAAGATCATTGAAAAATAATATTTAGAGTGAGGTATAATAACATAATAAAATATAGATTAAAATGAAAGAAAATAATAAAATTTTAAAAGTAAAATTTAGAAAATATATGAAAAGGCAAAAAAAAAAAAATTGGCGTATGAAAACAAAAACAGAAATTTAGAATAAAATTTAGAAAAGAAAAATAAGAAAAAATACAAATAAAAAGTGTCAAAAGAAAAAGAAAGATCCAATAGAGGGAACACAATAAGTTCATATAAGTTAATAAGAATGAAATAAAGGGATTCATTGATCAAAATTAAATGAGAGCAGAATCTACTCATAAGCTTAGGTCACTTTATTAGAAATTTCCATGGAAACAAGAATACAGTTTTTAATTTTATCTACTGAAGAGGGATTTGAACAAACTTTGGAGAACCAAATTGGTTTATTAGAGGGGGAAGGTTTGCAGAGATGAAATTTTTTAGAAAAAGGACAATCGAAAATGTAATGGTCAACGTCACCGAATTTATTGCAAATACAGTTAGATGTGGATTTAATTTTGAAAAAGTATCAGTAATCAAGAAAGAAATAAGATGTCGGAGGTCTGAGAGTGACTCTAGTATGGCTAGTTCGGATTCAATGGATTCCGGAAGATTGAGCACCGATTTCAAATTGAGAGGGTAACGGCCGCGCAGGATACTGACCTGGGTAAAAATAGTAGTAGCGGGAAGTTAACCTGAGGTAAAAAAAGTAGGTGGTGTTCAGTCAGATTGTCAGTTGCCCGTCAATCTGACATTAGAGGGTGGAGAATGCAGATTCCACTTTGACGATAAGAGTTTGCAATTTCCTCCCAGTAGCTCAACGGTAGAGAGTTGGCTAGCCAGTTCGGAGATCCAGGATTCGATTCCCGGTTGGGGTAGCAAGGTTTTTTACAACTTACTAAAATATATTGATTATATACTTGTTATTCATATAAGTTTCGACAACGAAACGAATAAGACTGACCTTTTGACTGTAGGATGAACCGTTTTCCCGATATTTTAGTTTTTTCGAAATTTTGAAGAGCTGAAGACGTTTTAAAATGCATTAAGTTGCCAAATGAAGCGAAAATTCATTATAAATGCAAATTGGATATAATATAAGGAAAGTATGTATGTTATTTTCTGCATTTAAACTCAATTTAATGCATCACCGGGAAAAATAGGCAAATGAGTTTGAGTCTGTGGGGAAAGTCATGTGCTGCTCACATCAGATTTTTTTATTCACATGTATTTTTATAGCAGTTCGAGCACATTTTTTGCATTTGATCTAGAATATTATCACATAAATGAAGAAAAATAGTGAATAGTTTATTTTTTCGAATGTAACACTGAACATGATTTTTCATGCAGAATTAAAATATAATTACATAAGTAATTTTACCACTCTCAAAGGGACTAAGCGGGCAAACCGCCAAACGAGGTCCCATTGGACGCGAGCCATCGACAAAATCCCCTAAAATCTCCCCCTTTGTGTTTTCGAATTATGTTAATAGCCTATCTGCAGAACAGAGTTCAACTTCAGCATTCTTTAAAAACAAATGGACACATTAAATTGCAATTAGAATTAAGATGATGACTGAAATAATTATATTTTGTATAGATTTTTTTATGAGGATATTATTGGAGAATAATGTCAGGGTTAATTATTTTATGGTTATATCTGCTGAATGATTGGTTCTATCTGCTGAATGTTTTCTGCAGTGTTTTAGTTACAATTGTTAACTGATAGTATTTAAACATTAAAAACTGTATTGGAACATAAGATACGGCTGAAGAAAGATATCAGCCGGTTTCAGTACTTTATTCACATTGAAGTAAGCATACCGAATGACATTCGATTTTATCAATTTGTTGGAGAATTATTGTGCGCACAGACAGACGCATAGATAACGGGTGGGACAGACCAGTGGTTTGCACGTGGGGATTGCATTCGGACGACCTGAGTTCAATTCTCGGCTCTGCCTAAACTGTTGCGTAGCACGGGCACATTAAATATGTGAATCCGTAAGTCTTTCCGAGAGGTTGGTGGTAGGGGAAAAAGGATTCGGTCCCTGTGGATGCCACCCCCACTAGATTCAGGTTTAAATTGGGTGGCACTTCACCGCCGTCCAAACAGATACCTTACACTTTCGGATAGCCGGCCGTCCAAATGGATGCACTATGTCTTTGGATGAGTCGCACGTCTGGGTCTTCGGATAGGTCAGATGGTTTGGGTCGAAGAAGAAGACACACAGATAGACATTCAGACACATTTACAGACGCACTGATAGACACAAAGACATCATTAAATAAGAAAGATCAATCATGCATAAAACATTAATTATGAAACACTTTCCAACTGAAATGCAATTTTATATAAGCATCTCTAAAATGCGATACATTCAGCGCTGATATATTTTAAATCATCACAGTACTACAAAAAATTATTATATTTGAAAACTTGAAACTTCATTGAAAGAAAAATAAATGAACTTTATTCAAATGACGTCATCGAAGTATAAATCGCCTAGCTCTCTATTTAAAAGAAGCAATGAATATTTCATTCATATCACTTTTATTCCAGACTCCAGAACTAAATAATTTTGCGCGGAAAACATTTAGCAATTCTTATACAGTTTATCTTACAATCACTTGTTTACATTCTGAATCCATTAAAATTAGGCTTCGTTGAAGAAATGATCAAAGTTTGATGATCATTTAAACTCAAAAATATTGTACTTGGGTTGGCACAAAATATAGATGCACGGAAAATACGCAAAAATAAAGCGGTTTTAGGACGGATGTAACACTAAATATAAATTTAAAAGAATAAAAAAATCACGATTTTTATACGGGGAATAAGATGGATGCCATATTTTATTTTGAAGTGGGTCACGTGATCTCTTCATACAATATGGATGTAATTATTATTTTAATTTTTATTTAAAAAAACATCGAACATATTTTGCTGAAATTGTTTTTTATATATTTATATGATAATTTGAATATTTCCCGAAATTTTCCAAGCAGTTTGTGAATTTTGCCTTCGCTTAAAATATGTTTGAAAAATTAGGTCCCATAGGGTTCAAAGTATATCACTTTTTCAACCCGGGTTCAATCTAAAACTAATTGGGTGGTATTATTAATTTACATTCCTATATGTCCCGTAAAGCGTCTCAATAACATACTAAAATTTCATTTTGAGAAAGTCATTTTTACGACAGTTATCGTGTGAACGGGCAGACAGGCAGACAGACAAAATGAACAAAGTCATAAACACTTTCAACTATGTTGGAAAGTGTTAAAAATGCTTAAAACAGGTAGATACATAAAAAATACGAGAGCTAAAATTTTGATCCTATCAAAATACTTACCTTTTACATATACTGTGTATTACAAGTAAATAAAATCTGATGTGGGCAGCACACGACTTTCCCTACAGACACAAACTCACTTTTTCTTTATTTTTTATTATACATTAAATTAAGTTTAATTGCATAAAATACCACGCGTAATTATTTGAGATTGTACTGAATTTGCACTTTTAATTCCATTTTCGTTTTCATTTTGTAACTGGACGCATTTCCAATGCTGCACAGAAAAAGGCCAAAAAAAAAAACTGAAGTATATCGAGGACGGGTTCTAGTGTAATGGGATTGACCTTATTCTGTTCATCGTCAAAGATTACATATGAAACAAGCATTTATTTCATACATATGATTATGCATAGTCTTTTATTTTAGATTTTGACGATTTTTGAGGGCCATTTCGCAAGAAAAGGCAGGCTCTTTCTTTCCAAATCATACCAAAATCTAATCAGCACCAGGGTAACCCACAAGCGACTTATCTACCCAAATTATTGTGAAATTGGGTGAATTAGTTTTTTAGCTACAGTGGATACATACAATTTTTGCGGGCCATTTACAAAAACAGGCAGGCTCTTTTATCTCGAATTGTAACAAAATCTAATCAGCACCAGGTTCACCCACAAGTAACTTCCCTATAAAATTTTATGACATTTGTTCAATTATTTTTATGAGTTAGAGTGTGGATACATACATTGCACAGAGAGACCCACACGCATCCATACACCTGAAAACATTTATTCACACCTGAAAACATCATTATACCATATAAAACAATCTGATGTGGGCAGCATATGACTTTTACTGCACTCTGAAATTCATGTTCTCTTTCTTTTTGTCATAATTTATTAAATTGAGTTTAATTGAAGAAATTAACACGGATAACTATTTTAAATGACACTGCATTTGCAGTTTTAATTCAATTTTTGTTTTCGTTCAACGATTAGACGTATTTTCAAAGGCAGCGTGGCAAACATTAAAAAAGAACTGCAATATCTCGAGAACGGTTAGTCCTAGAGAGTTAGCCTTATTCTTTTCGTAGTCAAAACGTATAAAACGATCACTTAATTGATACATTTGAGCATATGCAGTCTTTCATTTTAGATTTTAACGATTTTTGCGGGCCATGTCATAAAAAAAGACGGGTTCTTTTTCTTTTTGAATCGTACCAAATCTAATCAGCACCAAGCTAACCCACGAGTGACTTATTACCAAATTTTGTAAAATGTGGCCAATTATATTTTCAGCTAGAGTGGATGCATACAATGTACAGACACACAGACAGACGCACAAACAGACATAGACACACACAGACGTTACGCTAAAATAGTTTGTCCGCGTTGTAGAGTGCTCGAAAAACAAACTCGAGGTGGGATTTTCGACACTATTCCAAAATTTCCCCTCTACTTTACCATGTATTGTAGGGAAAGTGAGAAACCCCGAAAACAATTATCCATATAATTGTTTTTCGAGGATTCTCATTAAATGACCTTTCTAAGCTTTTGATGTTCGACAGAAATTTAGCTTGTTTCTAAGTTTAAATAACAAGAACCCAATTCGTAGAAATATACGTATAATTATTTCGAAAGAATTTTTCGAAAGGCAATTAGTGACAGTGAGACGCCAACTTTTCCACATACTTCTGTTTCCATGAGAAAACAGTTGAGAAACTTCGGAGATACCTAAGAAAGTATTTGTGACCCAGATAGAGTTACAGAGGTTTATTTTCCCTACACTACAGTGTATGTGTAAAGGGAAAGCACTGTGATGGGGTTAAATATCCAACTCTCAGATTTTGATAGGTCTGCACGTTTTGAGCAAACCTGAATACGAATCGGCCACTCTTTCAATAGTGTTTGTCTGTTTATATATGGACACGACATGTCTCATACAAATTGAGCAAATTGAATGAAATTTAGAACGATTATTTTAATTTTATTAGATGGACTTCAGAGATCTGGTGATTTCGAGAGTTAACAAACCAAGAGAAGGGTCCCATTTTTTGAAACATGTATTTTTTTAAATAACAGAAACATATTTCTAAAACACAAATTTTATAAGGTTACACCAATCAGGGCCACCCATAGGGGGGATGGATGGAACCAATTTGAGTGCAGGGGTCAGACGTCTTGAGAGTGATGAAGGCATGAAAAATTCAAAAGGAGGAGAAAGAAAATCAAATATGCAGAGGAGGGGAGTAAAAAATGTTTGCAGGGGCTGCCACGCACAAATGGTTATTTGATATGCAACTTCTTTGGTTAAAAGCGAGCGATATCAACTGCGTGGGACGATAATTAAAATGTTTTTGGGAGAAAAGTAGCTACATAAGTTCACTAATTTGGACATGCTGATACACATGACTTTAACCTTTGATATATAACCTTTGATTATATAAACCATGAATTTAACCTATCCCATTTTGCAGACATTGGGGTCCAAGGACGCCAATGTCCGCAAAGGAGGATAGAACTGTTTGGGATAGGATATGTCAAATACCTGTCTTTTTGAGAGGTTCTTCGTTTGGGATGGTTGCTGTCCCACCCGTAAGCAAAAGGTTAAAAATCTCGAATTTGTTGTTCAGCGTTATAGGACGCTAACATGCTCCATTCTCGAGATTTTCCACTTTTTTGTTCTAAATTTCACACAATATGTTTAAATTTGAGGTCATAACATTTTTTAAATCAGCTCATTTCTTTTAGGATTTTGAATTTAAAAAAAAAAACTTGCTCAGAATTATTTTTGACGCTGTCCAATTTTCTCAAAATTATTGGTTTTCTCTGTTATCTAGGTTGAGGAGCAACTCCGTGAATTCTCATTAAATAACATTTCTAATTCTGTAACATTTAATGCAAAATTATTTTTCTCTTGCGCACTCATTATTGGGTTCCAATTTGAAGAAATATTTGATTACTTCAAATGAATTTTCCGAGAGCCAATTAGCGACGATGAGACGTCATTTCTCATTACGTATTTCTGTTTCCCTAGGATACAATTCAGTAACACTGATGGACCACCCAAGTAGGTATTTATGCCATACAGAGGATGATAGGGCTGTTTTACTATTTGCTGCAACAACATGACACACTTTATTTTATAACAACATTGCGTACTTCATTTTGCAGCAACATGGCATACTTGATGTCTCAACAATGTGGCATACTTAAATTCGCAACAACATGGCATACTTAATTTTGCAACAACATGGTATACTCAGTTTTAGTACAACATGGTACATTCGATGCATGGTGTACTCAATTTTGCAACAACATGGCATACTCAATTTTGCAACTACATGGCATACATAACTTCGAAATAACATAGTATACTTAATTTCGCAACAACATAGCATACTTACTTTTGCAAAAACATAGCATACTTAATTTTGCAACAACATGGTGTACTTAATTTTGCAACAATATGATATACTTAATTCCACAACAACATTTCACAACAATATGGCGTATTTAATTTCGCAACAACATGACATACTTAATTTCGCAACGATATGATATACTCAATTTTGCAACAGCATGTTGCAAAATTTTTTTGCAACATGCTGTTGCAAACATATATGTGTGTGTATGTATTACATATTTGTGTGTAAAGTATTACATATTTGATGATACTTACTGGTGTTTATTTTCATGTATTTTTTTATATATTTATTTGAGAAACATGCAATATCTCGAGATCGGTTCAAGCTAGCGTTCTAAAGTTTGTGTCTTTTATTTTAGAATAAAAAATACATAAAAATATGCAAAATGATTATTTATTTAACATCATTGAATGTCCAGATTTTTTAATGATTTGTTATTCGAATATTTGAGGGTCTTCCGAACTTTCGATCAACAGGACTCCAATATTCACGGATCATAATAATCGAACTAAATTGCGTTCGAAACGCTCTATTCGTTCATGAGATTTCTCTCTCTCTCTCTCTCTCTCACACACACACACACATATATGTACATAACCTCAAAAACGTTCGATGCGAGTTCAGGGATGCTTGAAACGTGCTCTCCCGTCAAAAACTCGAATTCGAATTTTCGATCGCGTCAGAATACTTTACCTATACATTATACTATGCATGTAGGGAAAGTAATATTCTTCATTAATCAACTGTAAAGTTGTGAAACATAAAAAGACATATTCACACTGCTTGTGGAATAATATTCTAATTTTAAAGTCATTGTCGATAAACCTACTTACAAGGAGTTAATAATCTCATTTGGGACAAAATTAAAGTCATCACGAAAAGAAATGGCGTTATATTTAAATATTCAGTGCGGAAAATTGCTTCTTCGACGCATCTTAAATCTTCTCTCTCTCTCATTCACGCTCTGAAAGTTGATGGGAAAGGAAAAAAACAGTAGTCAAGTTTGCAGTAACCGCGAAGGAGCTGGACTCCTCGACATACGGTTATTTTTTATTTCCCGAGGAAGCAAGATCGAATGTACCAGTTACCACTTAATGCCCTATCTTCTACTTTTCATTTTAATTGGTTAACGTTTATGTTTAGCGACGCTGGTCAAGCTTGTTGCGTTTTTTGACTATCACTGGTTCCATCGCGGGTTGTGATTTTATTCATGTTTTCTGATTTGGAAACATAATCTTTTCTATAATTAGTATGTTTGCGAATATACTTAGTTTGTCAAGCATAATTAGATGACTTTTAGAGCAGCAACTTTTAATGTTTATTTATGTTTTCACAATTGCTTATTATAATAGTTTATTCTTCAGGATGCGCAGATGCTAATATTTATTATTACCGCCGGCTCTGTTTTTGCTCGCTATGCTTGACAACTCTAGGGGGAGAAGGTCTTTGATGAGGTTTATGCTGCAGACAATGAAGACCAGCGGGAAAGCCGACTCGCTTCATTCTTTTTAAGAAATCTAAGGAATTAATTATGAATGACTAATATGTTAAGTTTCAAAAGCTTAAAAGTTAAGTTTTAGTTAGTTTTAAAACTTAAAACTAATTTAAAAATTAAATTTCAAAACTGTACTTAATTTTGCTTTTTAAAACTTTACTTAATTTTACTTTTTTAACTTTATTCAAAATATAACTTTACTTTTAAAATAAGTTTAAAAGTTAAGTTTTAATTACTAGTCAAAATAAATATGTTAAGTTTCAAAAATATAGTTCATATTTCTCATTAAATTTCAACGCTTATTTTTTACCAAAAGACGATTTAAACAAGCAAATGCAAAAAAATGTAGTTTCTTAAAATACATCCTCCCCCTTTTTTATGTAACTTAAATGTACGAAAATTGTAGAACTGTGTTGAAACTTAATCATTAATTGATCCTGTTAATGAAAAAGATCCGAAAATGATCTTGTTAATGTTTAGCGAAAGTTTTATGTTCGTCACATGAAATTTTAAAGTTTTGGAATGTTTAAAATTTATTCAACATTTGAATTTTTGCTTCCGAGAAGATCTTCCGAAGTTATAATAATCCATATAAAACATATATATTTGAAACATATAATAGTTAGTATACATAATATTTAAATAATTACCGGTATTGTTTGACACGTCTTGAAGTACACAATGTTTAAAAACACTTACCTATAAAGAAAAATAAGAGCATTAGAATTAATAGAAAATATATGCAACAAAATATTTAAAAAAATATTTTATATAGTAAATAAAGTGGTAGTTGTTTTACTGTTTTCAAAATGGAATAAAATATTAAACAGAAAAGCAGTTCCAGAGATTCTTCACATATAATTAAAAATCTATTATGTTTATAATTTTTGAACATTATATGCATATCTCCAGATCTAGACTTCCTATGTAGGACAACCTGGTAGTTCCTACAACGAGAAATAGCCAAAATAGCTTTTAAATGGCCAAACTTACATGATCGGAAACGTTTTAATAGTGCAGATACTGAAAATCGCTGCCGTCAATTTCCCGAACCTCTTGATTTTGTTGATCGTTTTATTCACATAAAACTTTAGATTATTACTTTCCTTACATACATAGCATAACAGAGGGTTTCAAAATCAAATCCGAGTTTCCGACAGAAGATCACGTTTCAAGCATTTCTGAACCTGAATCGAACATTTTTGATGTGGTGTCTTTGTGTGTGTGTATGTATTTTAGTGTTAGTGTGTGTTTGTGTGCGTGTTTGCCTGCTTAGTGTGTGGGTGTGTGTATGAATGTATGTATGCGTGTGCGTGTGCTTGGGGAAGCAATATTTCACGAACGAATAGAACGTTTGGAAATAAATTTGGTACGATTATTACAGTCAGTGAATACTGGAACCCTGTTGATTTTAAACCCAATCGTATGTTAAAAAGATCCTTATTCCTTAATTTTCAAATGAATGTTTGAAAAAATCGTAAAAATATCAGAGCCCCGATGATTGCAGAACGAACCCCAAATGGAGAAGGTCTAACACATGCCATTTGGGGATCCGCGAAGAGTAACTTAAAGGCCTTTAGCTCGACTCAAAATGCTAAAAGCATATTTCAATTAGGCCTTCGAAATAGAGCATTTAGGACCTCCTGACCTTGATGCTTCCGCATCTAGCGCACCCATCCTGGAACCGGGGCTACACTAAAGTAACAATGGAACCGGAGCTACGTTCTGGTGGGGCCCCCCAGGGGCACATATAAGGGTGAATACCTTCTCAAAATTTGAAAAATTATCAGAAATAATATTAATCAGACTTATTGTATTAGATATTTTAATACACAATATTGGATCTAACATCATATATTACTCTCTTGGGGCCCCAAATAGGCTCGGGGCCCCGGTGGCATTGTCCATTTTGCTAACCGCTCAATCCACCACTGTTTGTAAAGATATATATTGAACAGCTTCATATTGTACAGCTATAAATTGAAAGTATTGAATTTTTTTTAAATCTGTACTGGTCCATACAGGTCTATAACGATCGTTATATAGTTCTATGGACCAGACCAATATAAGAAAACACAAGAGCACGTTTCATAAGACGCGATAATAACAGAGATCTATATTATCAATCTTTTCTAAAAATACACGCGAGAGCATCTATTATATGAATCTAAAGCTACATAAATGAACGGGCTGTCGTGATACTATACCGATCATTATCTAAACTCGCTTTCTTTCTTTTAAATTCCCGCCATCAAACTAAAATTCATTCATTTTTCTATTCCTCCTCCCATCAGGCAGTTGTTCCCATTGTTTTAATCCAGCATAGACATTAACCCAATTCATTAGATTATATCCCGCTCATCCCCTTACACACGCACGTTTTATAAACGATAATGAAAGAACCACACTATATAAATAGATAACATATACCCAAGTTTCAATGAGCTCTAAACTTATGTTTACTTAACCCCTTCAATTAAAAGCCAGTTATCTAAAACGAGCAGATATATGTGCGAATTCGAGTAGTTTTTTAAATGATACTGTTTTTCAAAAAAATTCTAATAAAAATTTAATTGAATTCCCCTAAAACGAAGCATAAAAATCTCTGTTCTCGGTATATAAATGTATCTTCACAGGCAGATTTTGATGTTTGGTCAACATAAGAAGAAATGAAAACGCCAAAATGATATATTTATACCATTTTCATCCTGTTTGAACGGTCGGTTAAACACAATAAAAATATTATATTAATTTGAAAAATCTTTGCTGAAACAAAACAGATGACTTAAGACACTGATAATATCAATAATTCCCGCAATCTTACATCCCAAGGCAGCAACTGATATAACTCAATTGAAAATATAATACCGTTCATTTATATAATTTATTTTTATATCCATTTCTTTATTATTTAAATCGCATAACTGAAATGAAAATCGTCTGCCGAATAAACGCGTTTGATTTAATTCCGTTGCTAAGCAACATTATATATATATTTTTAAATTAAGTTTCGGAAAATAATGATGTGCATAATGCTATTTCTATGGAAGGTTTAATTTGGCGTTTTTTATTACTATCTCGACAACCCCTTCTTTTAGAAATTCGAATCATAGAAGGGGTTACACGAGGTAAAATAAGGAATCCATATTTGAAAAAAATAAATAAATAATGAAATAAAAAAATCCGCCAAAAACTGTGAATTTGTATACCAAACAGGTAAACAAATAAATATACTTTCCATTTTTAGATAAAAATCAGCCATGTGAATGAAATGAAAAGTTCGTTGGAATTACAAAAAAAATTCGAATTAAACGCGTTAAAATTAATGAGGTTTTGATGCATTAAAATGTGAACAAAACTATCGAGTTGACAGTCAGTAAAATCAAAATTTGAATTAGAAAAATGCAAATTATTCATAAAACGCTAAATTCCTTCGAACAGAAGAAAAATTTTGAAAATAGTGTATCTCTGAGAACCAACCTTGTTTGAGTTTGATTAGGGATACAGAGTATGAACTTCATAGTAAATCTGCTACTGCATCTATTGCTGGTCGTTCCAAAGTCAATCCTGCCATTGCCCTCTCCTTATCCCATTGTCTTTATCCTCCATAGACATTGACCTGGTTCATTAGATTTCATTCTCCCCCACACGCACGTTATGACAAAAAGATGACGAAAGACATCGTCACCACACACATTCCCAATGCTTTAATTAGGTTAATGCCGCAATTATGCGCCTCATCGGAAAAGAAACAACTTTTTAATACTCCAACAATAGAATTACCCCCCTCTTTCCAGATCCAATTAACAAACTCGAGTTCGCGTTTGTTCTGGGAGTCATAACAAAAATTTGGTAGGATAAAACTACGCAGCTTGAAAGTTCGGGTTCGCAGACGATAAAATGCAAAAGAGAAAAAGATAAACCATGGAAGAGTGTCTGTTATTTTTCAACAGGTTTGGAAACTGGTTTGGGTTCTTTAATGAAATGGACAGGTTATAGAAGCAGGAATCATGGGGGAAAATACTAGAGTGTGTTGTGTTTGGATTTTAAAAGAGAATGAATGGGATTTCAAGTGTATGTTTATGCTTTTGTAGAGTGGCAGCACGTTCAGTCTGATTTGTTCTTTCTGGAGTGGTAGGGGAAAATGCTAAAGAAGTTAAGATTATTTGGGTTAACTACTTAATAAATAGCTTTTATTTTCAAAAAGCTGAATCTTTTGAAGTCATTGTTTGTTTCTGAGCATGCGCTGGAGATTTTCAATGTAGATAAAAACACAGCGTTATTTCCAAAGGAAAAAAATAAATGGTGCAAAATTCGTATGGTGTATTTTTTTAAAACTTAGAATAATTGAAATGGAACAACCTGTGTTGTTTTGCTGTTGTACTTTGCAGAATATACAACTCTTGTGCAGTGAAGACATGAACACTATAAGATTTAGAATAGAATTTTGGAAACATGAAAATACGATATTTAAGCAATATAAACATATTTAGCTAAATATAAAATATCGGCTCTACAAAAGATAAAAGATCAATTTTCAGCATAAATTTTTATTCGCTAATATGTTTATATCGTTTAATTCTTTTACTCCAAAATCTCGCATCCGGTTTGATTAGGCAATTCAAAAGATTCATACAGTCTTAATAACAATAATAAAACACTAATATTTTACATGTTAATTAGGCAAATGTAATTCACCAAAACATGCACCATTAAATTTATTACATCTGTCTCATGGTAAAAGGATTTTATATATGCCTCCATAAAATAATTCTGCATACTTGAGCATAAGAAGATAACCTACCGATATTCTTACGATACGACTCAATACCATGATTATGTACACATAATTTGTTACTGTGTCTTTCATGGAAAATTTTTTGTAGTTTTATGAAAATGAAATTGCTTTTTTGAACTTTTCAAATGAGCGCACAGGAAATTTTTGGGGCAAATTCATTTTCGAGAAGGTCGCATGTCTAAATTTGTCAAACATTGTGTTTTAAATAAAAATAATTATGAAAATTTAATTATAGAAATCGCGCTTCTGCAGTAGATAATGGTATATATGGATCGGTCTCGTGCTTCTTATGAGCTTGTCTACATGGAATAGCCAATCCGAGTAATCGCAGAAAGAAAACTTGCTATGTCCCAAAAATGTTCAAATCTGTATGGACACCATTAAATCATCAGTTCTTACACGCAAAAAGCATCAAAATTCTTAATAACTGAACTCCAGATGCACGTGATTGCTTCCTTGAGGCTAGCTGCGCGGTACGACTGGATTTATCGGGCTACACACAGTCGCAAAATTGTGGCACATAGCCAGTTTTTGTTGTGCCATTGTTAGTATTGGCTATTATACTCTGAAACGTTCATGAAAAGCGCGAAACGGGTGCATAAATATTGTTATATGCAATTGTAGCGCAATCCTGACTTCAGGAACGCTCCCAATAGGCGTATTCTGTTAATGTCTTAAAAGTTGTTACAGAACTGGGTATTTTAATCGTAATATTTTGATGCCATACACTGACTAATTCTTTAATTTAAATTAGAATTTCATATGCACTTGATTATTGAAAAAATTAGGGGCTGCTTCACGCATTTTAAGAAATCTAATGATTAAGCATTATAAATAACCATTGTTAATTCATCTGATTGATATAACTATGGAGGTGAAGAAATACCTCTTTCTTAACAGCTTAATTATCAAAATAACTGCTAACCACAAAGTTTCTTTACATTTAAAAGTCGCTTTCGATCTAGTGTTTTCGGTGTTGTAGTGGCTATAAGCTCTAACCGCCATCTAACTACCGCCATGGTAACTACTTTCAAACTCAAGTCTACTAACTAACGTTGTAGTGTAATCTATAATTCAATATCTATACTTTTAACGTCTTCAGTGTTGCAAAAATTCAGTTCTCAGCCATCTTTGTGACGTTTCTGCCAGCAAACCAATCACAGACTAAGTTGGATGTCGATCGACCTATCAAATCCTTGCCCCTACTGGCAAAGCTAAATTCCATTAATCATTATTTAATTAACTGAAGCTTGAATTAAAATTCTAAATCCGTCTTGCACTCACCTACGATCTCCCATTAGTATTTCTGTAAAATTACAGAAATGTATGTTTTGCCGCCTATTCGCAATTCAGTGTAAAATATTCTCAAGATGTTTTCTTTTGAGAGAGGAATATTTTGTGATTTTAAGTGCATTTTTGTTCCAGTCTTTGCTGTCAAGTTAAGCATAAGTAAATCTCATGAACAAAAATAAGTCATAAAAATAAAACCGCTATGTTGAAACTTTCTGATAAATATTTTAAAAACATCTAAATCTTTAATTTTTTTTATCTATTATTTTAAACCATTTTGGAAATATCTTATGCGTACATATGTGTTTTACGGCAATAAAAAGAAAATTAGATTCATGATAATAAAATTAGTAAATAAAAAATATTTTCCTCACAAAATAATTGTTTACCAAACATAAATTTTTACCACAAAAAAATCTTCGCGAACTTCAGCTTAGTTTCACGTTAAACAAACATGATTCCGCTGAAACAGCGAGCAGTATAAATCAATTTATTTAATTTCCTTCCATTTAACTTTGCAAATATTTATTCCCAAGATTTTTGCGCTATGCTACCTCGAAATAAAAGAATAGGATTTAATGGAATTACCGTTTGACATAAACGGCCATCCCGGTAGAATATTTATTAACCTAAAACCTGTAATTATGTCGATTATATGCTGGCGTTGTTCCAGGAATGTTGATACAAAACAACATATCCATGTCCTCGATTATACAATAATGTCAGGTGATTCTTTATTACTTAAGCAAGCGCATAAGGAGTAAGACGCGTTTACCTTGTTTATTAAGGGTTCTGTTTAAGCTTAGGAAAAGCAGTAGCGAAGCAATCTAGCCTTCTATGAATATTTGCGAAATTATTCTTGTCGGTTGTTGTCTTCGATGGTTATGATTTACCGTAGAACGGGTTACTTTTTTATATTCCGACATTGGAATTTTTTGAGGATCAGAATATTTTGATCAGGTATCCATGCCTAAAAAAACTGGTTTATTTCAATTCAATGGGAAATGTTGTAGGGGTAATAGGATAAACGTGATGAAGGTTGTCAATAATGACATATGTTGTTTAATGAGAGTGATAAAATAATTTGGGGATACAAAAAACCGGGGATCAAAATTATTACATAAAGAGTTTTTATGCTGTATATTTTAACAAAGATTATTAGTACATAAAGTTAGTACATTAGTACATCAGTACATATTAGTACATAGAGAGTTTCATGCTGTGTAGTACATAAAGAGTTTCATGCTGTGTAGTACATAAAGAGTTTTATGTTGTATATTTTAGTACATAAAAATTTAGTATATTTTTGTGTATAAAGTTATTTGTGTATAAAGTATTTTTATGTATAAAGAGTTTCATGCTGTAAATTTTAACAAAGATTATTAGTACATAAAGTTAGTACATTAGTACATAAAGTTAGTACATTAGTATATAAAGTTAGTACATTAGTACATGAAGTTAGCACATTAGTACGTATTAGTACATAATTTTATGCCGTATATTTTAACAAAGTTATTAGTATATAAGAGTTTCATGCTGTATATTTTAACAAAGTTAAATATTGCAGAGGTAATAAGATAAACGTGATGAAGGTTGTCAATAAATAATATGTGTTGTTCAATGGCGAAGCGTAATAAAATAATTTTGGACGACATAAAACCAGGAATCAAAATTAGTACATAAAGAGATTCAAGGCTGTATATTTTAACAAAGTTACAAATAAAATAAAGCATAACAACTGAATTCCAGTAAAAAAAAAAAGAAAAAATACGATATTTGCAATTTTGTTATCACAATGGCACCCGGTTTTGCGTTTCTTCGTAGAACCTATTCAAAAACGTTCTATGCGGGAAAACATGATGTACGGAAAACTCCATTTTAACTTGTACCATAAGTATATCTCTCATACTTTCTAAGATAGGAGTTCTAAGTTCCAAATTTCGCCACTAGGGGCACCCCGGTCACTCTTATCTATGGTTATTTTATTATATCAATATCTAACTTGAATAGCTGTAGCTGTGTTTCTTCTACATTTATTTAACTGAATTAGGACTTTGGGGATCACCCTGTATATTACAAGTGACAATGTTTATATAACTCAGCATCACCGCTCTATGAATGCAACCTACGTATGGAATTTCAGTTTACTAGGCTTAGGCCTTATCTAAATATCGCGCTACTATAAATTTTGATTCGTGCTTATTGAAGTTTGGGTGCTAATTATAAACCGCGCTAAATCAAGTTTTGCGCTAATCGAACTCACGCTAATCGGGGGTTTGTTGTCTTTCTGTCGCAGAAGGGCATATATACATTTAGTATAAAAAATTGCTTGCAATTTAACCCAATTACAGAGTTATAGGCAAGAAAAGGGATTGGGGGGGGGGGGGGTTGATTTCCCATTGGCTATACGAAAAATATTGATTTCCATTGGCTTCCCATTAGTTGAATGGTCAATGGCTAATTACTGTTGTTACATGGTCAATGGCCAATTACTGTTGTTACATGACAAATGGCCAATTGCAATACCAGCGATTAGTTGAATGGTCAATGGCCAATTTCTGTTGTTACACGGCCAATGGCCAATTGCTGTTGTTACATGGCCAATGGCCAATTGCAACAACAGCAATTAGTTGAATGGTCAATGACAAATTGCTGTTGTTACATGGCCAATGGCCAATTGCAACAACAGCAATTAGTTGAATGGTCAATGACAAATTGCTGTTGTTACATGGCCAATGGCCAATTGCTCTTGTTATATGGCCAATTGCCAATTGCAACAACAATCCAATAGTTGAATGGTCAATGACCATGATGGCCAATCGTTGCATGACTTTTTTTATAATAAAAAGACAGAATAACCGCACACCAGAAAACGTCATATCCATAAGCCGCCTTCTTTCGCTTTTAAAGTAAGTCTTCTTTTTTCTTGTGGTTGTGATTGCTCTGTTTTTTTTCTTGAGGAAAGAGGCTGTTTTTTACCTCCGAAATCGATTGATACTACTACTAATTTGATTTACGCTGTGTAATTAAAGAAGTTTCTATTTTGCAATAATATTTATAAACTAAAACATAAAAGATTCAAAAGGCAGCAAAAAAGGTATTTTAAAATGTAAAAACACATCTCCTTAGATATTATCCCAGAAACTATATCCAGCGCATACTAGAGTTGAATATGTTTTAACTTTGAATCACATCAAGCGTAAACAACCGTACCCATTTATTCTTTTGTCTTTTGTTAACTTTGTTTCAAAGGAATCAAGAAAACTGACAATCTGTCGAACGGAGAAGATAAGTTTCAAAATCGAATATTTTGGTTCTTTTTCTTCGCGAGATCTTTGTCTCCTAACGTTCTTAATAACTTATAGATTCGGTCTGATTGTTCCAGATCGTCCGGTCTGCGATACGGCCATGATTTTAGAACGTGAATCGAACGCCGAAAAGGATCTGTCGGGCGTAAATGAGATTCTTTTTTCCATTCTTTTATTCTTTTTCGAACTTTTTGTTCTAAGGGTTTCTGTATAGGTGTTATGTGTGAGGGATGCATTTATAATGGAGAGGACTCCGCAAGTTATTTATGGCGTTAGCCGAGCACAAAAATTACGTTCGATTGCAAGACGGGAAGATGTAAGAAGTAAAATTTCTTTATTGTGTTATTATTTAATCAAAATAAATAGCTTCTTTATTTAGGAATATAAAATGAAGAAAGATCTTTTTATACACTCGAAGAGAACAATCAACGAAGTTTTTATTTTTACTTACTTTTGAGGGGATTTTGATAGTGTACAATGGGCGTGGAGAGGGGCGAGTATTTATTTTGTTTGCTGTGCTGATTAGATTTCGGTGCGATTCGAGAGAAAAGAACCTGTTTTTTCAGCAAAATGGCCGACAAAAATGGACAAAATATGAAAAACAAGAAAGATCAATCATGCTTAAAGCATTGATTATGAAACACTTTCCAACTTCAATGCAATTTTATTTAAACAAGTCTAAAATGCAATGCATTCCTCAGTAATATTTTGAAACTTATCACAATACTACATTAATTTATTATATTTGAAAAATTAAACCGTCATTGAAAAAAATGAACATCATTCAAATGACGGCATTGAAATATAAATTGCCTGGTTTAAACATCTGTTTAAACATCTAATGCAATACATTCCTCGGTAATATTTCTAAAACTATCATAATACTACGATAATTTATTATATTTATTCATCGAAAACAACTGAAATGCATTCAGATGACGTCATAGAAAAAATAACACGCCTGGATCTCTCTATAAAAACAGCATTTCATTCATAACTTTTTCCCATTCATTTCATTCATCATGATACTATAATAATTTATTTTATTTAAAAATTAAGACCATGGAGCTACAAGTAATTAAACGCTATGCTTAAAACTTCATCGAAAAAAATCGTCCTTCTCTTTGTAAAATCAATGAATATTTCATTCATATCAGCTATGCAGACTCCATGGGCTAAATAATTTTGTGTTAAAGAAATACAGCAATTCTAATACAACTCATTCTACATATTTTGCTGTTTACATTTTACATAAGTAAAAAATAGGCTTCGTTGTAGAAATAATTAAATTTGGATGATCATTTAAACTCAAATATATTGTAATTGCGTTGTTTCAGTATGTAGATGCACAGAATTTAAGCAAAAATAAAAAGGTTTTAGGACGGATACAACACTCAATATGAATTAAAAAGAACTTTAAAAATCACGATTTTGAGACAAGATGGATGCCATATATCATTTTGAAGTGGTTCATGTGATCTTTTCATATCATGGTCAAGTGATCGCTTCATATAAGAGGTGTAATTATTATTTTAATTTTTATTTAAAAAACTACTGAATATATTTCGCTGAATTTTTTTTTTATACATTTTATGGCACAATTTGAATCCGCTTAAAAAATGTTTATCCGCTTAAAAAATTTAATCCGCTTAAAAAATGTTTGAAAAATTAGGTCCCATAGGGCTCAATGTATTTCATTTTTTCAACCCGTGTTCAATCCAAAACTAATTGGGTGATATTATTCATTTATATTCCCATAGGTCCTACAGATTGTCTGAACAACATACTAAAATTTCATTTTGATTAAGTCATTTTTACGGCAGTTATCGTGCTAACGGACAGACAGACAGAATGAACAAAGTCATAAACACTTTTCAACTTTGTTGTAAAGTGTTAAAAAAGCCTAAACATGCTTAAATGTATGAATTATACGTAATATTCGATTACGCAGAGAATAAGACCAACCTCATAACTCTAGAACTAATCGTTCACGAGACAATAAATAACGTTTTTTTTGTGAGTTTTGCGACTCCACCTTTGAAAAAACGCCGAGTTTCTACATGGAAACAAAAATGCAAGTAAAATATAAAATTCTGTGTAATTTAGAATAATTATCCGTATCTTATTTCGTTCAATTAAGTTCAATTTATTGAATTATAAAAGAAAGACAGAAAAAATGAATTTGATTCTGTAGTGAAAGTCATGTGCTGTCCACTCGGATTGTTTTCATTTCTGACGTCACGGGCATATGCCAGAGCGACAATGCCAAGAATCATCGGGCTCAAATTGTGAAAGAATGGATCAGGAAGCATGAGGAATCATTTTTAACACTTTACAACAAAGTTGAAAAGTGTTTATGACTTTGTTCATTCTGTCTGTCTGTCTGTCTGTCTGTCTGTCCGTTAGCACGATAACTGCCGTAAAAATGAGTTTATCAAAATGAAATTTTAGTATGTTGTTCAAACGGTCTGTAGGACCTATGGGAATATAAATAAATAATATCACCCAATTAGTTTTTTATTGAACCCGGGTTGAAAAAATGAAATACATTGAACCCTATGGGACCTAATTTTTCAAACATTTTTTAAGTAAATTTAAAATTCACGAATTGCTTCGAAATTTTTAGGAAATATTCACATTATCCCATAGAATATATAAAAAAAAAATTCAGTAAAATATGTTAAGTAGTTTTTTAATTAAAAAAATTATTTAATATAGGGAAAAAAACAAATTCAATTAAATTCTGACTTTAGGATATCTTCCAGAAAGAAAAGAGAGAGATATTATATAATAAATATCTCTCCATTTATTTAAACGTTTTGCATATGGGAGTGGCTTCATATTTTAAAATAAATTTGGTAGATAACAATTTTTCATTTTTTTTAAATTTTATATAACTCTTCTTGATAAATTTAATTGATGGCATTTTAAATGCACTTTCCTACGTCCTAGAGAGTTAAAATTTGGTACACAGCTTAAATTTGTTGAACATTTTATTCGACAAAAATTTGATGGATCTTTAAATATAGATCATACATTTTTTTCGAAATGGCCTGAAAATAATCCCCGTTCACTTCTATAAATCATTGGTGTAATATTGTAAAAATTCTGATGTGGACAGCACATGTCTTTCCCTGCAGACTCATATTCGTTCTCTTTATTTATTCAATGATAATTTGAGTTTATCTGCACAACATAAGTATTTTAAATGACATTGAATTTACACGTTAAACTTAAATTTGGTTCTCATTTGATAGCTGGACTTATTGTCAAAGGTGGCGTAGCGAAAACGCGAAAAAACTAGAATATCTCAAGAACGGCTAGTCCTAGAGTAATGGGGTTAGTCTTATTCTTTTTGTTGTCAAAAATCACATATAAAATAGGAATTTAATTGATATAATTGAGCACACGTAGTCTTTTATTTTTATATATAACGATTTTTGCTGGCCATTTCGCAAAAATAGCCCGTTCCTTTTTCCCGAATCGTAGTAGAATAACCTACAAATGATTTATATACAAAATTTTGTTAAATTTGGTATATAAATCACTTGTAGGTTATTGAAATATTATACTCCAAATTTTGTTAAATTTGGTTCATTAGTTTTTAGCTAGAGTGGATAAAGGCAATTTCTGCGGCCATTTCGCAAAGAAGGCAGATTCTTTTATTGCGAATCGTACTATAATCTAATGAACATCAGGATTTCCCACAAAAAACATACCTACCAAATTGTATGAAATTCGGTCCATTAGTTTTTCAATTAGAGTGGATGTAATATCCACACAGACACACAGAAACATACACAGATACACCCTTACACACACAGACGTCTTCCTAAAAGTAGTTTTTTCGTGTTCTAGAAGTCCCAAAACGTGTAGATCCTTTGAAAATTCGAGTTCCGATCTTCGGCACGATTCCAATACTTTGAGTACATACACATACACATATATATTATCTGTGTATTATCTGTGTATCTAAATTCCGTGCCTATGCAATTACAATAGTTGGGATTTTAAATGATCCCTAAACTTTGTAGGTTATTCTTTGTAGGTTATTTGTAGGTTATTCTACTACGATTCGGGAAAAAGGAACGGGCTATTTTTGCGAAATGGCCCGCAAAAATTGTTAAATATAAAAATAAAGACTACGTGTGCTCAATTAGATCAATTAAATTCCTATTTTATATGTGATTTTTGACAACAAAAAGAATAAGACTAACCCCATTACTCTAGGACTAGCCGTTCTTGAGATATTCTAGTTTTTTCGCGTTTTCGTTACGCCACCTTTGACAATAAGTCCAGCTATCAAATGAGAACCAAATTTAAGTTTAACGTGTAAATTCAATGTCATTTAAAATACTTATGTTGTGCAAATAAACTCAAATTATCATTGAATAAATAAAGAGAACGAATATGAGTCTGCAGGGAAAGACATGTGCTGTCCACATCAGAATTTTTAACAATATTACACCAATGATTTATAGAAGTGAACGGGGATTATTTTCAGGCCATTTCGAAAAAAATGTATGATCTATATTTAAAGATCCATCAAATTTTTGTCGAATAAAATGTTCAACAAATTTAAGCTGTGTACCAAATTTTAACTCTCTAGGACGTAGGAAAGTGCATTTAAAATGCCATCAATTAAGTTTATCATGAAGAGTTATATAAAATTTAAAAAAAATGAAAAATTGTTATCTACCAAATTTATTTTAAAATATGAAGCCACTCCCATATGCAAAACGTTTAAACAAATGGAGAGATATTTATTATATAATATCTCTCTCTTTTCTTTCTGGAAGATATCCCAAAGTCAGAATTTAATTGAATTTGTTTTTTTCCCTATATTAAATAATTTTTTTAATTAAAAAACTACTTAACATATTTTACTGAATTTTTTTTTATATATTCTATGGGATAATGTGAATATTTCCTAAAAATTTCGAAGCAATTCGTGAATTTTAAATTTACTTAAAAAATGTTTGAAAAATTAGGTCCCATAGGGTTCAATGTATTTCATTTTTTCAACCCGGGTTCAATAAAAAACTAATTGGGTGATATTATTTATTTATATTCCCATAGGTCCTACAGACCGTCTGAACAACATACTAAAATTTCATTTTGATAAACTCATTTTTACGGCAGTTATCGTGCTAACGGACAGACAGACAGACAGACAGACAGACAGAATGAACAAAGTCATAAACACTTTCAACTTTGTTGTAAAGTGTTAAAAATTATATTTATTTTGTCGGGAATAGGACACCTTTTATGAATATTCTAGAATGAATTACCCAGGACCTATATACGCGACCACTACTTATACATAAAGTAAGTGTCCGCTACTTAAATAAAGTAAGTGTCCGCTACTTAAATAATACAGATACAGGTACCACCCTACTCAATTTCCAAATCGCCTGTTTGGGGCTAAACTCATTCTCACGATATAAATAAAATTTCCAAATCACAAAATGAGAATCGGAATGGACCATATATTCAGCATACCGCTCATGAAAACGCGAAATGATGTAAATAGCTCCGACCCTTCCACTTGTGCGCATGCGCAAATGTGGGTGTGGCTTCAGTAGGTCGAAGAACTTCAATCGTACGGTCCGGACTTCAATGGAGGAAACGGTTTTGCTGATTTAAAAAAAATAATAGTTCGGTATCTTAATAAAATTATAGTTAATGAACGAATGATCGCAGGAAATTAATTTTTACTTTGGATCAGCGTGTAACATTTAAAGTAACTGGTGTTAAATTATAAACTACAGATTGCAGGTCACTTCTTCTATCTCGCAATTGAAAAATTGGTTAGAACACAAGAAAAGTATATGTTATTTACAAATTTACGAAAATTCGTATACTAATCGTATGGATTCTGTTCTCAGTTTGTTTGAAGAAAAATTGTCGGTGTTTTCGATGGTATCCGGATAAAAATTATGTAATAATATTTTCGATCTGTAAGGAACTCATGTGTTGATTTGTGTGAATATCGCTTAAAATCGGGCTAGATTGCGTTAAAACATAAAATAACCAAAAAATAATCCGAATTAAAAACAATGCAAAGCCAAGGTGCACCTTATAGCATTCTGAAGTACCCTTGCACCAAATTTCATGGCCGTACGACGCTTATATTTTTTGCTACAGACCGCACAATACGGATACACAGGCAGAGAAACACAGACAGAAATACAGATTTTTCCTATGTAACACAAAAACCAGCTGGATATTGTAGTATTTTGAACTATTCTTAGTATTTTGAACTATATTTTTTTAAAATCTAAATCTAAATAGTAAACGGCAGAAATGATCAGTAGGAAATCCAGTTTCCAGTTCAATAATTCGTTTCTACAAAGCTCTTACAGTTTTCTAGTAATGGTACTGTCAGGTTGAAGAAGGCTGAAACTTTTCAGTTATTAAAATTTGTAATGCTTGTATCTAAAACTAAACCTTTTGAAAGATCTACAATTATATGCAATTGAATCTTGGAACGTAGTTTTCATAGTTTTATGTCAGGATCTTTGAAATGCAATGGCTATAATTTAGTAATATTTTGAGCTACTTTAAAAAACGTTGTTCTAATTCAGATATTTTATCTAAGCAATGTGTAGCCTTTTGAAAATCCTATGAGGATATATATTATACCTGTTATATATATTATGCTGTCCGAGTATATATATTATGCTGTTATACCCGTAAAACTCATCTCAATTGATTGAAGAAAGAAAGCTTTTATTTTCCTCAGCATATTTGGTAAATGCCATTTTCTTTTGAATTTTGCTGGTATACCTTGTAAAAAGCTTTGCTGCTCCAACCGGGAATCGAGCCCTGGATCTCCGAACTGGCCAGCCTACACTCTATCGTTGAGCTACTGGGACGAAATTGCAAGCTCTTATCGTCAAATTTAACTCTGCAAAGTTTATTCACTAGTTTCAGATGTTCATGTTCTTTGCGTCGCCATTTCGCAAAAATGATCGGTTATATTTTTCCAAATCATGCCAAAATCCAGTCGGTATCTACTAAAGTTTAAGAAATTTTATAAAATAGTTTTTAAGTGAAAAATACTTTCTATAGTGAAAAATGTTTTCAGTTCTACAAAATAAATAAACTTAAATATCTCGAGAATGGCTCTTCTTAGAGTTATTCCCCACCGTCTAATGTCAGATTGGCGGGCCTCTGACAATCTGACTGACCACCTCTTGCTATTTTTACCTCAGGTTAGTCTCCTGACACTACTATGTTTATCTAGGTTAGAATCCTACGTGGTCGTTCTCCTCTCAATACGAAATCTGCGTTGAATTTTCCAGCGTTCACTAAATCCGTACTAGTCGTACTAAAGTCACTTTCAGACTTCTGACATATAAATAAATAAATAAATAAATAAATAAAAGCTAAGTTAACTGTTTTTATTTTCTCGGTTCTTTCGTTTTCTTTTGACCCTTTTTAGTTGCACTTTTTATAATTTTTCTTTTCTAAATTTTATTCTAAATTTCTGTTTTTGTTTTCCATGTGCCTATCTTTTTTTCCTTTTCATATATTTTCTTTTTATATATTTTCTAAATTTTACTTTTAAAATTTCCTCATTTTCTTTAATTTTAATCTATTTTTTATTATGTTAATATGCCTCACTCTAAATTTTATTTTTCAATGATCTTTTTATCTATATTCGTGATAACCCTTTTCCCATTTTTGAAAAATGGACGTACTTGTCAAGTTCAAATATAATGTAAAACTATCTGTTTAACCACAATCAATTTTTATCTTTATAGACCTAAACAAATGTTCGTTTGGCGGGATGGTAGACCTTGGGTGCCTCCTGAGTGCAGGAGGTATCCTTTCCCAGCCGTGCAGCTAGCTACTCTAAACCCACTATGTGAGTAGCACGGTTTGGGGTCTACAAACCTACGACATCTTTGCACTAACCTACAGGGTTGATTAGTTCGGTGTTCGGGCGCCATTGTAAAGAACTTTGCTGCCCCAACCGGGAATCGAACCCTGGATCTCCGAACTGGCTAGCCGGCGCTCTACCGTTGAGCTACTGGTGCGAAACTGCAAGCTCTTATCTTTGAAGTGGACTCTGAAACCTGCAAATAAGTACTATTTTCTGCGTATTTATGATTCGCTTATATAAATACATATACTTTATAAAACATAGAATATAAGTATACTATTTATAACCTCAACTTAAATTCATTTCATTATTCCCCGTTTTAAGCTAAATTTATAACTTCTTTACTTAAAATGAAATATTTTTTTTTTACACTCGAGAAGAACAATCAGAGTTAATTTTTTTTTATTTGTTTTACGCGGGATTTTGGAAACGACCAACGGAAGATATATATATATATATATATATATATATATATATATTTACCATTTTCGAGTGGTATTAAGGAAGAAGTATTGACAATGCTAAGCCCTGGGTGACATTACCAGCATTTTTTTTTTCGAAGTTTAACGACACAGATTTCTTCTCTCTTATCTTTTGTAATCGTAGAGAAAGTGCTTAACCTAATGCTGATATACATTAGCAGCTTTTTTAATGACCTCAGCCGTGATCGTTCGAAATGCATTCCTAGAATTTAAATGGAATTTATATGTGAAGGTTTTGCATTCGATATTGGATTTAAAGCTTGAAAAAAAAAAATTCAAACTAATGTGTGGGATTATTTTTTGTGTACGAATTTTACTGTAAAAAACGCGAGATTTGCATAAAGTGTAAATTATGCAGCAGCAGAAGAAGTTGCCGATTAAACATGTAATGACGATTGTATTAGAGAAATTGTCTTTCTGGAAAGATATTCAAATGCTTTGACTGCTGGGTATTTTTACTTTCCCTACAATGAATGGTAATGTATAGGGAAAGTATTAAAATCATGTCAAAAACGGAAAGTATTGGAATCGTGTCGAAAATGGAAAATATTGGAATCGTGTCGAAAATGGAAAGTATTGGAATCATGTCGAAAATGGAAAGTATTGGAATCGTGTCGAAAATGGAAAGTATTGGAATCGTGTCGAAAATGGAAAGTATTGGAAACGTGTCGAAAATGGAAAGTATTGGAAACGTGTCGAAAATGGAAAGTATTGGAATCGTGTCGAAAATGGAAAGTATTGGAATCGTGTCGAAAATGGAAAGTATTGGAATCGTGTCGAAAATGGAATGTATTGGAATCGTGTCGAAAATGGAAAGTATTGGAATCGTGTCGAAAATGGAAAGTATTGGAATCGTGTCGAAAATTGTAACTCGAGTTTTCGACGGATCTACACGTTTCGAGCACCCGAGAACACGAAAAATATATTTTTAGTGTGACGTCTGTGTGTGTGTCTGTGTGACTGTGTGTGTGTCTGTGTGACTGTGTGTGTGTCTGTGTGACTGTCTGTGCAATGTATGTATCCACTCTAATTCAAAACTATTGACCAAATTTCATTCATAAAATTTGGCAAGTTGCTTGTGAGAGACCATAGTGCTGATTAGATTTTGGTACGCTTCGGGATAAAAGAACCTGCCTTTTTTGTGAAAAAAAAGACTGGTTCTATTTTTCGAATCGTACCGAATTCTACTCATCATCAGGGTAACAAACAGCTGATTTAACTACTTATTAATGAATTAGTTTATCAGATAGAGTGGATACATACATTGCAGAGACAGACGCACACAGACGTTACGCTAAAAATAGATTTTTCCGGTTCGATAATGTTCGAAAGGTGTAGATTCGTCGAAAACTATACATTATCGTGTTGTAGGGAAAGTAAAAGAAACAGTCTTATGTTCCTCCACACTGGCATATTTTAATCTTATTATAGAGAGTTCTTTATTTTTTTCGAGATATGCATTCAGAACATAGCTTTTAGAGAAATTTTATCTCAAAATATCAAAATGTATTAGCCCATTAGACAATGTATGAATAATGTTATTTCGTGCAACGTATGTATGAATAATGTTATTCCGTACAACGTATGTATAAATAATGTTATTTCGTGTCCACGTATGTATGAATAATGTTATTTCGTGTCCACGGTTATTTTAAACGCTGGATCATAACGAACCTTTCGTTGCTGAACGATTCCAGGAAGAGAAAAGCAGTATCGTTTAAATGGTGCAAGGAATGATAAATGGTTTACCATTTATAATTGCCATTTAAACAATGGGAATAATCCTGTAAACATGCGTCCGTTCTTTTTAACCTTTCACTTACTTCCTCATTCATTTATTCGAAGATTAGAGGTCTACACGGGCTTGTACTTTAGATGCTGAACTCATTTTAACCCTTCAACGAACTGGGTGAGAGAAATTTCACACACATACGGTTTAAGATAGTGATCGGAAATTTCGACTGACCGAAAATTACTAACGGTCAAATTAAAATAATTAGAATTAATTAAAAACTGAAATTTAGACTCCTATATAAAAACTTGAATTGGATTAATTCTTCAGTTAACCGGGAAAAGCGAAAATGTTTTAATTTGAGTTAAAGGTGAACCGAAGTAAACCATATATTTAGTGATGTTTCTTCTCTTCAATGCATTGCAGTTAATGCAATACATGCATTAACTGCAATGCACTACAATGCATTACCTGAAATACAAGGCAATGTATAGGGAAAGTATTGGAATCGTGTCGAAAATTGAGTTTTCGACGGATCTACACGTTTTGGGACCTCTAGAATACAAACACACACAAAAAAAACTATTTTTAGCGTGACGTCTGTGTGTATCTGTCTGTGAAATAGATGTATCCATAATAGCTGATAAACTGATTGACTAAATTTTACAAATTTCGGTAGATGAGTTATTTGTGGCTTATCCTGGTGCTGATTAGATTTGGGTGCGATTCGGAAAAAAAAAATCTGATGTGAGCAGCACATGACTTTCCCTGCAGACTTATATTAACGTTATATTTATTTTAATTAAATTTATTAAGTTTAGTATCATTTTAATTGAGTTTAGATTTTGACGATATTTGAGGTCCATTTTACAAAAAAAGGCAGGTTATTTTTTTTCGAATCGTACCAAAATCTAATCAGCACCAGGGTAACCCACAAGTGACTCGTCTACCGAATTTTGTGAAATTCGGTCCATTAGTTTTTTAGTTAGAGTGGATACAAGCTTTTGCGGGCCATTTTGCAAAAAAAGGCGGGTTCTTTTATCCCAAATCGCATCCAAAACTAATCAGCACCAGACACGCTCACAAGTGACTTACCTATCAAATTTTGTGAAATTCGGTCCATTAGTTTTTTAGTTAGAGTGGATACAAAATCTGCACAGACAGACAGACACACAGACAGACACACAGACACACACACAGACGTCACGCTAAAAATGGTTTTTTCGTATTCTAGAGGTCTCGAAACGTGTAGATCCGTCGAAAACTCGAGTTGCGATTTTCGACACGATTCCAATACTTTCCCTATACATTACCATGTATTGCAGGGAAAGTAAAAAGAACCGCCCATTTTTTGAGAAATAACCCACAAAAAAGTATGTATTACCTCTAGCTAAGAAACTTATTGACTAAATTTTATAAAATTTAGCAGATAAATCACATGCGAGATAACTCTGGCGCTGATTAGATTTTGGTACGATTCGGAAAGAAAAATATGCCTTTTTATTGCGAAATGGCTCGCAAAAATTGTCAAAATCTAAATTGAAAGAATACGTGTGCTCAAATATCAATTAAACACTTGTTTTCTAGGTAATGTTTGACTGCGAAAAGAATAAGATCAACCTCATAACTCTAGAACTAACCGTTGTTGAGATACTTTATTGCATTTTTGCCACGTCGCCTGTGAAAATACGTCCACTCCCCAAATGAAAACAAAAAATTGAAATAAAACTGCAAATTCAGTGTCCTTTTCAAATGATTATCAGTGTTATTTTGCGCTATTAAACTTAATTTAATGAATTATAAATGAAAGAAATTGAAAAGTCTGTAAGGGACTAGAGTTGAATCTGTAAGGGACGTCATGTAGTGCCACATCAGATTTTTTAACAAGTCAAATCAGCACAGTTTAACCTTTAAACATTGTATTTATTTCTTGGCAACACAGATAAAGATATTTTTAACAAATTTAATAAATTATGACAAGATGGAAGAGAACATGAGTTTTAGCGTGTAGGAAAAATCATATACTGCCCACATCAGAACTTTTTTATATGCGATATAGGTCAAAATGATGTTTTCGGGTACGGTGATGTTTTCAGGTGTGAGAGAAATTCAGGCGCTGCCTATATCAAATTTTTCACCCCGAATCTAATTTAAAAATTTTTATATATGTTTTATGCTATTTTCTCACGAAGTGTTTTAATTTCCAATAAAACAGTATGAGTTCGCACAAATAAAAGTGGTCCATAAAATAGAGTTGGGTTTCAGATATCTCATTTCAACATTCGCATAAATGTTTAATGAGCTGCAAGAACATTCCTTTGATAAGTTGCATCGTTAACGCAAACTTTTACCATTTTTCATCATTCTTACCTCCTCCATTTACTAAATCGATGGACTTTAAAATGGTGCATTCCCGTGTCACAATTTATTGAAGATAAAAAAGAAATCGACACAAGTATAAAATATGATTCTCATGTTAAAAGGTCGTAGAATGCAGGTAATTTATAGTTAAATGAATATTTTACTTTCCTTACATATGTTATCCTATGTATAGAACACGCACGAAACTACCATACCGCGTAATCTCGCTATTCTCAATCGGGAAAGCTAGTTTGCAAAGGGATCTAAATAAAAATTGCGGAATTAGTATTTAGGAAATTATAAGAAGTAGGGGGTCCGGGGAAGAGAGAGAATCTCGCTAATCAATAAGTTCGCTTGGTTAAAAACTTTTAATTAATTAACGGACGGACTGAATAAACTCTTTTTTCATGCTGCAGCAGTCTGTGATATTTCAAGGAGCTGCTGTTAAATTATAAACGTCGGATGGCACGTCAATTTTTATATCGTAATATAAAAGTCAGGAAGGTTTAAAACTCACAAAAAGTATATATATATACATATATATATATATATTTTAAAAATGACGAAAATTCGTCTATTAATCGCATGCTTTTCGTTTAAAGTGTGCTTGAAAGAAAATTATTCGAACTTTCCGATGGTGTCAAGACAAAAACTCTGTGATAATATTTTAGGTTGTTAAAAAACCGATATGGATGCGCCTAAAATCTAATTTGGGCTAAAACATAAAGTAACTTAAAAAATAATTCGAAATTGAAGAAAAAAATTAATGTCGAGGTACACCTATTCAGGTTTCAACATTTTGCTTACCTCTCATAAAGACAAGTATTTGATATACCCTATCCCAAACAGTTCGATTCCCCTTTGCAGGCATTGGCGTCTATGGACGCCAATGCCTGCAAAGGGGAATAGAACTGTTTGGGATAGGGTATGCCAAATAGTCCTTTTGAGAGGTTTTTCGTTTGGGATTGACACTGTACCACTCGTAAGCAAAAGGTTAAAGTACATGTGCACCAAATTTCATGGCCGTATGACGCTTATATTTCCCACTACAGACTGCACAGAAACAGATATCTTTATTATGCAAGATAGGCCTCATGTATACACTCGTGGACCTTTCTTTACAAAGTTATTTGGGTGTTTCAGGACTTTTTTAGGAACCCTGTATCTAAAAACCTCTACGTTATACAATATTTTGAGAAAACATCCATATATTTTCCTTCCCTAAACACTTCCAAGACACGTATTCGCCACTGACAACTGAACATTTTCCCAAAATTATTAAGTCAAAACTGTCAACGAACAGTCACGCTCCTTTTCGAAGCATTTACATAGGTCAGTCACAGTCGCGGCTCACAATCGAGTCCTTTTAAATTGTGCTTCTTTTGTATTTTGCGTTGGCATCGTTTGCATTCGTGATTTGAAATTCAGCCAAGAAAAAATCCGTGCGCTATTGTGTCTGTAAAAAAAAAAAAAATTTATTTTTTTTTTAAACCCTAGACACAAAGTTCGATTTATGAAAGGATCGTGGGGTTGACTTTTATTTTGTAAATTTATTATCATTCGTTGTGGCAACATGCAGAGAGAAATATAGAATGGGAATTTTGTAATCGTCTCTTTTATCGCGAATGCATAATTTGGGTTTATTGTTACCTCCTAAAATTGATTCGTAAATATACATTACAAAACAGCCCAAAGCAGCATGTCACGTTCTGAGAGAAAATTGTATACAATGCAAACATTTCGTTATTTTATAATACTTATTACTTTCCCTGTAATACATGGTAGTGTATAGGGAAAGTATTGGAATCATGCCCAAAATCGCAACTTGAGTTTTCGGCGAACCTACACGTTTTAGGACCTCTAGAACACACACAAAAAATAGTTTTAAGGTGACGTCTGACTGTGTGCCTTTATGTGTGTGTGTTTATCTGTGTGTGTGTATGTGTGTGTGTGTGTCTGTCTGCGCAATGTATGTATCCACTCTAACTCAAAAACTAATTGGCCAAAGTTCGTAAAATTTTATAGGTATACATTTGTGGGCAACCCTGGTGCTAATTAGATTTTGGTACGACTCGGTATAAGAGAACCTGCCTTTTTCTTGAGAAATGGCCCGCAAAAATCATCTGTATCCACTCTAGCTGAAAAACTAATGGAACAAATATCACAAAATTTGGTAGATAAATCACATATGGGTTACCTACGTGCAGATAAGATTTTAGTAGGACTCGGAATAAAAGAACTGCATTTTTTTTCAGAAATGGGCTGCAAAATTAGTTAAAATCTAAAATAAAAGACTACGTATGCTCAAATGTATCAATTAAATGCTCGTTTTATACGTAATTTTTGACGATGAAAATAATAACATTAACTCTATTACTCACCGTTCTCGAGATATTACAGGTTTTCTTTGCAATTTTGGTATTCCGGTTTTTAAAATATCTCCAGTTACCAAATTAATCCGAAAATTGATATAAAAGTGTACATTCAGTGTAGTTTCAAATAATTATGCGTGTTATTTTGTGCAGTTAAACTCAATTTAATGAAACATTAAAGATATAATGAGAAAATGAATTTGAGTCCAAAGGAAAGTCATGTGCTGCCTACATCTGATTTTTAATAAGTCAAATCAGCCAAGTTTTATTCTTTAAACATTGTAATTATTTGTTGGCAACACAGATAAAGATATTTTTACCCGATTCTTGCAGATTATTCGAGTTTAATTGAAGACGCAAATAAGTAATCGAGTCAGTCGTCCGAGGTAATTTGTGATTCCCTGGAGTTCGAATAATTGGAGTTCGATTCGATTAGGCGGAATTCGATTAGGGCTCGACTTTTTAGCTTTTTAAAGAACTGTCTACACGGGATTCAAGGAGGGGGTGTTCTAATAGGCCGTGAAAGAACAGGAAAGAACAAAAATGTTTTCAATGAATTTTGAAATTTAATTAAAAATACATTGGAAAAATATCTGCAGTATCAATACATTTTTACTTTATCGTGAAATATTTTGTACAAACAACAAAACTTTGTAAAGACAATGAATAGAAAATTTTGAAAGAATAGAAAAAAATAAAAATGTTTTCAATGAATATTAAAATTTAATTAAAAAGATATTGGAGAAAGATTTGCAGCATCAATACATTTTCACTTTCTCGTGTAATTCTTTGCATAGATAACAATACTTTGCAAAAAGTGCAATTATTTGTAGAGATAACAATATTTTGTAGAAAGTGTAATTCTTTGTATAGGTAACAATACTTTGTGGAAAATGTAATTCTTTGTATAGATAACAATACTTTGGACAAAGTGTAATTCTTTGTGTAGATAACAATACTTTGGACAAAGTGTAATTCTTTGTATAGATAACAATACTTTGGACAAAGTGTCATTCTTTGTATAGATAACAATACTTTGGAGAAAGCATTGTTTTCCAGGAAATTTTCGTATTTGTGATTTTGACTGGCATTGGAGACATAGTTTTAGACTCATGTTCAATTAAACCTGTTAACTTGGTTGCATTCATTTTATCTATTTGGCTGGTTTGTCGCCAATGCAAAGAAAACATTTAAAGCGATTTTGAAAAATTTGTTGTGTCAATCCTACAGATTAACAAATTTTGATATTTCGCGTAAATAATAAAGCAAATTAGAATTTTCTTATGACATGATAGCGCTCAAAATTTATAATATTTTTACTGATTAAATAAGCATACCTACTGTTACGTATTTGACTTAGTTATTATCAAAGATATAGCCCCCTGTTGAAAAGTTAAATGTCCACTATCTCGAAAACGGCTCATGATGACTACTAAACAGTGTTGTTTATTAATTCATAGTTAAGAGTACTTATAAAACACAGGCTCGTTAAATATTACCATAAATATTTGATCTAAATAAAAAGTAATAAATGGATTATTTGTGCAACATATTTCATATATTTATGTTTGTATATTTTTGGAATGTTTTTAGATTAAAAGAAAAAATTAAACGCCGCCTTCGAGCAATTCAATAATAAACTGACTTTTGACAATTATCGCTATCGTACAGAATTTCTTTTTGTATGCTACTTTTATTTTTCAGAGATATAGCGTTCTGCATGGAAAAGTAACATTTCCAATATATCGAGAACAACTCGTGATAACTTCTATACTACGATGTCCATTTATGTCTTGTCCCACGTACTGAACGGTAGGGCATCTCTGATTTCGTCTAAACTTCTTGATGTGGCAACCACAGAAATTAAGAATTCAAGATAATTTCTTGGAAATTAATTGGTGACATCCTAGAAATTATATTTATGGTTGTGCAGTTCCCTTAATAGTCTTTTCAATATTAAAGAATTTTTAAATTTTTAATTAAATTTCATCCCATATAATAGTATTTTTATTGATTTATTTTTTAAAGTTTTCCATTTTAGATAAAAAATGTACGAAATCTCGAGAATGGCACACGCTAGTATTTTGAAAGTGAAGCCGTGCACTTTAAAATTAAAAAAAAGGACACATACAAGGTAGGATCAAAATGTTCGGAGACTGTGCTGATATCTCCAACCTTGATTGGAGGAGAGGGGAACAATTTTACCGTGGTAGAGGCACATGTGATGTGAGATGTGAAAAGGAAGAAGCAGGTCCGCAGTGCAGGGGTTTCCCAGACAATGCGTGTCAGTGAACTGCAGTCGTTCGCGTTCGTCGAAAATGGAAATGGTCTTTGATGGACAACGTGCGAATATCAAATTTTGCCAGCGCTTGGGGAAATCGCCGACTAATATGATTTTTGACTTCAGCACATCAAAATACCTTAAAATCAACTCTCAGCTGTAAGTCAGCAAAAATCGCGTCGGCCTGTGTTATTCATTAAATTTAATTTAAGTGAACAAAGGTTTATTTTTTTTTCTACAATGGCCAGGCACTGGACTTACGATTTCTTGCTCTATGTACGGCCGAAATCGTGAACCACTTAGCCGTCCAAGGACGTTGCCCCAGGCGCACCAGAGGGGGGCGGAACACACTGCGCCCACAACACACAACATCCATGTCTTACGTGGGACTCGAACCCACAACGTGGCGGCCGATCAATCGTTGGAAACGCTGGCCTTGACCGTTCGGCCACCACGTCGACTGAAATGAGCCAACAGTACGCGGTGTTCCCAGGTGGTCACCCACCCAAGTACTAACCGCGCCCGATGCTGCTTAACTTCGGAAGTGAACAAAGTAAGATACGGATAATTACTTAAAATTATACTGAATTTGTGGTTTTACTTAAATTCTCGTTTTTATTTGGAGACTGGGCGTATTCTTAAAGATAGTTTTCAAAATTGAAAAAATCTTAAATATCCCAAGAACGGTTAGTTCGGCTTGAGCAATGGGGTCAGTCTTATTATTTTTGTCGGCAACAATTATGTATACAACAAGCATTTAATTGATATATTTAAGAATACGCGAGATTTTTAGAGTGGATGCATACATTGCAAAGACAGACACACACACACACACAAATGCCAAGCTTAAAAATAGTTTTTTCATGTTCTACAGTGTCTGAAACGCGCACATCCGTCGAAAACCCAAGTTGCAATTTTCGACACGATTCCAATACTTTCCCCATACATTACACGTGCATCGTAGGGAAAGTAAAAATGCAGCTTAATTTTTAATAGTCTCACTTTCCCTGTTTTTTGACAGGCTTACATACTTAGTAATAAATTAAATTTATTAAAAAACAATATACATATTAGTAAACTAACAGTATTGTAACAGCGAGCGTCACTTTAACGAGGCAAATAAACAATTTGCATCTATTATTTGGAAGGTAATTTGTGATTTCGTGGAGCAGGAATAATTGGCAGCCGATTCAATTACGGCCAATCTATTTGTGCCAAGACTCTTTTCTCTTCTCAAATGACTAGCACACCGGGTTCAATAGGTTTGCTAATAGGTCAAACAAGAGAAGGAAAGGAAAAAAAATATATTTTTCGTCTTTGCAATTTGAAATTTAATTAGAGAATTGGGAAAAGATTTGTAGTATTAATATATTACTTTCCCTACAATATATGGTAAAGTATAGAGAAAGTATTGGAATAGAGTCGAAAATAGTAATTCGAGTTTTCAACAAATATGTTTTGAGACTTCTAGACCCCCCTCCCCCCCAAAAAAAGGAACTATTTTTAATGTGGCGTCTATGTGTGTGTGTGTGTGTGTGTGTTTGTTTGTGTATGTGTACTGTATGTATCTCTAGCTGAAAAACTAATTGGTCAAATTCCACAAAATTTAGTGGATTAATTTGTGTGTGGGTTGTTATCCTGATGTCGATAATTTTTTTTACGATTTTGAAAAAAAAAAAAAGAACCTGCTTTTCTGAAAAATGGGCCGCAAAAATCGTTAAAATCTAAAATAGAAAACTACGTATGTTCAAATATATCAATTCTTGACGCCATGAAAAGACAAGACTCTAAGATCTAACCGTTTTTGAGATATTTCCGTTTTTCGTATTTTTGCCCACTCTGCATTTGAATAATGTCCAGTCTCTAAATGGAAACAAAAATTGAATTTAAAATGAAAATTCAGAGTCATTTTAAATATTAATCCGGGCTGTTTTGTGCAATTAAACTCAATTTAACGAATTATGAAGAAATATAGAGAAATTTAATTTGAGCCTGTAGCGAAAGTAGTGTGCTGTCCACATCAGATATTTTATTTTATCTCAGGTCAATGGCTTTAGTACATTTTTTTTTAAATGAACGAAATTAAAACACGATAGTTAAAAAGCTAATTTGTTAGGGAATAAATTAAGAAGACAGTTTTGAAGTTAGAAATATAGTTAGGAAGATGGTTGGAAAATTAGGAAGATAATTAGGAAGCTAGGAAGATATTTAGAAAGATGCTTGGGGAATTAGGAAGATAGTTAGGAAGATTTTTAGGAAGATGGTTGTGAAATTAGGAAAACAGTTAGAAAGCTAAGAAGAAAATCAAGAAGATGGTTGAGAAGCTAGAAAGATAGTTAGGAAGATGATTAGGATGTTAGTTATGATCTTAGTCAGGAAGATAGGATCTTAGTTAGAAAGCTGAAACAAAGTGAGTAAGCTAGTTAGTTAGGAAATTATTTAGGAAGATAAGAAGTTAGTTAGAAATATAGTTAGGAAATTATTTAGGAAGATAAGAAGTTAGTTGGAAAGATAGTTAGGGAGGTAGTTTGGAAGTTAGTTAGGAAGTCTGTAAGGAAGTTAGGATTTAAGTGATGAAGTTGAAATAAAGTTATTTAGTAAGTTAGGAAGTTTGTCACAATGTTAGGAAGATCCGGCCGTCCAAATAGTTGCTCTTAGTCCCCTGGACGAGTCGGACGGTCTGGGTCTTCTACAATGTTAGGAAGCACGTCCAACCAGTTCCCTTACACCTTTCTGGTAGGTCGAACGGTCTGGGTCTCAACAACAACAACGTTAGGAAGCTAGTTAGAAAACTATTTAGGAATATAGGAAATTAAGAAAATAGTTAAGAAGTTTGTTTGGATTTCAGTTAGGATGTTGAAACAAAATTGGTTTGTGAACAAGTTAAGACAATTACACAGCAGTATCATCTAACAGGTGTACTTTCCATATGCAATAAAAATCATATAACATCATTCTCATGGATCTAGTTCGTTTCATTCACGAGAGAAGATACTTTTTGTAATAGTTTTGCATTATGACGCTAAAGAATTCTGCCATAGTCATTTATTTCACAGGATATTAATTAAATGTCCATTGCATTTTTAATGAGTACTTCGCACGTGAATATGAATAAGACTTTCTGACCGGACTCGGTAAGTTGTTAAGTTGTTTGGTTAAACCCCCAGTTTCAATTTAAATGGTGTTAAATCTGTGCCAAGAACAATGTGCCGCTGTAAATGCATCTTGTACCAAGAAAATGTATCTTGTACCAAAAGCAATGCATCTTGTACCAAGAACAATGTATTTTGTATCAAGAACAATGTATCTTTACCAAGTACAATGTAACTTGTACCAAGAACAATGTATCTTGTACCAAAAACAATGTAACTTGTACCAAGAACAATGCATCTTGTACCAGGAACAATGTATCTCGTACATAATTAATTCACTGTAAAAGACGTAAATTCGTTGCTATGCAGGGAAAGCCATTTACTGAACACATCTGGTTTTATACACAGAGTGCAGGTGTTATTCTTTAAACTTTGAAAGAATTCGCCAGCAACAAAGATAAGACAGTTTTTATGCGATTCGTGAATATTTAAATTTAATTGAGGACGCTAAGAAGCAATTTGCATCCAGTCGTCCGAACTAATTTGTGATTCCTCGGAGCACGAATAATTGCCAGTTGATTCAATTACCGCCATTCAATCTGAGCTCGGCTTTTTCAATACTTTAGAGACTGTTTATGCACGGGGTTGAATGGAGTGTTAATAGGTCGTACTAGAATAGGGAAGTACAAAAAATATTTTGAATGCACTTTGAAAATTAATTAAAAGAGAATTAAAAAAAGGATTTTCAGTATTGATGCATTTTACTCTTAAGTTAATAATTTTGTGATTTTTTACAAACGTTGTAATAGTATCTTGGACTTTACTATCCTTCGGCGAATTTCCGGTGTTTGAAATTAGATTATGCGTTTTATACTTTCCTTTCAATGCGTAGCACGTATACAAGGTAGGATCAAAAAGTTGTGCTGATATCTCCAATCCTGACTAGAGGAGAGGGGAACTATTTTATCGTAGCGTAGAGGCACATGTGACGTGAGATGCGAAAAGGAAGAAGCAGGTATTTTTCCAGACAATGCGCGTCAGTGAACTGTAGTCGTTCGCATTCGTCAAAAATGGAAATGACGTTTGAAGAACAACGTGCGAATATCAAATTATGTCAGCGTTTGGGGAAATCGACGACAAAAACATTGCACCTACTGCAGCAGGTGCAATGGGGTCTTAAGCTACCATGTTAATAGGGGGGGGGGGGGGTAATAGGGGGTCAGGGTCCTAAGCTACCATGCTAATAAAATATAAAATTCCAAATGCATTAATTTTCGCTCGAATTAAAACAAAAATGCTATCTGATTCTAGATTTTTCAATAATACAGTCGGATATGAAGTTTCGTGAAATTCCATTAATATTTGTGGCAAGTATCGCGTGCACACGATATCGACCACAGACACAGGCAGACAGACGGACAGCACTCTAAAAATAACTAAAACGTATTCAGGATGTCTTATAACATATATTGGCATCAAAATCCCGAAATCGAAAATTTCCGTGAAAACAATACTTTCTCTATACTATATTCTATAGTATGAGAAAGTGATACGAAAACTAATAAGAGAATAATAAATTTTAACTTGTGTTTTTAAATTACGCGATCGTGAAATACAATAATATTATGATTATTTATTTTATTTATTTATTTATTCAATTTACGTGGCAACTACAGATGAAATTCAGTTACAGTAACCACACAGACATAAAAAGAACAGAGTATAAAATACAAGAATACTAAGCAGTGTACATGTCAAGCGCATTAGAACAGGCTTTTTACTTTTCTTATATACATAGTATAATGTATAAGGAAAGTATTGTGACGGGGTCGAAAATTCGAATTCGGGTTTTCTACGGGAGAGCAAGTTTCAAGCATCCCTGATCACGAATCGAACATTTTTAAGGTGATCTCTGTGTGTGTGTGTGTGTCCGTTGAGTCTATGGAGACGATATCTCACGAACGAATGGAGCGATTCGAATAAAATTTGGTACAAACATTACAATTCGTGAATACTGGAAGCCTATTGTTCTTAAATACAATCGAATGTTCAGAACTCTCCTAAATTTTCAAGTAAAATTTTGAGAAAATCATCAAAAAATCAAAACCTTTAATAAAGTTACGCAAATAGATATTTCTTATGTAATTTTTCCTTAGAAAACGATTGACATAAATTTTAGAACGCTAGCATGAACCGCTCTCGAGATATCACCCATTTTTCAAATATATTTATAAAAAAAAAATCCAATAAATTAAAAATAAATATTAACTGCTGAGAAATATGTTCACTTTTCATGTGTAATAGCATGCGATAAATTGGGCGACATCATTCTCGTGGATCTAGCTCGTTCCATTCATGAGAAAAGATACTTTTAGAAATACTTTTGTATTTGAACGCCAATAGTTATTTATCTGCTTAAGAATAACTTATTCCTCCGTCCATAACTCATGGCGATATTTTGGCGACGAATTTGGCGGAATGTCGCCAACTTGGCGACTTTCTTAAATGTTGTCAAATTAACGAAAATCTCGCCAAATGGATATAAATGACGCTAAATCAATGAAAATGACGACTCATTGACGAAAATTCAATATCTTGGAAAGAGTATTTACTTGGAGTAAGTATTTACTATAAGAATAATTTATTTGTTTTACTGTAAAAGTAATAAATTCATTCCATTATATAAGGAAAGTCGTGTGCTGTCCACATCAGATTTTTTATAATGGGCAAGAGTCTTAAAATATAAATAGCAGTACAATAGGTATTGAGATCAACGAATTTATAGATAGAATTGTAATTGTGTAAAACAGTAGTATTGTGAAATGTTTTTTTTTCTAGTATTATTAACAGGTATATGGAATTAAAATGGGGCAATCAATAGCATTATTTAAAACTTTATAGTAAACAAGAGGCAGGACCATTTTCTTCTTTTTTTTAAGAGACATTAAATAAAAATTTTGTCTGGGTTCACTAGTGTACATAACATAAGGATAATAGCCAGACATTCTGTAATTCATAGTACGTAAGTTTATTTTGCACGTCTTCTATTCGTTGAGAATGCAGATTGTAGACAGGGCCACAGATCATTGCACAATACTCCAAAATTGGTTTAATAAGGGTATTATAGAGGCAAATGATAGTATAATCCCAGCAAAAACACAAGATCGTCTCAAGGTGAAGCCAAGTCTTTGGTAGACTCTTAATAGTATTATGGATATGCCACTGAAAGTTAAAGCTGAAAGTTAAATGTATAAAAAGTAACATCCCAAAAAAATGCATAAAAAGTAACACCTAAAAAGTAACACCCACATCAATAAAACGAGTACACCGAGATAGAGGTAAATTATTTAAGATGTCGTAGTAATTATGAATATTAAGGATCCTAGAAATGCTCGTAACATAGCACTTAAAAGCATTTAAATGGAGTCTATTTAAAACAGACCAAACATGCAGTTCATGTGGATCATTCTGTATCAATTCACAATCAGTTAATGATTGTTTATTGATACATATTTAGATTTTCACATAAAGTTTCAGATCTTCGACAAATATAAGACATTTGGCAGTTTTAAAAATCCGGGGTATTTCATTAATGAATATTATTGCATGAATATGACTGAATTAGTACGCCTGTCAGGGAGATAAAATCTTCTTACGTTATTCTAACCAACTCCCGTTTAAAAATAAATCCTGAATCTGTACTTACCATAGGAGTACGCGCAAAATAAAGTTCGACCATTGATTTAGAAAGTATCGTTCTCAAGATGTTTTATGTTTTGGATTTAATACTAGAATTACCGGAATGGTTATTTTGACCGCTTGCACAAGGAATTTTAACGCCAGTTCCCGGGTTCGATTCCAGCCACTGCCAAAACTGCCGCCGTGTTCATGCGGAGTACGATCACGTTAAACATGTGGGTCCGAAAGTCCTTCCGAGAGGTTGGTGGTAGGGGAAGGAGGGTACGGTCCCTGTGGATGCCTCCCCCACTGGGTTCCGGTCTAAATTGGGTGGCACTTCCCGACCGTCCAAACAGTTACCTTACACCTTTATGGTAGGTCGGACGGTCTGGGTTTCAACAACAACAACACCGATAATCCTAGTGATAAAGTGGAAATATTCACAAATGGAAATTAACTCAAAACTATCAAATATTATGTAAATAATATATCAAATGATATCACCAATAATACCAAATAATAATATCAAATGATATGTAAATAATATTAACCTAAAATGATTGGACATAATTGCTTAGATGTTATCAAGAGTCGTTCTCGAGATATTATAATTATTGTCTCTATGTAGAACCCAGAGGCGTCCATAGGGGATGATAAGAGGGGAGGGATTTGCCCCTCCCAGAGCGTTCAAGGTCACAAGGGGGAGGGACTTGCCGCTCCCAGAGCGTTCAAGGTCACAAAGGTTGGACATTTCTATATGCAAAATACAAAGGACAAGTACGACTAATGTTGACGTCTAGAGGTCATTTATATGAATTTCCACTTAATGTAGACCTTTAATTAGCAAAATAAAAAAAGGCGATATAGTTTTGCCGTATCTCCGTCTTGCAGATATGTTCTTTTTTTCACACCGGAGAAGGGTCGTATAAATGTCTAACGCAAATGGATGAGTTGAGAAGTTAAGAGGAAGGCTGAGTTATTGCACAGATAATATATCGAGAGAGCGGCACGAATAGGAGCGGTTTTGTGGTTATGTCGTTAGTTACAGACGATCCTTCGGAGTAAAAATAAAAAATGGCGCAAAGGAATAAAAATTAGAATTTAGAGTAGCTGGAGAACTGGTCCAGATTTATGATAGTGGTAATATCAAATGCTAATTACAGTTTCACGATTTGTTTTCGTTAAATGTACTTGAAATTATTAGCAAGGGGTTTGTGGAGGTTTTTTTCTTTTCATACATTCTCCAGCAGAAATAATGTTTGCGGAACAATAAGAAGTTTTATGTAAACAACAAATTATTTTATGGGAAAGGGTGTAACATTGAATTATCTTTTAGGATTTTAGATAATATATATATATTCTACAATTTCTGGGATTTTAATGTTTTTTGAAGGGGGGTGGGGACTTGATTCGTTTTGGTCTGTCTGCTATGTCCGGCGATAATTCACCTTCAGGGTGCTTGGGACAGAAAATTATACTTTTCCTATTTATTCGAAATTTTTTGCACAAATATTTTTATTTTATTGGGTGTAAATAGGCTGTGTAAAATACAAATAAATAATATACTTATAGAAATTGAAATGTAAAAAAAATGTTAAAAGAAGTTTTTAAATTTAATGTAATTATAAATTCTAGTTACAAAAATAACTCTAGTTACTAAATAAAGATATATTTTATTGGAGAAAATAATTCTATTTATCTCATCCGCTGCATATTCTGATATACTAATAAGAATAAATTAAAAAAATATTTTTATTAAAAAAAGGCTCTAAAAACGCATATAAACGATCAAACACCATAAATTTTAAATGTATAATTTTATGTACAAATCCAGATGAAAAATCAAAGTACATGTTATAAGAAAATTATCTCTCAGTATTCATAGCTTTCTTTTAAATATTGGTTGAGTTATAAGTCACTCTTTTAGTTATATTCCTAATGCAATATAACCTGATGGGGTAGACATTTTGAGATATGTCTCTCCTGAGCAAAAATACTGGCGACAGTTGAAGCAGAAATATCTCTGCATCGCTCTTTATTTATTTAGAATGAAAACATTTTACACATTTTATTTTGAATAATATATAATTAAATATAAATTATTCAAGAGTAAATTATGTAATAGAAACTGTCAAACTTGGTTTCCTTGACGCTCCGCCGTTGTTTCTGTAGGTTTATGACCAAATCTGTCAGCGGTGGGTATTGAATTATCCTTGTTACCTTTTCTGCGATTGATTTCATATGGTAGCAATCGTTGATGGTTAATTGGAGTTTCATGGCACAAAATCAAATTGTTACCATGAGAAATCAATCATGGTATTAATCGTTACCATGATGATGGTTAATTGGAGTTTTCACGGCACAAAATCCATGTTGTTACCATGAGGAATCAATCATGGTAACAATTCCTCGGGGTGGAGCACTAAACTGAGATCCTGGTCCTTATGATTTTGTATTTATGTACTGTGACTTCTTAATTAAAAATCTGATGTGGGCAACACATGACTTTCCTTATATAATGCAGTGAATTTATTACTTTTACAGTAAAAAAAAAATAGGTTTTCTTATAGTAGATACTTATATTCTTTCCAAGATATTAAATTTCCGACAATTAGTCGTCACTTTCATTGATTTAGCGTCGTTTTTAATCATTTGGCGAGATTTTCGTTAATTTGGCAACATTTAAGAAAGTCACCAAGTTGGCGACATTCCGTCAAATTCGTCGACAAAATCTAGCCAAGCGTTATGGATGGAGAAATAAGTTATTCTTATAGCAGATAAATGACTATTTGCGTTCAAATACAAAAGTATTACTCAAAGTATCTTTTCTCATGAATGGAACGAGCTAGATCCACGAGAATGATGTCACCGAATTTATCGCATGATATTACATATGAAAAGTGAATATATTTCTCAACAGCTAATATATATTTTTTAATTTATGGGATTTTTTGATAAATTTATTTTAAAAATATGCAATGTCTCGAGAATGGTTCATGCTAGTGTTCTAAAATTTATGTCAATCGTTTTCTAAGGAAAAATTACATAAGAAATGTCTATTTGTGTAACTTTATTAAAGGTTTTGATGATTTTTTCAAAATTTCCCTCGAAAATTTAGGGGGGTTCTGAACATTCGATTACGTTTAAAAACAATAGGCTTCCAGTATTCACGGATTGTGATTTTTGTACCAAATTTCATTGGAATCGCTCCCTTCGTTCGTGAGATATCGTCTACACACACACACACACATACACACACACACACACACACACACACACACACACACAGACATCACCTTAAAACTGTTTGATTCGTGATCAGGGATGCTTGAAACGTGCTCTCCCGTCGAAAACTTGAATTCGAATTTTCGACCCCGTCACAATACTTTCCTTATGCATTATGTATATAAGGAAAGTAAAAATTAAGGACAAAATAAAGTAACTTCTTTACTTTCACTACAATACATGTCGATGCATAGGAAAAATATTAGAATCGTGTTGAAAATTGCAACTCGAGTTTTTGACGGATCTACACGCTTTGGAACTTTTAAAACACTAAAAAACTATTTTAGTGTTACGCCGGTGTGTGTGTCTATCTGTGCAATGTATGAATCCACTCTAACTCAGAAACTAATAGACCAAATTACTCGAAATTTCATAGGTAGGTCACTTGTGAGTGACCATGGTGTTGGTTAGATTTTGGTACGATTCGGATTTTAAGAACCTGCCTATTTACGAGATGGCTGTGAAAATCGCATGTATCCGCTCCAGCTAAAAAAATAATTGACCAAATTTTAAACGATTTGGTAGATAAATCAGTTTAGCGTTTCTCTGATGCTGTTTTGATTTTGGTACGATTCGGGAAAAAGGAACCTGCATTTTTGCGAAATGGCCCGCAAGAATTGTCAAAATATAAAATAAAAGATTACATATGCTGAAATGTATTAATTATTTGCTTGTTTTGTACGTGATTTTTTACGATGAAAAGGTTAAGATCAACCCCATTACTCTAGGACTAGCTATTCTCGAAATATTTTAGTTTCTTCGCATTCTTGATAAGTCGCTTTCAGAAAATACATCCAGTTACCAAATGAAAACCAAAATTGAATTAAAAGTGCAAATTCAGTATCATTTTAAAAAATCTGATGTGGGCAACACATGACTTTCCTTATATAATGTAATGAATTTACTGCTTTGACAGTAAAAAAATAGGTTTTTCTTATAGTAGATACTAATATTATTTCCAAAATATTGAATTTTCGACAATTAGTCATCATTTTCATTGATTTAGTGTCATTTTTATCCATTTGGCGAGATTTTCGTTAATTTGGCAACATTTCAAAAAGTCGCCAATTTGGCGACATTCCGCCAAATTCGTCGCCAAGCGTTATGCACTAAGAAATAAGTTATTCTTACAGCAGATAAATGACTATTTGCGTTCAAATACAAAAGTATTACTCAAAGTATCTTTTTTCATGAATGGAACGAGCTAGATCCACGAGAATGATGTCACCCAATTTGTCGCACGGTATTACATATGAAAAGTGAACATGTTTCTCAATAGGAAATATTTTATTTTATTTTATGTGACTTTTTGATAATTTTTATGAAAAATGTGCAATATCTCGAGAACGGTTCATGTTAGCGTTCCAAAATTTATGCCAATCGTTTTCTAATGAAAAATTACATAGGAAATGTCTATTTGCGTAACTTTATTAGTGGTTTTGATTTTTTGACGATTTTTTCAAAATTTCATTCGAAAATTTAGGGGGGTTCTGAACATTCGATTGCGTATAAAGACGATAGGCTTCCAGTGTTTACGGATTGTGATTTTTGTACCAAATTTAGTTCGAATCGGTCCATTCGTTCGTCAGTTATCGTCTCCACAGACTCACTGACACACACACACACACACAGACATCACTTCAAAAATGTTAAATTCGTAATCAGGGATGCATGAAACGTGCTCTCCCGTCGAAAACTCGAATTCGAATTTTCGACCCCGTCACAATACTTTCCTTATACATTATGTATATAAGGAAAGTAATGATAAGTGTTATTTTGTGCCATTAAACTCCATTTAATGAATTAATAAAGATATAAAGAGCAAATAAGTCTGAGTCTGTAGGGAAAGTCCTGTTTTGCTCACATCAGATTTTTTTTTCTCTCCCCCACACAATCATAAGTATATCGGATAAATCACCACTTTAAATATTTTCGTCGTTTGACGTAAATAACTTAATAAAATCCCAGCCCAGATACAATTAAATGAAATAAATTGCATTTATTTTGATTAACGAGTTGAGAGTATTTTTCATTTCCTCGAAATTAAATTTTCATGAAAGTGGATTATTTTTTTTCCTCCGAATTTTTACGGTCAGCAACAACTCAGTATAGATTCATATAGTTGCTTTTAATTACAGTGCCAACGGATCGTAATTATACGGTACAGAGACTCAGAAATAATTTTCAAAAAGGATTTCTGGGATTAATATGTGACATATAATGTTTCGCACGATCATATGTCATTACGACAGTGTTATTTGAAGAGAAAAAGAGAATTAAAATAAATTAAAATAAATGAAAGGAAAAAGCATTTTCAAATTGTTTAACTGTCATAAATCGAATTTCGACAGATTATAAGAAACATTATAATTATCTAAATATGTATATATTTCGTGTATTTTTGTCAATCTCAGATTAATTTTGTTTGAAAAACATACTATCTTAAATTTTTCTCGTGATATTATATATATATATATATATATATAATATGAATATCCAATGATAGAATAGAGAGAAGTTGTAACTCATAAACCCTTAACTTAAAATATGCCCACAACCAAAACAAAAGTATAAACTACAGAATCATCAATCAAGGGGAGAATAAAATGCATATATCCAGGCATCAAGCTAAATATAATCAACATATATCAATGGTGAGTATTCGAAAAATGAAAAACAAAAAATAACCAAGCATTAAAACAATACACGTGGATAAGCAGTAGGCCTAACAAGGGTTCATTTTGAAAAAAAAGTCGTTTTCAAGTCCAAGTATCTATTCAAAATGAATAAAAAGCCTGCTTCTGAAGAAAGATATAGATAATATCTATAAACACTTTCTGTTTGGACAACAAGCTAAAAGATTAAAAAATAAAAACGGAATATAAAGATACCTGAGAAAAGATTGCAAATGTCTTTCCCAAACCAACAACGAGTAATAAATGACGAGACCATTGTTGCCAATCGCAAGAGATATAAGTGGAGATCTACTGTTGCCAATCGCAAGAGATATAAGTGGAGATCTACTGCTGCCAATCATGAGATATAAATAACAGTATTGCAAAGAAGGAATAAAATATGATAAATTCTGCAGTAAAAGCAATGTAATAAAGGGGTGTGTAAAATAATAGAAAACAGGGATGCAAATGTATAAGAGAATATACACTAATGTCCAAACGGTAAGCATAGTTGCTGTTTATGTGAAAATTTCAGGAAATCCACATCGGAATGGAAGGAAACGCGGTATGCAAGTGTAATGGGGTTCTAGAAGAAGAAAACAATCCAAAACAAGGATAATAATGACTCTTATTATCCAAAGAAAAGGGTTGAAAGAAAAAGGATCATAGTACGAGTGTCAATCCCAGTGAAATAGAATGATTAAAACAATGTGATGCTGCAGTTTATTACGGTGTGTGGGAACCTCGGGAAGCCACGAATGCTGCACAACGATTTCTCATACTGTCGATGAGGGTTTGGAGGAGTTTTCTGCTCAAAGAGTTCCAAGCTTCACGGAGAGCAGTTTTCTATCTCGGAACGGAGCTTGGTGGGTAGCGGAGGGCTGCAAGATGTCTCCAGAGCATATCCCACACATGCTCTATTGGATTCAGATCAGGAAAGTTGGCAGGCCACAGAATGTGCTGGATATCTTCAATTTGAAGGAAGCGGTCGACCAAGGCCGCAAGGTAGGGAGGCGCGTTATAATCAATGAATATGAAATCAGGACTAACAGCACCTCGAAACAATCGAACGGTAGGCTCAAGGACTTCGTCTCTGTATCTTTGACCGGTAACCGACCCCGTGTCAAAGATGTGGCGGTCTGTGCGGTCGTCCACCATTATGCCTGCAGAGACCATGACTCCCCCAAACGGAAAACGATGTCTTTCCGTGATGTTTCCCGGATGAAAACGCGTTCCACGTTCTCTCCAGATCGTGGCACGAGGAGAATCAGTTTGCAGGCTAAACTTGGATTCGTCACTGAACATGACATTGCCCCACTGTTGTCAAATCCGCTGTCGAGGTTCCAAACTCTACTGTTAAAGCGCACGTTTCTGTGCAGACGTCAGGGGGATGCAACCTGCTGGTCGTCTGGCATAGAGACCAACGTGTCTGAGTCTCCTGTAAACAGTTTGTCTCGAAGCAGTGACTTCTGTATCGGCTGTCAGGGCTGAACTCAGTTGTCTGGCAGAACGGTTTCTCGGACGTCGTGCAGTTATCACCAAATATCGGTCTTGCTGAGCGGTTGTTACCTTTGGCCGACCTGGTACTGGTCGTCGGGTAACACCTCCAGTGGTTTGAAACCTCTGCACGGTTTGGAGACCACACACTGAGGCACATTCAGAATTCGAGACGCTTCGGTTTGGGATCGACCGGATTCCAGCATTCTAATAATAAGTCCTTTCAAAAACATGTTCTGTTGGCATCTCTGTGACATCTACCGTCCTTTTTGATTGTTAAGCTCCGTACCACAGCAATAGCGAAATTCTGTCTCAACTGGCCATGTCGCTCGAGGCCGTTTTATACTCGTTCTGGCGTGCGCCGGTGCTTTGCGCATGTCGTCTGAACTGTTTTGCCTATCCCCAATGATTTACCTTCGTCTCACGATTCCCCATAACTGATTGTGAACTGAATTTTACGAATTATGCTTAACTTTTGGACATGAGTGTATATATATATATATATATATAATATATATATATATATATATATATATATATTATATACATATATATATATATATATATATATATATATATATAATTAAATATATATATATATTTATATATATAATATTTATATATATATATATATAAATATATATATATATAATTAAATATATATATATATTTATATATATAATATTTA